>OU026147.1:50472767-50939778 GCA_907269125.1 Eristalis pertinax
CAGCTTGCTTAGCGAGGATCACTTTTAGCACGGACTTTGGTAGTCTTCTTTGGGAGGCTAAAGGCGCGTGGAGAGTTTAAGTCGAAACTAATGTTGGCGGATAGGCATGCAAATCCTTGTCCCTACACTTGGGAACTCGACTTGGACTTGGTCTCGATGGCAGAGTGGCTCAGTTTCCATCGTGTTCTCTGTACACGCTACTTCTAAGATTAAACGTTTTCCTACATCTGCGACTACTTGCCCCCATCTTCAGTGTCCATTTTCTTCCCTAGACTTCTCTTGTTTCCAAGATCAAAAGCCTTTTCACAACCGCGGCGACTTGGTCGCGACTAGACGAGATTGTTCACCTCCTTGTCGAACCAAGACTTTTCCCAGAATGATTTGTATACGCTTACCGTGACTAGGTTAGGTTTGGTAAGGGGAGTGTGGTGGTTGAACATCACTTCCACTCGGAGGCCTTTTGAGAATCCCTTCATTTGTGGGGTGAACATTCTATTAACCTATCCTGCTCTTTACGAATGCTAAGAGATCCGCTTCCCGTTCCCTGCTATTGAGCCTCGGCCCGGAAGCCAGAAGAGTTGACCTCAGTGAGTCGCGGCAGTTCATAACAGCCTTTGATCTCATTGCACAGGATCGTATGGACTTCAGTGCAGCCTGGCTGTCAACAAAGATGGTGGGATATCGGTTGTTTGTAAGTGTTTTGGCTGCTTTCTCGATTGCCAGAATCCCGTGACTAAGTTCAGCTTAACAGACGAGAATCATAGAATTCATGACCCTGTCTGCATCTTCCTTGGCGATGATACCTCGAACGACGCTGCCTGTGTCCACATTCACTTCTTCAACCTGTGAACTAGAATTTCTCTCCACTTCTTGAGAAAATATCGATTTTCTAGGGACGGGATCGTTAAAAGGCAAACGATATGATAGATCTTGATTCGTGGGCAAGTGCGCGGCCACTTAAGCTGAACGTCCATGGTGCGATCCAGGACACGCCAACCTTCAATGCAATCTTCAATGCAACACCTTCTTCGAGTGACTGCCAAGAAGAGGCTCACAAACTTCAAGCTTCTATTTCAGGTCTCTGACAGGACACTAGCACACACGGCTCAGCAAAGGGTTCCAACAGAGACTAGGTTCAAGACCAAGTCCTCCGATCGTGTGTCAAGGAGAATAAGTTGGATTTAGAGCGTCTCAATCTACCGCATAATGCACCATCTTCCAAGAATCCATGAAGGGACAGCACTTTCATATATAACATGATGATATGGTTGGCGCTACAGCCCGTAGAGGGCCAGTGCCTAGCAGGGACAGCACTTGCTTGCTCTTAATCACCCCTGGTGACGGGAAAGTTCCCCTATCCCCTATCCGTAGTCTTGTCTGAACACTCCAAAACCCTGATCCAAGTGCCAAAATCCAAATGATTTTGCCCCATCAGCCTGCTTGCCCTCAATTCTTGCCTCATTCAGCTCCAGGCGAAATGCAAAGCTGACCTGCTTCATGCCAGTTTTTTCGCTTCCCAATTGCCTTCCTCCTCTCCCTGTCCCACTTACCACCCCCCCCCCTTCTACATCCCCAAACATTGAACTCTAATTTCTCCCATCGCTCGCTTGTCACTTGTTCACTTCCACCGCAGTAACGAGCACTTCCTAGAATCCGTACCACACCTCCAAGCGCAACGCGGTTCTCCCACTGCAAGTGAATGCCAAATGCGCGTACCTCCCCAGAAACTGTCAAGATGTGACTCCCCAGCCGTGTTCGCAAGAAAACAAAACAAAACAAAGAAAAAACTAGATCCGATCCAAGATCATCATACGATCTGCAGCGCTCGCCACAAAAGTGATTATCTGAATGCAAAGTGCCGCCGCCACCGCCACCGCCACCGTCGCCGTCGCCTTCGTTCTACTGCAGCCGTGTTCCACGTTTTTAGGATCAGAGTCAAGGTTTGTGTGTCCCGTTTTTTTTTGGTCTTCTTTCATTTTCTTTAACAAAACGAAGATAAAAATACCGCAAGCAAACTTTTCACTTATCTCACAGCGACTGCATGCAACTTGCCGCTCCATCAGCATCCCGGCCCGTGTCGGTGTGCTCCTTTGCTTCCCGTCCACTCCGCCGCCAGTTAATGTTTTTTTCATTTTCATCCGCGCCCGGCCTGATGAGGAGCCGAACCGATGGCGGCATTTGCATCACGCTATATCGCGATTATTTATGGACCAATGGTATGGTAGCTCGGGAAAATTTCGCTTTCCGTCAAGTGAGTGCATGAGAGATTTTCCAAGCCACCAAGCCACGGTTCGGTGCAATGAGGCGGAGAGCTGAGAGAGTTTCCTTCAACAGCGGCACCTGGGTGCTGCATGCCGGTGCTGGCGCGCTGCGATGATGGCTGCAAGGGAAAGGAAAGTTGTGCTGTACGCGGCGCGAAAGATTTTCCTCTCGATTTCTTTTCTTTCCTCTTGCTTTTGTCTCGGTTTTATGTACGCTGGGGCGCACGCGCGCGCGCGCTTTTCTTTTTTGGCGTCGATTTGTGGAAACGCGCATGTTGATAGAAAATTGTTTTTCCTTTCTCCTATTTGTCTCTCTCTCGAGTGTTTTCCTTTCATTTTCGCAAAAGTTGATCGGTTGAGGTGCTGAATGGAGAATTTCTATTTCGATGGACAAATGTTGATTAACCTAGTGGCTCCCATTTGATGGATATGCGGCGGCCTTTAAGGGTATTCACTGGTTGTGGTGTGAAGGGGGTCTCATGTACGTTCATGGTGTGCCTTTTGACCCCTGCTGTGAATGTGGTGCCGCTAGACCTTGCATCTGCGTGAGGACAGTCTTTTGATGGGACATTGCGTGATTTTACCGGACACAAGGTTACCAGGTCTCTATGGGCCATGGTATGTATGTTTAACGACTTGGATCTGTGCTACTTTGATTCTCCCCATCCATGCCAGGCGCTACAAGCAACATATTTAACTGTTGAACACAGCCCGTGTGGCTACAGCATTCATTTTCTTGACTGAAAGCTGTGTTCAATGAGTTTACTTCGACCTCAACTGGGCTCTAAACACAGATAATGTCACAAAATCAATAAGACTCTGTTCAAATAATTGGGCTACGTTCAAAGAATTAGGCTCTGTCCAACTTTTTTGTTACGAAATTGACTTGGTTCTGTACCAAACCATTCACTAGTACAAGTCTTGACGTTGAAATGTTGCTTAAAGAGGAATTCCCTCGGACACTGCGCTTATCTGTGGTCAATGAAGATGTTCAACGAACAATTTCGAACACGTCTCTCTGCTCTTGAACGCACGTTTGATTTTTAAGAAGACCTTGTGCAATAATGGGTCCCACTCGTAGTTGACTACAGTGAACTTGATCTCATATCAGAACCCATCCTGGAGGCATCACCAACTCTCAGTTGCATAGGTAGAAAGCAATAGATTCCTTCTCTAGTATTTAAGTTATGGTATGAATTAATTTAATAAAAATGAATTGAAAATTAATAGATTTCTCCCCACTCAGGTAGGCAAAAGTGAACGAAACTCAACGAAACTTAACGAGACTCAACGAAACTGAACTTATGGTCACAGTGTATTTTTCGATCCGTTCTCTTCCACGTCCACTATGGTTGGTCCTTTATCCACAGCCCAATACCGAGCATTCATCTGACGTTTGACAGAAACTGTCACTTTTTGAGTTGGCTGACAATCTGAGAGGACACAAATTCCTATGCGACTTCCAAAATCAATTCTCTCCAATTCGACGATATTGAGCAATTACCCATCGTTGCCAGCTAGAATGCCTAAGAATGTGAACACAGTTCGGGATGTGTTCACATGTACCAATCGATTGCCCCCTCAAAAGGCCTCTCACAAAATGAAGGAAACAACTCAAGCCCCCTTCCACTCCCACTCCACGGTGCCGTCCTTTGACTATAGGCGATTAATTGGTTTCATCCAACAGCGGCGACACCAACAACAACAGATACAATAACCGCAAACATTTCCCAGATGTGTACAGATAGGAGAGAGAGGAAGAATTCCTCAATCACCGTCGAGCACTTGTTCGGATTGCAGAACCAAACAGCGCAAGGAATAGTGAATACACAGACGTGCTGGCCCTAAAGCTGTACACATTCGTTCGGTGTAATTTGCACTTGCTTGCCGAGCGGCATAAAGGAGAGAGAAACAGAGGAGACACCAAAAAACAGTCAAAAAGAGAATAACTGAAGAAGAAGAAAAAAAAAAGAGTTATTAAAACAAATGATCGTGAATCTGACATCTGACTTCAAAGGAGGATCGAGCTGGTGGTGGGCACACATAAGGCGTACAATGATGGCATTTCCCCCTCGGACGTCACATTGACTGCATGTCCAAATAGATTAGCGATCGCAAGCAATGTCGACACTCCAACCACAGCCGCCGAGAGAGTCTCCTCTCCGTTCGCCTCCTCCAGGCCCGATCGCGAAACCCAGCGCGCACACGACGATCGCTGCTTTTGCAGGCACTTACACATTTCCAGCGCAGCTCGCGTGTTCAGAAGAGCCTCTAACTCCAGCTACGAAGCAGAGTGGATGAGGGAAATCGCGCAAATACACAAAGCACAGCAGTACACTCATCGCTGAGATGATGGCGATGATCATGACGAGGATCGCGCTAGAGAAGAGCATGCGCCACCAATAGAACTGCATGCTCGGTCTCTATCGTCGCCGTCGCCAGTGCGCCCATCGCTATCGCCGTCGCGCTGTACGCTTATGTTTGTACGATGCTTCGCGTGTATGTATCACTGGCGTGTGGTATGCAGCCTTGAATTAGTTCGCTGCACTCTCGTGTGTGCTCCCCCCAGTGCTCCACCAGCGACGACCCGGGGATGGTGATCTTCCCAACAGTGATTTCGTTTGCTTTTTTTTTTTTTTTTTTGCTTGTTCACTCTACGACGAGGTTATTTCTCTCTCTATCTCGTCGTCTTTCTCGACTCGGCTCTATCGTCTGTTCCTCTGCGGCTTGCCGTTCGTATTTACTTTGCAATCATGTGTCTTATCTCTGCTTCTGGTGCTCTTCTAGTGGCGGTTATGTGATTTCATTTTTACGTTTCTTTGCACTCACACATGCGGGGTGCGCCGCTTCTTCTGGTATTTAACTGCGAGCGCTCCTCGGAGTGGACCCTAATCAATATTATGTTGTACCACCGTCATGCACTGGGATCCCAGTTCCGGCCCTAATCGTGGCGTAACGCTTGCCGGGACGGAGACGGGACGGCAGAGGTGTTCAACTAGTTTGCAGAGATTGCCAGCACAGCACACTCTTGTGTGCGCCCTAACCGAAGTCATCTCTCTGGTGTTTGTATCCGCCTCAGCATATAGCCTCACTCACTCTGGGCCGCTTTGTTTTGCCATTTGGTACTGTGGTTTTTCCATCGTCGTCTTCTTCGCTGCTGCCATCTGAATTTTCAATTCAATTCTCGTCGTCTACTTCCTTCATACCTTCAGCATGGCAAACCGGTTGCAATTCTTGTTTCGCCATTCTATGCTGCCAACTGCCAACAGCGAGAGCGGATAGAGATAGAGAAAGAGAGATGTTCCTCCTCCAGAACAGAACACAACTCGTCCGTCATAATCAATTTCAATGAAAGGAAGTGCTTCTCGATTTATTTTTTGTTCGCTTTGCCTCCACGACTTGCAGTTGTAAAAATAGAAATCCTTGCACAACGACGACTTCGGTGTGGGGCGGCGTGGCGCGACGCGGCTTGTATGTGCAATGGAATGGTTAGGATTCTATGTGGTATCCGTGCGTTGTGAACTTGGCATCGAATTGAAATTGACTTGCAATCGCTTGCCAAGCAATGCGTTCATCTAGAATGATGTGTTCCTTTATTTCTCAATTGGTTATGATCCTTTTATTTAAAAAAAAAAAATGCCCACACTGCACCGCATACCACCGCCAATCGAAGACAATGCAATGTCTGGTGCCGATGTAAAGCGGAAAACCTCGTTCGATTCGAATCTAACGATGTGCGGACCTTGTGACGTATCGAATGCGTTTGGGAAATGGGTGCGAGCAGCGCATGACTCAAGTCCCAAAGCAGCTTCCATAAACATTGAACATCAGTCAGAGGGCTGACTCAATGGAATTCTATGTGTCGCGCGACTCGTTGGTGTGTGTCAGAAATTGTTAATTCCGAAACGAGTTCTTCTATTTTATGCATTCGAGATGGATCACGTAATAGAAGCGATCTTCTTTAGAATTCTTATTTATGCCACTGCGAGTGAATGAATGGCTTTGAACGAGAGACGGAACTGCGCTACGATTGCATGACACTTCGACGATGTGTTTGTTGATCTAAGCAGATCACTCACAACAATGTCCATTTAAGACGAATTTAATTGACAGAAAACGACATATGCTCAAAATTGAAGCATTTGAAAGAGCGGTACGAGGAAGCCGCTGCTATTTTTGTTACTGACTTCAACGACGTACCGAGATAGTTAATGGGTCGAGCATTTGCAACTTTGCGATCATCGAGAAGTCTTGCGGTCAATAAGGGTAAGGCAAAGTGCATGCTGTCGACAACGAAGGTCCAACAACAGCGACCTCTTGGACAAAACGTCACTATAGACAACTACGACATCGAAGTAGTGAAAGACTTTGTCTATCTAGGCTCGCAAGAAATGACACCACCGCGGAGATAAAACGAAGGATCACAGTCGCAGTGTCTTTGGGCTTGAAAGGCAACTGAGAAAAAAAGCCCTCTCTCGAAGAACCGAGATATAAGACCTTGATAGTCCCAGTCCTGACGTATGGCTAACTAACTAGCGAAAGCGGACGAGGAGATTATTGGTCGCTTTGAGACAAATGTCCTTCGTATTATCTTTGGCCTTGTACTGATGGTGACTGGACGGCGAACTGAACGGGCTGTACAGCGACATCGAAATGGTCAAACGAGAATTCGAGTCTCTCGTCGCAGATGGCTAGATCATGTAGAGCGAATGGACACCAATTCTCCGGCCCGGAAAGTCTTCGACTCCAACCCCGAGGGACAACGCGGTAAAGAAAGACCACGCCGGTGGCGTACGCACCTGGAAAGCGTGCTCAATCAGCTCAACGTGTGAGGCTGGAAGCAACTAGCACAAGGTATGTTGGCTGAGGCCCAGGTCCACGCCGGACTATAGCGCCAGCCAAAGAGGAAGAAGACTTTGAGACTTTCAAAGCATTTCTGTTCAATCGAAGTTTAATCACAGGTTTCCACGTAAATACAATGAACATCACTTCACGAAGGCGAAACTGCTACAGAAGCTCTTTCAGCAATTTGTCAACCACGGACTAAACGTGGGTTCCACAAACAAGTTAGTTGAGTCCGTGAACTCCACAAGGACATCATAGTGGCGATCTAGGACTCAGATTCGTCCCTGGTTACTTCCATTTATCCACACAACGTGAAACAAATCCGGCTCGAAGGACCAAAATAAATTTTCCCAAAACACGTTTTTCACCAGTTTTGCCATGTGGAGCTAAAACCTTGTGAAGCAGAACCTGGAATTTAGTGTGCTGGACAGAAAAATTCTGCGCCGCATCATGCGGAAGGTGAATGCGAAAGGAGACATCACCGCGAACCTCTAGCGCTGCATGGAGCTTGAAAGGCAATGGTCCGTCGTCTATACTGTTTTGTTTGTAGAGACCATGTCATAAACACATTTCAGCCAAGTCTTGACATATTTCCAAGAAGTCAAGACTGAAAAAGAAACCTCTAGCTGGCTGTCCCTGTTGGCTAGCTTCAGTCTTCACCTTCAACTCCAACGTTTATCGAGAAATCATGCCTAAACAGTGCCGAGTGCAGTTCAGCTTTGTATCGAGACGAAGTTGGACAACGAAATGTGAAGGTGCGACCAAAATTGACTTGACTCAAGCTTATTCCAGAACCCAACGAAAAGTAGCCAGAAGCGTCGTGAAGTGTCAAAGTACTCATGATTGCAAAATGCCAATACCAACTGTCATTAATGATCGAGAGAGATGGCTTTCGCCCCAACTTAACGAAACTGATCTAAGTAGTTACTATGGTCACAGCATTGACGTTGACAGTGTCGACGTTGCAGTTGGTCATTAATGCTTGCGAACGACGTGATCTCCTTATAAGAATACCCTTTAGTCCCAGATGAACGTATCAGTTATCGTCATCAGTCATCATGTCTGAGGTACTTTACACAAATTTGAAAAACATTCTGGATGGTTTCTACAATCCACCTGGCTCTGCAAATCCTAGCAGTCGTTGCGTAGATGACTGTTCAACTTGGAATAAAGCTGTGTTCATCTGCAGACGTTCAAAAAGCAACGGCAGCTCTCACTCAATTTATGAAAGCACTCTGTGTATGACAGACTTAGCTTGCAAAGGAGCACTATCCTCTCCGCATCACAAATGTCCAACATCAGCTCTGACGCATAGATGATAAGTGACACATAAAAGATATCAATCGAAGCAATCGAATCGAAAATAGAAATTCTAGACACAATCGTTCCAAATGCAACGACAGCCCACATGAACGTGCCTTATTTTGACATCTCATTGAATACATCCGATAAAGCGGGAGTGTGTCAAAGTTTTATCAATATGTCAAGTGACAAGCGCAAAAACCCCGACAGGGCAACTATCCAATTAACCACGCCAGCATCCAGTGGAGCAGCAACTGAATGGCTTATCGCCCGATTATCGTTATTTGCACAATCGACGTCGATGAATTAAATTTGACAGTTTCAGCAACGCCAGCATTCAACATTGTTGCACTGCTCTAGAATTCGCAGAATCGTTTCATTTTGTTGCTTGCCCATTTTTTGTTGTTTTGTTTTTCCAACCCCACCTCCAAACCAGGATTTCACACATTCCATATGAAGTGCGTCAAAATGCTCTTTCCAATGCGTGCACACAACGTCGACGACTACGACGACGACGACCGACAGCAACAACGATCGAGCGATTGAACTTATTATTTCAAAGTTTTTCGTCCAAGGAAAACCGCTGAAAGCTCACTGACTGCGTTCATGGGAACGAGCCATTGCATGCGAGCTCGGAGGTAATTTTCTAGATTAGATTCTAGATTCTATATTCAATGCATGCACTTCGCTGCACCGCATCTGTAGAGTGTGTGCGTCTGTGTGTGAGTGTAAGAGAGACATGACAAAATAAGAAGAAGAAGAAGAAAAGCAATCGAAAACAAAGCAACGAACAGTCTAGAACGCACAAAACGAACGCCAACTACGCGCTTTGCACTCAATCACTTAGAATGAGAGTTTTTGAACGCGCCCGCACCACTCACAGCGCCGGTCGCACACACCCAGACAGACGAGAAGCAAAAACGGAAATTTTTAGGACAAGGATATCATCTATTCCACAATTAGCAGCGCGTCAAGCTGCGCACAATGCAGGCACGCGGGGCGAGATGTTGAACGAAAAAAATGGGAAAATCTATTGACGCTTGGTCGATCTGTCGGTCGTAAAGTCACCGGTGGGGGGAGGGGGTGTCTAGGCAGCAACTTTAGGCTTTTCCAACAACTCCACCAGCATTGCCAGCAGTGCGTCGTTGTCGTTGTCGTGGTCGTCACCATATCGCCACTTAACGAAAGTTAATAGTTTGTGACTTTTAAAATGGACTCTTAATTGATTACCGATTTGGCGTGAGTGGCCGACCGCGTGCAGTGTCACACCCTCTGGCACCTCCGCTGTCAGCTCACCCGACTCACACCGAACTACTGGTGGTTTTTTTTTGTTGCCGCTACTGCAACTTAGTGGGGATGGTGAAGATGGCGATGGTGATGGCGGCGGTGGCAACGAGGCATTAACTTGACGTGAATCTAATGGATGAATGCGTTTTAATTAATCGCAATGACATTATGCGGTCGAATATGCGTTGTCCGCGAAAGTGCGCTGAACCCAGTCGCACATGTGTGGCGGTATCGGATTTTGAAGGATCTCTAACGACACAGTGGCAGCATGTGATTGGAAATTGAATTGAAGCGCGAATGCCAAATGGGAACGACGAATGCGTTTTGCATGCACTTGCGCTTACTCATATGTGGTGTAGTTGAAGTAAGCCTGCAGGTGACTCCTTCAAATGGTGGGAAGGTTACATGCGTGGTTTTCCCCAAAAAAATAATTGCGTACATAGATGCGTACTGGTTGGCATTCGGGGAATTTTTTTCACTGAACTAGAAGTGAGTGAATGGGAGTTGGGGTCTTGGGAATACCCGTTGCACACAGTGACGTTGTACACATCCAGCAACTAAACCCTGCAAGGGTAGAAGGGTGGAGCTGTGAATTGTGAAAGTTCTTGTCCGGGAATCGAACATAGACATCCAGCGTATGATTTCCACACCAAAGCGCGACGGAGTAATAGTTCTCCTTTATGTTCGATCATGGACAAGGAATTAAAGTGGTGCCAGCCATGTAGTGAGGGTCGAGCAGTTGAAAAATACTCCAGATTTGACTCCACTCTAACTCGAAACGGAGAAAAAGTAGGGAGTTGACTTCTCACGGCACCACTTCCTGTGCATCTTTAGGAGATCTCCAAGAGTGTAACTGGCATGGAAATTATTTCAAATTTCACATCTGGCGATTGGTATAAATCCCGGAACAAGAGTGGTTGGTAGACATCAAAGGTTGTCCTTGACATTAATGGCAATGATCCTCCGTAAGCTATAAAACACTTGATAGCCAAGAATCAGCCCTTGAACTTGTGGAACTGTCCAACTGACTACAACATCGCATTCCTCTTCGACAAACCTCGACTCTGATCTCAGTGCCCTCTAGCTTCTAGCCGGAAGCCGGGTACCTGCAGTAGAACGGGACTAAATCATCAAGGATCGCCGGATTGTTGAATTCTTCTAATGACTGCTTCCAATTGCCTTATATTCCGATTAAGCTTCCTCATCTTCTTTGTTGGGCGCTACAGTCCGCGGTGGACCTGGGCCTCAACAAACAAGCCTCTACAGCTAACACCATATTTCGCCAGCTGCCAAGCGCACACCAAGTTGGTTGAGGTCCTTCTCTCGATCGATCACGTCCTCTGTTGCGTTGTTCCAATCGCTCGGAATCGAAGGTTCTTCGAGCCGAAGTTGTGGTGTCCAGACAATCCGATCAGCAGACACGCTTAACTAGGTGCATGCCGCTATACAGCCCGTACAGTTCGTGGTTGAATCTTCTCCTCCAGGCGCCATCAACGCAAACAGGACCAAAGATCGCATGCTTTTCTCTCAAAAATGACCAAGAGCTTCTTCAGTCGCTTTCAATAGCGTCCATGTCTCTACGCCATAGAGCAGGTCAGGGATGGTCAGAGTTTGGTCATTCGAGAGATGGCTCTGTTACTCAAATGCCTCTTGAGCTAAAAGAAACAACGATTGGCAAGATATGTTTGATCTATGTTTGATCTCAGTACTGATGTTATTGTTCCTGTTTTTCTGCAAAGTCGTTCCTTAAAGTTTCCGCTGCCAATTTTAACGCTCTATCCGAGACGTCGATGTTGTGCGTCCTTCCGTGATGGCAGCTAATACTTTGTTTTGCTCTCATTTACCGCTAGACCCATTTTCCCAGCTTCCGCTTCAATGCCAGGAAAAAAGTTCCGATTAAGCTACGGGCCTCATTGCTCGACTCTTAAAGAATACTTCTTAGCTTGTCTAGACCCATGTCCAGTTAAACATCAAGTTCTTACAAAGGCTGGTCTTTTCAGAAAGGCAAAAAAGGAGAGACGCCTATCAAGACATGTTCAGCGTGCGACTTCTGGCATAAAGAAGCTGTCATAGACAACTGCAGACGACACTTTTAGACGACTTCGCTTCATCAACTTCGTCCAAACAACTTCTGAAGACATCACCGGAAGTGACTCCCAGGGTCAGACTGAGCTCAGATTCAAAACTCACTTCTGGTAGCTTCCATGATATTTGAGCTTAAAAGACTTGCATCCGACTCCTAAGCCTGATTTCACATGTGATCCAAGGGAGTAGTGACCTCAAATTTCCGAACTGGGTCACATTTTTGGCCAAACCCTTCGAGTGGTGAGTCAAATGGTGTCACTTGTCAGTCGCCTGTCTGTGGTTGATGTTCATTGGTTGCAACTTCAGGACGTCCCAGGGAGCTCAGTGCCTTCCATCTCTGTAAGTGTTGAGTGACTGAGGCTATGTAGTGGCAGGTCTTGCAAATTCATCCTCTCTTCACTTCCTCCAATGTATCTAGGGCTCGGCCAATATTCAACTGTTTCGTCAGCTTAACAATTGATGCTGAAAAGCAGCTTTGGAGTTGCTGGAGACTACCTTCTTATTCATTCTTTGGTGGGGCTAGAGTCTCTGGTGGACATCTGCTGCAATCATTCGTGTTCGTACTGCTGTTTACTTTCAAGCGGGTATGTGGACCTAGAGCTCAATGTCGGCAGCTGGCGAATCGAGGATCGAACCATTACAGCACGTCCCGCCCAACGATCAACCCCCTAACTAAACCTTTTTGCGCAGCAACACCCTTCCAAAGTTGTTCAAGAACTAAATGTTGCCCTGTTGCTGTCTCAAACTTGCGTGCCATATCGTCAGTCGAGAATTAGCTCCTCGCATCAAGGTCATCGGAGCCATATGATTAACAAGGACTTCTAAAACTGCGTTTGGTTTATGTTGAAGTCTTTTAAGTTCCGAATAGTGACAGCACAACGGACCTTAAGAGTCTAAGTGAGCCATATCCCCGAGGGAATTTTACCACTCACATCTACCTACCTACTCACCTTATGTTGACTTCAAGGGAACCTCAGAGAACTCGATGAATAAAGACGAAGTTGGCTGCCTGTCGACTGTCCGTTTCGCCAGAGTTTTCAGGTTTTTTTAAATGAAGGCGGTCTTAGAAGCAGCGTTAAACAGTCGTTCCAATGTAGGTCTCGAATGAAAGATCGAAGAAAGCGACGTTGAATGCTCTCATTCTGGGTGAGTGCACGGCTTCATATGGCCATCACACTTGAGAGCCGTACTCTATGAGTGGGCCACCAGAAGATTCCTTGAATTGCCGCTTTATAAAGTCAAGTGTGGAATTGGTTCTAAGAAGTCTTTCGTCGGTACCCGTCAGCGAATTCAGCTGACCACCGTATGTGAAAGTCGAGGTCGCAAATCGACTCAAGGAAGAAGAAGGAAGAGATTTAATGCACTTGCGTAGAAAACTGATTCATTTGGCATGTGGTAATATTTAAATCGAAGCAATTTGTTGATACCACACCGAGAAGCAGTCGAGATCTAATTGAGACCATTTAGCGAAGGAGTCACGAAGCCGACGAAGTTATCCTGAAAAACTTGGAACCACAGCGTAAAGTGAGGTATGCGAATGTTTGATTTCGACACCATTTACGGCAAAACTAAAAGAAAGCGAACCTAAGTGACTACCTTGAGGAACCCCAGATGTGGCTGTGAATGGTCTGCAGAGCGGTTGTTTAGAGTCAAAAAGGCCAAAGGCTAATGAGGGGAATGTTGTCGAAGGCCGACTTAGAGTTGACCTCATTTCCGTTCTCTCAGTCTAACTAGCAAACGCGCAATCTGCGCCAAGCTAGAAGACAGATTTTCCACTTCTCTCGTTCAATTTAAAAGCGTTGCTAAGCTGATTAAACTCATTTATGCGAACAGATCTGTGCCTCATTACGCTATCAACAAATTGCCAGCGTTAAGGAACTTAAATTCCATCAGCGCTCATCACCCACCCCTCTGTGACCAAATAAGCCAAAGTCCACAAGTGGTCATGTGGAAAATTCTGTTAACATTTTCACTCTTCTGTTGAAAACGTGATTCCTCCCCAACTGCATGTGCAAGTTAGTTTAAGTCGCCTCCAGAGGAATCGGATTCTTCGGATTGATTACTTGTTCAATTGACATTT
Source organism: Eristalis pertinax (assembly GCA_907269125.1). Lineage (NCBI taxonomy): Eukaryota > Metazoa > Arthropoda > Insecta > Diptera > Syrphidae > Eristalis > Eristalis pertinax. Next base: position 50,486,628 of record OU026147.1, read on the forward strand.
AAAGGGGAAGCCTGCCTGCCTGCTGCTCCACAGTCCACACAAGCGCAACGAACGACCACGTACAGTAGATGCGCGACCCTGTTGATCACATGAAACTTGCATTGTACACTGAATCCGCTAAATAATTGCAATTAATTTATAAATAAAGAGAAGAAGAAGAGGGAACAAATAAAATAAAATGAAAAGCGAAAGAGACATAAAAAGCGAATCGAATGAATGCTGTCATGTGTGTGGCCTAGACCTAGAAAAGGAAAACTTTGTTATTGTTGTTGTATGAGCGCACGGATGTGTGTGTGTGTCGGTTGGTCTGCATGATTTGTTTGTTTGTCATTTTCCTCTCGCGCGCGTCGATTTGAAATGTAATGATATCAGGAGGAGTGAGGCGTTGCTGGCAGCATGCAGTCGCTGCAGTCCACACTTGTGCATTCTATTGAATCGCGACTTGAAGCCCCTTTCGCCGCCCGTTCCACACCCCGCTCGAATCATTTGTGTGGTACATCTTTGGTTTGTTGCAGTTGTTTTTTTTTTTGTTGCCTTTTTGCGGCAATTCAACAGGCACACGATATATCTGATCAAGTCGCTCGGCTGTAAGCGAGCGCACTATGCCTGCACCTCGCCCCTCATGGCGTATGCAAAGTCATTTGATGAAATGTAAACCACGAGTGGGTGTGGAGGGCGGCTTGGTGACTGGCGTTATTTACATGGCGGCGGCGCGCTTGGTTTATCTCTTGAAGCGCGTCACGTGAGCTGTTAAACAATTTGTAAACATTACACTGGAGGATATGTAGTTGGTCTTGTTTTGTTCGTTTTATCGGATATCAGCGCGAGTGGAATTATCTCGGCTTGAGGATGATTTTCCGGAAGTTGCATGACAGATGGACAGACGTCACTTTTATCAGTGACACTTGATGGAATGGCATTCCGAATTGGTGTCCGGTAATTGATCGGTGTTCGATTGAGCAAGCTTCGCGTAATGGAGACGCACAATGTGTGTGTGTGTGTGCGAGGCGTTGCATCATCAATTTGAGTGTTCATTCATTGCTTGGCCTCCACTGGTGACCGTGACACATTGAGGTGGAAGAAGACGCGTATGACTAGAATGGAGGTTTCATTTCCCGCTTCGATAGGGGTTTGGGCGAAATCTCAACTTGTCTTGGTGAAGGCACAAGCAGCCTTGATGAAGGAGGTCGTCGTCTTGGACTGGAGTGCCAATGGCAAGGTTCTAGAAGGGTTGCAGGTCTCCATTTTTGTTCAGCTTGATGAGTTATTTCAGTCAAGACAAGTGGACATTCTACATGAAAGCAACGCTTTGCTGATGCTGTTCAAGGTCAAGCCTGTGAGCTTAACTTTACATTCAATCCTAATTAACGCATTCATATCCACTGTTAGGATCTTATAGCTTCCGGTTGCGAGAGTACCCGTCAGATTGTTGTAGCTTTTGGTTCGACGAGTTGAGCAGATGAGGTCCACTCGTGCTCCTTGCTCAAGGGACTGTTTTTGAGGTTCAGCGATATGCACCTGATTAAAGAGCAAGGAGAACTTCAAATTGACATCGGCTTGATTACGTGGCCATTGGAGCCCGGCCACCTTCGCCTGGTTTCTTCTTCGCACTCGTCTGTTGTGCCAGTCTTCTTCTGGATGTCATATAAGACTGTCGGCATAATAGCGGTAGTCGGAAGACGCGACATTGGGCTTGGTATCAGGAATCTCTCTTATGGACACACACTCCGCAAATCACTATAAGGAAGAAAGTAGAGGACGAAGCCTTGGATAGAACAAGAAATCAGTGACTGCGTCTGAATATCGGATGAACAGCACGGTTCCTGCAGCTATCGCTGTCTAAGAAGATGAATGATGAAGATCACCATGAATGGTCAGTTTTAAACGCAAGAATATACGCATTCTACTGACATCCTGAGCCGGGTTCTGTGTCATGTTGCATTATGCCTTGGCATCCCTGACAGGCGACTTTGGTAGAAGTTGCAGAGGCGAAGAAGAAAATGTATCGGTTGGACATCTGCCTTGAGAGTGTCCAGCCCGGGCAAGGGAAAGGATGCAATTTCTGAAAAAAAAAAAAAAAAAAACAATTCTTTGAAGATCTTGAATGTTTAAGTTGAGTGGAAGAGTTGAATCCCAATGAATCTGGTGGAAGTAAGATTAATGGGTGATGAAGGATATACTGAGCCCAACTCATTGGTCCACGTTAGCCGCCGCTATATGGCTCAAGGGCGCCTGTATACCTATCCAATCAATGTGCCTACTTACATCTCAAGCCAGTGACCCTTGAAAGGGCTGAACATTAATCCAAGCTGGTCATCTGATGATTCTCGATCACTTGTTCTTCATAGCGTTCCATCTTCCATCTTCCTATCCACATCGAACCAGAAAGACATTGCTGAAGCATTAGGTTCACTCAGTCCATGATGAACTCCAGTTCAGTCGACGGATCTTGACTTAGGCCACTTATCCACACGCTAAATTCGTCGCCAATTTTTTTCAAAGTGTGTGTTTATTTCCTTTATGTGATCCCTTCTGTCTCACTGCCCTTGCCGAATTCATACAAAAATAGGCGACGAATTTCGCGCGTGTAAAAGTGGCTTCAGCGGCCGGCCGGATTTTTTCCTTCCACATTTTTGTACAGCTTGTAGATCGCCCAGATCGTTCTTCTTTTCACTTCTTTGCAGAGCAGCCAACTCTGAAACCAACTCTGAAATCATCTGCTTAACGTCTGGCCAATTAGCCAGTTACCACGACTGTAAGACAAATTCTGATTTTGGTCATCCGACTCAGTAGCAGTGGTTTGCAAAAAGTAATCGCGTGTCTGATCTCCACTTGGAGAGGGCTTATAAACTGTGCGTCCAAGGCAGAGAAACTCCTTAACTAACACAAAGTTGTAGCTCTCGATCGTCTACAGGGGGAGCCGATGGCACACACATTTGTGACTCAAACAATGCACCATAACCTTGGTTTGGAAACTGCTGGGACAAAAAAGTTAGGTAGGTAGGGGCTGCCAGCGAAATCGCCAGCACACTTATTTTCGATCCGGCTCGAAGGACCACATATATGATATGATTTTGGGAACTCATTGCCAATCTGTCATTAAAAAGACACCATAAGAACACTCGGCATCAGTTGGAACCCATCATCCGATACGTTTCCCTTCAAAGTGAACATAGGCCAGCATACGAAGTTTGACCAACACCAACCCTTTCGGTTAACAGCTGTTGTTGGTCCATTATGATCCCTTGGTCAGACTTCTACCACTGATCGACAACTCCAGTGATCAAATGGTGACTGGGCCAGATTTGAAACCGAATGAAGCGTATTAACTTTGCTTCCACTGGGATTCGAACCGGGAACCCCTCTAAACAAGGGCAGGGCTATCCAACAAACTGGGCTATCCAGCTGCTGATGAGACCTAATAAGTACCTACTGGTACCCAAGTGGTCTCTTCAGAGGTTGTCCACTTCATTACTGGTTGATTTTAGGTAACTTCTGAATTTTTATATTTGACATTTCTTCGCCTAGCGTGCTTTTCCTAGTTCCTGCAAGGGCTGGACAGGTGCCGAGGTAGTGTACTTCTTCCTCATCTCTGTAGATCCTGCGGGATTCGTTGTAGGGGGCTCCCATTATTCATGCCTGTGAGTCCAGGATACATTGACCTGTAATGATCCCTACGGCATTACTGATTGTATTCCGGTTGAGGCTTGGAAGTGTACTCGTCTTTTTCGGATTGATTAAAGCCCATATTTGCCGCGAAGTTCTGCAAGTGTCTAGTTGTACCCATCACCGATTGGTGATGTTGATGGCATCTGTAAGTAACATTTGAGGGGTAGGGGGTCTCCTGATTATTTGCCAGTGACAGGCTAGTTCGTCGGCTTTTTCATTGAATGGAATACCACTATGCCCAGAGAGCCAGCATTGGGTAATGTTGAATCCAACTGCTATCTCCCTGAGGCGACAAAGTTTTACCATCTTCGATTTTGTTGATGGTGTGTCCAGAGCCTTGTTGGCCGCCTGACTGTCTAGTGTCTACGTATGTAACGATACATATCGCGTCTGTCGGTTAGAATGTACCACAAACTTGGCTTAGAAACCGCACGGAGCAAGTACAACGTCTAAAAATCCCTGTTTCAGTCGCATGCCTCAAACCGAACTGTCATCTGAGATTGCGTCTGTTTAGCTCACGGTTTGCATGTGGTTCGTTGAATATTCGTTGATTGTGCTAAAAATCGACTACATCTTGAATGCGATTCCATTAGGTAAGCGACCGCTTGTCAGACCCAAGACAAGAAACTCGCTTGGTTGCGCTTGGACATAACTCCTGAGAGTCAATGGCGGAGGATCGAGTCGCCTGGAGATCCTTCGTGCGTGCATTACTTCCGCGACCCATGTAGTGGATCATGCGGGTCAGAAGATACAAAAATACTGATTCTGTGCTCGATTATAGATGGCGCGGCGTAATGGTCCGTCTGTGTGAAGCCACCAAGTTCGTCTGATTCATCGCTGTTGGAATTATTTTGTGCGGCTACGCAAAGGATCGTGTCTATGCCTCTACTTCGGAGTCAAGGATAGTGTTTATGCCCTCAGTCCGCAAACTATTGACGCTTTGAGAGCAAATATTCTTCAAGTTTTGGCCGAGTTATTGCTCGTTTACCGTTGATAAGTCTGAACCTTTGCAAGAATCGAATTCTACAAGAACTCACGTGGAGGGAATTTGCAAGATCCAAAAGGAAGATCCACACAATGTATTGAAATAAATGTTTGTTTGAATCCATGTCATAAGTGCTTTTTATTTCACGTTACTTTCGGAACCACAAAATGGACGATTCTGTCATCTTTCACTCCCCCACAGTTCTGATATATGCCATTCTCCTTCCAAGCTCGACGGTCTTCCTTCAGTTTCATCGGCAAACAAGTAAAGTGCGCACCCACCGAGACTGAAAGCAGACAGCAACTACACACGAGAAAGTATGTGAATCGATCAAATCGAAAAGCTCGATCAATCAACGCGCAAAACGATGAAGAAACAGCAAAAATCCTGTTGCCCCTCGTGGTTGTCTCGCAAAGGAACCTTGAATCTTGATTCAAGTCCAAGCAACCTGTCAGCCGACGGCCTTCCATTTACACTCCCTAACCAGAGACCATATCACAGCCAATTTTCTAATCAAACACTCTCTTTCTGCTCTTTCTCGTTTCAGGTGAGTGTCTAATTGCTTAATTGGCATCCAGCCCCCGCCTTCTGGTGCCGGTGAGTAGTAGTGTATCCACCCATAGATTAACCACCACCACCGCCCGCCTCCGATGGAAAATGCATAAAAATGCAAAACGTTCGAGTGCACTTTCCCTCTTAGTTTCGCTTTCCTTTGATTTTTCGCGTTTTCTCCAAGTTTTGCGCGGCGCGAAAAAAAAAACGCCATCATGCTGCGGCGAGCAGTTCGGGGAAATCTTCCATTTCCACATCGATCTTCGATTTCCTACCTCAACCGCGCCATGCATCCTCTGGTGGGGATTAAGTAAGTCTGGGTTACCCAAGTGCGGTTACTCACGACGCGACGGTGCGCCGCATCACACGGCGACGATGGACTTATTTTCTAATGCCGCTGTCCCCCATGAGATAATTCCCATCATGGAAAGTTGAATTAATTAATGAAAAGCGAAACCGATGTGTTTGCGTGCAGCGGCGGCATGGCCAAATTGAGATCAATCCTGTCATCATCTGGTTTTGCTGCCACCACCACCACCACCGCCGCCGTCGTGCACATTCACGATCCATTGAAGATCGACGTTAGCCAGCTGTGAACCTCGCCTGCACATCACATGGAGTGATGGCATGCTATGCGGTGCTACACCAGCGATTCCACTCCAGAAACCAACTGAACTGCATCTTTCCTCGGCACCTCCTCCCATCGCAGCCGTCGTCATATGATCATCATCGCCCCGTCCCCCATCATCTTCGTTCGAGTTGGAGTCTGGTTGCATCGCCAGAAGGAGACCATACAAGCAGCAAGCCAGTTTTTCAACACCCATACACGCGAGGCCCCGCTGCTGGTGTGCTCGGATGAGCCCGGAGACAATGCGCGAAATGCGAATAAACAGGTTACGAAGAAAGTGGAAGCGAAAGCAGAAGCAAAAATGCTGCACACGCGATCGTTGCCCATGAAAACGGCTTGCATGGGCATGACTCTAATGGAAGCCTGTGGGGGGGGGAGAGATCTCAAGGAATACAATCGCAATCGTGCGCGCCTCTGTGTGCGTGTGTCTGGCTCTGTGTGGCGCGGCTGTGTTTGCGGATGAGAACGGCGTGTCCGTGAAAACGCTTTCATTTTTATCCGCAAACACTGCGATGTTTTCCTTTTCGTTTGACAATGATACTTGCACCGTGGATGGGGCGAACGGAAGAATGCGGAACTCGGCAGAGTGTGTGGTGGACAGGTTTTGCGATTCTGAAAGGAAGCTGCTCGGGGCCGGACTGTGCATCTTTTTCAAAGTGTAACGACGGCTTGGTTCGGCCTGCAAGACGAAGAGGAGGAGGCTTGGTTGGGAGGGGGGGAGAAGTCAATTGCGAATTGACTTCTTTGCGAATCCTTTGTGGCGAAGGTTGAGGTGGGGCAGGGAGTGGTCTTGTGTTGATTTCAAATGGAGTTGCACTGCGTCTTAGGGAAGCGTTGATGTTGTTGAGTTTTCCTGGCATTCTTTTGAATACATGTTGTGAAGGGAACGAGACTAGGAAGTTTTGGAAAACAGAGTAGCCGAGAAGCTGCTGTCACAGCTAGGTTTCGAACACTATATGGAGCGAATAATGGCGCCCGGTGTTGGGCCGGATATCGTCGTCTCATCAGCCAGTCCAAATCTTGGTGTGAAATGCCAAACCAAAACGACTTGGAATAGGAGGGAGTATTTAACCAGGAACTGTCTCCTTCTTTTTGCTATAGCTGGACGCCGCAGAGCAGATGTTGAATAGATTCTGTTTCCTCCTCATTTCTGCAGCTTCTACAAAAGTCGTTGTGCGGTAGGTTCAGACGCATCGCATGTGTGCCTATGTCACAGTGTCCGCTTAGGACTCCTGTTAGCATGCGTAACTCTTGCTATTTAAACCAATCAGTTGATCTCGTTTTACTTAGCGTCGGTTATAGAGCCCTCGCCGTTGCTCCATATTCACGTTAAGCCATCGAGCTTTGGCTCTATCCAGGGCCCCGTTCTCTATCTCTTCCTTATGGAACTGAGTGGCGTGTGCACATATGGGCTAGAGATTCTCCCAACCGCAAGCCATTTTTCGCTAGTCCTCTTCTTTTCCTTGAATTCCTGTATGCTCCGGTACCCAGCAGAGGGTCACCGAGTACACCGAGGATGTCTCACTGATGCTCTGTCTGCATCCCAGCTTCGACGTCAGACTGTCTTATGCCCTGTTCTTTATTGCCGCTTGGCTATCAGAAAAAATTGTGATCGATTTGGCAGTTATATCAGCGCCAGTGCTGCTTCATGAGCCACTTTCGCTTGAAAGACGCTGTATTCGTCTCTTAGCGCCGAGAGACTTTTCGAAGAGGTCACATGTAAACCAGGTCGATTAGGATCAAGTGGATTTCTACAAAGGATAACGATTCGTTGTGCTACCATGCAGGTCAGGTGGCTCCTACTCCGAATACCAGTTGTTGAGATGGTCGCCGCCACGCAGCGCTTAGTAAGTTCCTAAGTGGCTTCTGGCTAGAGAAGACTGTTCCGCAGGAGCAAATAAGGTCGATATGGGTAACCTTACGATACGAGAAAATCCAAGTGAAGTGAAATGTAAATTTGGTGATGATGAGACTCACGAGCTTTACGATTAAAATTAGAGTGGTGACCCTAATGCTCGGTCTTACTAATCGTCCCACCAGACAGACTGGGCATTCCTTAGTGGATAAATTCGGGTCAAAATATTCCCGATCGAATGTTCCTCAGCCGGTTAGACTGTGCATCGGTCGAAGTACGGCAAATACCGCAACTGAGTCGATGTCAAGCAATTCACATGCATTTGGAATCACTCAGAACTTTGTGTAAGCATCCTGAACCTTGGAACTTACAAGATCAAATTTATCCAAGAACTGAAGCATCTTGATCACAGTGCCCTGCAGAGACATCTGCATTGCGAGTGCCTAGCTCTAGCAAGAGGATGAATGCCATTTCTGGACTAACTCTTCTTCTCTAAAGAGCTTTAAGAGCTGTGTCCTATTGACAGACACACGAGTAGTTGATCCACCATTCCATTTTTTTCATGTGAGATTGCAGCCTCCTCCGTCTCTCAACTAGAAACTCATTCGAATTACTTTCCAAATTGACTCGATTTTTTAGAAAGAATAATCAACTTCAGTTATTTGTGAGTCGATTAATTTGCAAAAAGTCATGACTAACTTTCGGTTAAACAACCAACTTGATTTCCGGGCCAGTTTATCGTGGACTTAATGCAAAGTCCGTCACCAGAAACGGTGGATTGCTTTCTTGGAAGTATTCATTTCACTCCACTGCATGACATAATACGAATTTCAATCAATTTCAGACTTTTGCACATGTAACTTCTCCAGAAACTATTCGTTTTGTGCGTGCTCACACGAAGGCTTTAGTGGCTAGAAGTTTATATTGATTTCCGAAACGATTTTCATTGCCATCCTTGAAGCACTCGAAACGCCTGCCAATGACTCCTGACAGGCGTTGCAATGACATCAATATATGTGGGGCTTCTGTTTTGTTCTTTCCGCGAATCAAATCTGTGTGACTAAGTCGCACGCGGAACGCAGGCAAAACGTGTATTTGAGTGAGTTCACGTCACGTGTCCACTATTTCAAGTCGGCTTTGGCTTCCGTGAGCGATGTATAATGACTTCTATAGAAGCTGCATGGATGAGGAGGACTACACTACCTCGGAACATGCCCCGTCCTTGCAACTGCTTCGAAGATTTAGCTAACACAAGCACAAAGTATATCTGAAGCCACGGAATGGCTAGAAAATGGTCAAAATAAGGCTGCCAAATCCAGATACGGACAACCAGGCTGAAACAAAGTGACAGCACAATGGACCAAACCGGTCTAAATGGAGCTTGCTTTTAAGTTTTGAGCGAGCAGTCGCCATACCTATCTACCTAGCTTCCCTGAGCTTGTAAGCGACGCTTAGGCGTGGTTGGGTTGCTGCAAGGATTTGGAGTCCTGACAAGACTGTGAAAATTACATGATAAAACCTTCAAGGAAAGGACTTATCTTCCAAGTCGATGCAGATTTTCTGAGCGGGGTTATGAGCGTATTATTCAAGGTCAACTTGGTGTCACAAATAAAGCCTCTAAGCCTCAAGGCTCAAAGATGATCCAGAATCTCGATTGCACAGACCAATACCAGAACTTATACTCCATCAGTCAAGTCTGCGCATCGACCACGTCTTTACTATCTCGAGGCATTTAATAAGTTTGTTAGGTCATCAGGACTTGGACAACACTACTCCCGCCCGAAGAGTCTTCCACTCCTCGTCAGTGGAACAACTCAACAGAGGACGCCCACGAAACCGACACAAGTGGAGAATGACCTCAGTCAACTTGGAGTGCATAAGTGGATGGAGATGGATTAGCTTGTCTGCTTCTTCAGAAGAAGAAAACGAATATTATCGCTTATACAGGGTGGGCCAAATACAAGATTCTTTGTTGTTTGTTAAAGTAGCCGCCGAGATGAGAATGCGCCTCGTCAGAAAAGATGGTTTTTCGCCCAGATTGTTGTCCAATTCAAGCTGCTCTACGGCCCAAACTGCGAAGCGATAACGAAGCGGACCTTCAATTGCTGACTCAACTGAACCTTGTAAGCGAATAATCCGAGATCCTTGCGCAGAATTCTTCCCAAGCCAGTGCGTGAAATATTGAGTCGTTGATGGTCGTGAATTGAGTCTCACACTCTCGGCCACAGCAGCCACGTTCTCATCTGTACTACGACGGGGACCATGACTGTTGTCCACTAGCATACCAGTCTTACGAACATTTTGCGCAAACACAGCAGTGGCGGTGGGTGCTTCATTTCGGCCAAAACTTCTTGTTTTCAAAAGACGCACTGGACAGCATTCACTTTGAAAATAAGTTTTCGATGTTTTCCAACGTTGTTCGAGCGTAATGCGGCCCATTTCGTTCACCGGAGGTTTGATACCGACTTTCTGTCAAGATTTCGAGTGGTTGTTTCAGCTGTCAGTGTCAAATTGACTTCTGATTTAAAAAAGAACCACTAGATGGCCCAATCTGTACGTTTCTAAGTTTTTAATGCCGTTGGAAAAATGTAGAGCCTACAGGCATGTGTGACCAACTGGGTTTGACAGTCTAGTCTATCTGCCGGGGCAAAGATACAACAGCTTTCGCAGTGTAGTCAGAACTGATAACACCCTTTGTTCTGACAGTTCTTCCACTTGATCCACTTCTTATTTGCTCTCGGTAATCAAGTCCATCTCCTCGGAGCTGCACAGACTTGCACACAGTGTTCCACACCAGTTCCCTGACAGAAATCTGGGCACTTTAAGTTCACCGAGGGATTTCTCCGATGTCCCAATTACAGTGGACTCTCCCCAAGTCGAATTTCCTTTTTTTGTTCGAAATATTTTGGCATTTCCCTCAATTTTCTATGCAAAAAACCATCCTCTAAATCGAAACCCCTTTTAACTCGAACTAATTTTGATATCCCGTGAGAATTCGACTTAGGGGAACTTCACTGTACATTTTTACTAGGCCTGCGGCCCGTGGAGGGGCTGAACGAAAGCTTCTGTGTCGAGCACATTCCTTCCTAGTCATTCCCTTCCGCGAAACCCTGTTTTGGCTGAAGTGGAACGTAACGCCGCACATCACGCGATGTCTGCGTATTCGCCGACAGTCATGTGACCGTTAAAATCCCCGGAATTGTTCCTGATGCCCCCTTGATGAGGTGACGGAGCAATTCAACAGTCGTCTGCTCTGCCTGTCGGGTCGAACAAGTCACGAATACCAAATGACTACACGTGGACATGGTTTGGGGTTCGCAGTGCCACAGGAAGCGCGTGTCGAACTCCCAAAAATTACACTTTTCCCTTCCCTTCTACCAAAGATCTCGCCGTAGCATTAGGACACCTTTTCTCCCAAAAACCCACTCGCCTCCATGACCCGCAACAGATTAGCTAGCCACTGTGACTGCGGCATGGTCTGAGGCAGTGGTCTGTGCGCCTTCACGAGCACCGGCATACACAGTGATTGCCTTGTCTGGGGAAAATGAGGTCATTGCATTTTCCTTTCTCGTTTTTTTTTCCCCCCGTTTTTGCGCTCTCCGTCGATTTTCCCCTGCCATCCGTCGCGTTCCACTTCGCTCTGTTGTTTCTTTCTTTTTTTTTGTATAATTTATTATCCTAATGTAACAGTAAATACTGGAAAATATGAAGAATGTTTTCTTCTTGTTTTTCTCTCTCTCTCTCACCGTCTCGAGTGGTGTCGATGCTTCGGTGTGTTTCTGTTGTTTTTTTTTTTTTTTGCCTATTTTCTTCTTCTGCAATTTTCCACGATGGGGATTCACTTTCATTTGAAATTATGCTGTCTTCGCATGGTTCTGCACCTGTTTTCCTGATCGGTAGGCTGTTGCTTTTTTTTTCTCGTGGAATTTTCTTTTTCATGCGCGGATTAAAAAAATCGAAAGTTTGCCTGCCTGCCTGCCTGCCTGCCTCCTAATGTCGTCGCGGGAATGGGGGAGCGACGAGATGAGTAAAAGTTCGGAACGAACGCGTTTGCGTTGATTGAGTGCCGCGCACTCGGTCAAGGTGGATTGACCTTAATTTGTTGGCAGTTGGAGCCTGTGGGGATTGTTGTTCTTTGAGACTAGATCGAATGGAGGGGGATGATGCAACTGGAAAGATCCTGGAACTGGGGGCGTCCGTTTGCGGTGCGATCTTGCTCCGATTTCACAGACACGAGAATGAGTAGACCTTCTTGAATTTTCACTCCTCCGCTTCAATCCAGTGCTTGTACAAAGACAACTTGATCTTGCAGAAAACAGTCAACAAAACGAAGACCGTGAACTTATTCCACAATTGAACGGTTCTGTGATGTTGCTCATAGACGAGGTCCACATGTCCTTGATGGTGAGCGTCGGCGCTCCCTACTCCTACTTCTTTGAGTGCCGCTACAGTCTGGGATGAATTTGGGACTCAAGCAACCAAGTCTCTTCATCTAGCGTGATCTTCAGGTAGTGCCAGCAGCTTTGTCTGACTTCAGTCTCAGTTTTCCCATCCCTCGTATAGTTCGGCGGATGAAACTCTCCTTTCTCTTACCCAGACCGAGTGGATCATTCTGCCTGGCAGCAGAATTTGGGCCTTGTCGTCGTTTAACAGTCTGCAGACGTGATTCCTCCAAATTCTGCGACTCTACAGCCAGCCGGATCCGTTTTCATTCCGTTTTCGACGGTCAACGGCGGATTTTGCCCACTTACCTGCCGTCTACGCATCACCGGACATTCATTCAACGCCGAATTCAATCTCTTCGATGTTCCTCATCAAATTTTGTCCTCAAAATCGCAGATTTCAGCTCCAAGTCACATAACCACCTCACTTGAACCAAAAAGCAACTTCGAGCACTCCTCTAACTAGCGGTAATTACACACTCATGCCCACTTCTCACGCCCAATGACATCCACTCAAAAAGTATTTATTCTCTTTTTTTTTTCAAAACAAAATTGACTCGAGGAAGTCTACGTCGGAAATCGAGGGCAAATGCGACTAAATGTCACTTCACTTATCTCCCCCGATAGTAATCAAGGCTGAGCGGACGTGACCAGTTAACCAGCCGCCCGCCACCTGCGCTACGATTCGATTTCAAAGCGTTTCAAGGCTTCGATTACAAGAAATCAATCTCGATCTAGACTGCAGTGGACATTTAAAGCACATCCCGTCATCGCCGAGAGACTGCACTCCACTCGAACAGTCCCCCTGTTTCTGTGAACGGTGAACCCTAGACGACAGCACGAATGTAGCTTTGCGTGCGTTTCACAAAGTTTCATTGCCACAGAGCTCTGCAGCTACAGCGTTAGCCGTCGTCGAATTTCATGAATGACCGACCACCATTACATTGGTGCACACCGCCTCGCGTGGCAAATTTTCGGAAAAAAACGGAAAAAAAAATAAGAAAAATTGCAACACGAGTTTTGGCGGTCAGTTTTCCCGCGAAAACGGGAAATGAATTCGCATTCGGCTGCAGTGTACGCGAATAGAGATACAAATTCTGCCGATTTGATACAATTCGCCGCAGAGGCTATGGCGTCAAGAGCGCACGGTAGCAATGTCAATGACTCAGCCAAACCGATACCGCGGTCGAATGTTTACGTTTCTGGCACGTTCGACAGCAACAACAACGGCGGGCCAGAGTTGCCCACCACTTGAACTGTGATCGCACACAAGCCCACCACCACACACCAGGCAGAGTCATTAACTATTTCGAGATAGTTTATGAACGCAGCACTTCCCAACAGCCAGTTGGCCCCACCACAAAAGACACAGGGCTCGCAACAGTGTTATCGGCAACAACTCCTACCGACATGATGCAACTGCTCGCTGCTTATCGACGTTGAGCGTGAAACTGTGCCATGCGGCGACATGCCGTGCCAATGCGATCAGCGATCACTGATCGGAAGTTTAACAAATTGATTTCTTGTCGATTTGAATTGGGTTCACACTTGTGACTTTCGCAACTTGTCCCCAAACGGGCGGGGGCATCCAGTAATTCTTTCTGTAGGGCACACACCACTACACGCGCTTGTTGTGCAACATGATCGCTCGCCTTATCACGACCCTTCGCCGAGGGTGGAGCAGTGGGGGGGAGGCCGGGGGAAGAGAAAGAACTGGATTAAGTAAATATGACGGCCGAAGTTGGCGTTTTTCTAGGCCACCCCGAGCTAAGTCATAACACCGGACGAGATCGTTTGGGCCCGATAGCGCCCACCCAGCACCTAGCGCTGGCGAAGATGGCGATAAGATAACGCCAGCTCCAGGGCCCAAGCAGGTGGAGCTCGGTGTGCTCGGAGAAGGAGGAAACAAAGAGACGAGCGATGATTATGATCCGTTCGCGTTTTGTTGTTGGCCGAATCGGAGTTGCTCACGCAGAATCATATCACACTTGGTCGCCGGGGCACACGCACGCACGGCTCGAGGGCCTGTAGGGCAAACTGAAAATATTGTGCAACCGATCGCGAGCAAGGTGGCCGCGGTGGGGAGCGCTGCGGCGGCGCGTCGCTGCTACGCGATTAACGATGTTTACCTTAATTCAATAACAGGTTAATTGTGTCATCGAGGAAATGGAGAAGAAAACGAAAAAAAAAACACGATAAAAGACCGTGTGGAATTTTTTTTTTTAATCGAAAGCTTCTTCCCTCTCGCTCGCGCCGCCGCCGTTAAGCTTTTGTGCAATGTGCGCACGTGTGTGTGTGTGTGTGTGCGAGCGTGTGTTTGTGTCACCGTCTGGTGAGGAGGATTCTTTGGAACCGACGGGGTGTTGCATAATTCCTCTTTTTTTCGAATTTCGTAATGAGTCTCGGATAAGGCGGACGGATGGATGATGGTGGTCAGGAAATTGGATCACGGGTGATATGAATGGAGTGCCCTCGTGGGTCTGACGTCTCATCGATTTTGACTTGTAGGCCGCCTTTTGCTTTTTCTTCTTTTTCTTTTTTTTTGGAGCTATCTGGGGCCGGGAGAGTGGGAACTCGTTTGGTTGATGGGGGGGATGGACATTTTGAGAGAGAAAGGATAAATTGTGGCGTGTAGTCGTCGATGCGGGTTCATGGACTTTCTAGACTGTGACATGATTTAAAATGATGCTGAGTAGAGGGAATGGATTTTGAATGCGTGGCTCCATCTTCATCATCGGCATTGGGAATCGGATGTTTTGAAGGTTCTAAGTCGTGTGCTGTGGATGGGGATCACATGGGGTAACATTTCCATGAGCTCGAAATGTGTCCGTAGAATTAGAGCTCAGCCAACATGGCGACGCAATTAGGCACTTGACTACAGATCAAGCCAGCTGTTGGTTGAGGTCTAGGACCGCCCCGGACTGTGACTCCTTACTCGTCCTCTGTTGCATTCTTCCGGACTAAGCGGTCCCAGCATCTCAAAGATCAAGATTTCCCAAGTCAGTTGGTCGGTAGAGGCCTGATCAGATTCCTGTCGTTTTGCAATTTGTATCACCAATGCTCCAGTTCGAAGCCGGGAGTCCTGGTTCGAGAAGGAGAGGAAGACCGGATCTCTGGTAAATCTGGACGCAAGGCAGCTTCGTCTTGACGATAAGAAGCAATGTCCGTTGACAACTGCTCTCGAAATGACCAATACTCTGGCAGAGGATCTGGAATGATCAAAATTGTAGACAAAGTCAATCAATTGCCTCTTGAATGCACAGAAGAAAAATCGATTGCCAGTACGTTGGCTGGCAACGGGGGATAGTCAAAACCTCCTAGATTCTTCGGGAAGACCATCAAGGAACAAGTTCGACGTTTTTAACTCAAGGCGTAGCCCTGATAGCAATACCTTACAATCACTTTATTATCAGGGCTGCTGTATCAAAATGGATTTTCTTATGAAAACGCCACTCACATGGTGGACTTTGTGACACCACAATGGAAAGAGAAGAACAGCAGAACTCTGAGTCATGACACCAACAATGCAAACAACGTGGTGATCAAATGCTCTCAACCCTATTCCACTCTATAACCACTATGAAGCTTCAGTTCATCTGCGTGTCTCTGGAGAATATTAGCTTAAAAGCGCATAAAACAGGACATTTTTCGGCTGCCATTTGGGGTGCATGTCCATAATTTGAACTTTGCATGTTTGGAGCAGGAAATAACAGTCGACTAAAGAACAAACAAACACGCATCTCTGTCAACAAGTGCGAATCAGAAATAAATTCGGTAGCCAGTGGCCAACATAAAAGAAATTGGAAGGATACTCTGCAGAGTCTCTTATTAAAACTAGAGACATTTTAAAAGTCTCCTATTGGAACTTACTTACTTAGCAGGCCTACGACCCATGGAGGCTCGAACGCTTGAGATATCGCTACCTTTCATCGTTGACGGTCCTGCTCACGCTGCTCCCAGTCATCAAAACCAAGCTGTCTTGCGCCCGCGATGACTTGACTACTGGAAGACGTTTATTCACAAACGATTGCATTGAAAAATACTTGACTTCGAAGGAAGGAGATTTAGACCTGAATTAGGACGGAATAAAAGACATATGTATGTTTGCTGGTCCATCAAGGTGTCAAAAAAGGATGTTGGCAGAGTAACAACGCGCTGTTGTGTAACTTTATCAGCATCATACTGGGCAAGATCGTGTAAGACAGGCCAACACTAGGGGCACACACTTTCAGACGACCGTTCAGCTGTTAGCATGAGCGGATAACGTTGACGTGATTGGACGAACGCAGTGAGCATTCGAAGAGCCGTTTGCTGGCATTGAGACGGAAGTGGTTAAATTAAGTCTGGCGGTGAACAAGGACAAACCGGAGCACGTACTGCGTATGCTTTCAAAAGGACATAAAACATTGACATCTAGATAAGGGGTCACAGTAGCTAGCTATAAGATCGTGGGACTGACTACTGTCAAATTGTGAGCGAGCTGCGTTATTGAGTTTGTGTTTGAATGCCATTGGAAGCCGACAACCTCGTGAATTTTAACAAGGAAAAGCTTGATAAACACTCTGGGACTATCAAACCATCAAGTTAAGAGGAGGTTTACAGAGTTGTGCACCAGCACAAATCACTTTCAGGAACATCCAGGTCGTCCAAAAGCGGTCGTCATGGCAAAAATCGTCGGCGAAGTCACAAAATAGTGCCCAAAAAATGCTCACCATAAGTATTTCAGTCTCTATTGCTTTCCAAAGTGTGAAATACACGAGGAAACAGAATAAAACTGAGGACTAATCTAGATATTCAACACAATTAACAGGATTCGCGAACCCGACATGGAGGTCTGATTCGTATCCATTGACACTCTTGCACAAAAAAAAAACAGCCTCAATTGCAGCCGTAGCAACAGCCACATCCATTAATTCCCACGACTGGCTGTAGCTCGACGGTTTTCTCTTAAAGACACGAAGCAGCTGATGCCGTATGATGTTCGCTTCGTATCGACCACAAACTAAATTGACTGAAGGAAGGTACCTACATAGTTGCATGACGTTTCTTTTTCTCCACTGCACTAGAACCGTCATGCAAGCATACGAAGAGGAGTGTCTTAGCCAACATACGATGCGGGTCACCTGTTTCTTTTCTGACGGAGAATGCTGCAAAAGTTCAGACTGCTTGAGAGTTGGGGCATAGGGTCAGATAAGATCCTTCCGTCTGTAGTGCCCTGCTGAGACCTTGGATATAAGGCTTCGGAAATTCGGTGTCAACTCAAGCTCTAGATAAGTGTTGATGTAATTGCCGGAAATGCAAATCTGGAGTAAAGCCCAACTCCCCGCCAGGAGGCCACCGAAACAGGTCATGTCACGCAACTTCTCTTCCAATTTTGACTCATCAAACACTCGCGCCCAACAGTTCAGAGTTCTCCTCTTCCACACAAATAAGTTCCAATGCCATTGCATTTACTCGGTTAAGTCACAAGTGCTCAGCTCGCCAGAGCTCAGAGCCGAGTCGCCTTTAAAACCACTTGACATCAATCAAAACTCGAAATATTTCCTAATTTCGCGCTGGCTGGCAAATCTGTGCCAGCATCCATTTCCTGGCAAACAACTGAAAACGGCATAAAATACGAAAACAACGAAACAAAAAATCAGGTAAAAGCAATCACAAGCGGCTAAGGCATATCTCAAATCCATTCATCGGTACACACATTACCCCCGTATGTATCTATCGACAGCAGCCATGGGAATGTTGCCCTACTTGCAAGCCCACAAAACATCCGCGAATGTTGCTAGCAAAGTACACTACTAGTGTAGTGTGCCTCTCACTGCACACACAGTCGCACCCAGAATGGCCAGCATGGCAGTGTATTGCGCCTGCCTACAGACACACACACACGCGAGCGGGCACAGTGGGGAACGACGATTGCAAAGGCAAACCCGACTCCGACGACACAGTAGCACCGAGCACAGCCAAACCGAATTGAAAATGAGAGTTTACAGCAAAGAGGCGGAGGCAGGAAGGAGGGTGGTTTGTTCGCTTTTGGTCGTCTTCTTTGTGGTTCTCCTTCTTCCTCACCAGCATACATCTTGCAAGGCATTAACCAACCCAACCCAGTCAGTCTGTCGGTATCATCATCATCATCATCGGTGCTGCCATGGAGGAAGAGGAAAAACTGTGGTGTGGAAGGTCATTTTCCAACCCTCCTTAAGGGTACACACAGGGCGGAGTACATGCCGAGTTCGCGTCGAGTATGTAACCGACTGTTGGATGTGGATGGAAACAGGTAACGAAATGTTGCACTTTTTTCGTGTGTGCCTTTCTCTCTCTCGCTCACTCACGAGCACGAACACGAACAGACATTTGCAATTGTATGCGGCGCGATTCTTGCATCTGCGACTGTATGGCGTCAAAGTGACGAACTTTGGGTTTATTTTTTCGCTATAGGGACAACGCCGAACACACACAGTCGCTAGAGGGTGTCACGGAGGCGGTGTAAGCGCACAGGAAAACAAGAAGAGAACACACAACAAGAATAAGACAACTCATAGGGAGACTCAGACGGTAGACCCCACACACCACCGACGACGGGGGGATCAGGCAAAAGCCAAACACAAGACTACAGAGACTATACAGCTTCTGCGGGGATTGCTGTTTCATCATTCCGACTCGAGTACGGGACGGGTCAACACGCGTGCATCCAAAATAGTGGGTCGTACTTTTCGTTTCTCCTTTCATTTGTCACATCAATCGTTTTGTGTTGAGCTTGTTCTTGTTTTGCTCGCAAAAACAAATTGTTCTCGCTTTGCCGTCGTTAGACTTGAAAAAGAAGCGAACAATTTAAACAAAAACCGTCTCCGAAGCGGGTGCAGTGTACGAAGTGCAAGCAAAAGTGTTCACAAACCAAAACCCAATCACTCGCATCCAGTGCAAATGTAAAACGAATTCTACCTCAAAAAAAATGAAGAAGACCAACAATAACAGAATCGGAAATTGCAATCAAAAGTAATTAATTATTTAAAGCAACAGGAGAGCAAACAAACAAAAAAGAAAAAAAGACACAAACAATCGGACAATCGAGAGAAGCGACGAACATAAAAGAAAAGTTGTCTGGCGCTGCTGCAATTCACGAAAAAAAAAAACAGTATTTTTGAGCTTTTTCCACCCTGTTTCACACCACACCACCACCACCACCAACCCACCCACCTACCACCCTTATGCGAAACAAAAGTACACAAATGTACGTATGTACGGGCATACGAAAGATACATGATACTCTGTTCAAGTGAAGTTTTTCGCCGTTTCCTTTTTGATCTCTCCTCTGGCAGTCTGGCTGAGTGAGTAGTGACTCGGCTCGCTTGTGGGACTCTATGAAAATTGAGAGCGCGAACAAATTCTCTCTATCAACACTCTGGTGAACAAGAACATTGTGGGGAACCGCAAATATCCGAGGAGAAAAAAAAACAAAAAACAACAACACAGAAAATGTTGCGCCGCCTTTAATTGGTGTGATTTGGCGTACCTCGCGCCTCCCCTCGTCGTGGCCGCGTAACGAAACGGAAAGTGAAAATTTTTGCACCCCAAATGCATGTGCATGCATATGCGTACGTGTGCGATACGCGTTCATATTCAATACAAGTCAGTCAGCTACTCACCAACACGAAGCGACGAGGACGTCCGTGCTTGCGTTGTTCTCGGCCAACCAACAGCAACTTGTTGTTTGAAAGAAAATTCTTCTCTCACTCTCTGGGAGCGGAAAACATATACAAAACGCACACTAGCGCCAGTTTTTGTGTGTGTTGAAGAAATCGAGGGAAAAAAAACCAACCACTAGACTGTAGAGAGCGTCACAGAGAGCGAGAAAGAGAGAAGCCGGCGGCGGCCTATTAACGCGATTCTTCAACCCCTACACACGTTCGCGATCTCTCGCTCTCTCTCTTTTCACTCACACAGGCGCTGTGCGGTGTAGCGGATCTACATACAGTGAACAGTCAAGTGAGGAGGAGAAAAAAAATATAAAAAAAAACCACTTATATCATTGTGTATCGCTTACTTCAGAGGTTCTTCGTTCGTCGTGCTGCGGATTGCACTGTAGATACCTACAGACTGTCATCGTTTCAGCTTACTCGTTCCCTATTCGTGAGTTCGACTCTGTCATTCACCGCACCGTCCGTCATTCACCATCGTCGACGCGCTCTGTTTTGTGTGTCTCCTCTCGTCTTCGTATTCGCTCGCCATCGTCGTACTCGTCGTCGTCATAGTCGTTTACTTATTTTCAGTTTCCTTCACAAGAGAGTTTGAAACCGAAAAAAGAAAAAAAATAATAAGAAGTAAAAATTTGAGTTCTTTTTTTTTTTTTTTCTTATTGCTCGTTCGTTGGATTTTGACAGTAGCGAGTTTCGAACATGAGATACTGATTTTTAGTGTCGCTGATACCGTGATAGATACATGACGTTGGATTTTTTTAACCGTGTAAAGTGGACAACGTGAATTATATCCGGCGGACGTTTTAAACAAATTTTGTATCCACCCTCTCGCAGAAATGTTTAACCGATTGGTCTTCTAATTCACATTCGTATTTTAGTTGTGTTTTTTTCGTTTTTTTATTTTTGTTTTTTTTTTTGTCGTGAATGACACAATATTTATCACAAAGTGACAGAAGAAATAAATAAACAAAAAAAAAATAATTCTACACACAATTAATTTTATTTATTTTCTGCCGTTTGTGTTTGTGTCGCAAAACTTCCGGTTCAATGCGAAGAAAACTCGGAAGGAAATGTGCGGATTTTCAGTTAGTTCATCCAACCGTTAGAGAAGAAATGTACAAATGAATCTAAGTTATTACCTCAAAGTTATGAAATAAAATACGGAAGATTAATTCAATTCAAACCTAAACTCAGGTTCTATTTACAAATTTAAAACAACAACAAAAAAAAGATAAAAAAAGAATATATATTTTATAAATGTAAATATGTGCGTGTATTTAAATGAGATAAAAAAGACGAACGAATAAATCATTCAAATGTCAAACTTAATGTACAAATTGTGCCGCTTTAAAATGTTACTAGTGTAAACGTCAAAGCATTCAAATCTAAGAAGAACCAAAAAGAAAAACAAAACAAAACTCCAAGACATTTATCGGATAACGTAAGTCGCGCGAAAGCAAAACTTCGCAAGCAATTGACATACGCAATCCAGAAAGAAAGAAAAAAAACAAAAAATTAAGTCAAAATGATAATGCTACAGCATTTGACAGCCACGAATCCGCATTCGTTTGTGGGTGGCGGAGGCGGTAGTGTGACAACAACAATGACCGCCTCAGCAACAACGGCAATATCGTCATCGTCGTCAACATCATCATCGAAGAGTAGCAGCAGTTCATCACCATCCCCATCGCCAGCGAGCAATCATCATCATCATCATCTTCATCACAGACGTTCTGAGTCGCTCAGCCCGATGAGTTCACCTCAGCGGCAGCGACACAGCAACAATATACTTATTCCTGCCTCACCATCGGACAACTCAAATACCTCCCCACAGCCGATGACAATTGTCGAGGACGAGCCATCGGTTGCGACAGCCGATGACGACAAGAAGGATGTGACTCTGGAGGATAGTGAGCATATAACCTGCCACCCAGAGGCACGTTCGCCGCTGTGTAGTGAACGTGTTGAAACGCCCACAATACACCAGCGTGCCGATGTGATCGTCGAACGGCGACCACGATCGGCGAGTCCGGCCGATGCGAGCATTCTGCAATCGCACACAGATATTGTTATGCTCTACAAAAAGCTGCAGCAATGTAAGACACCACCAACGGTAGCTACATCGACGTCAATATCGCCATCGCCGTCGCCAGAGTCGCGTCTCTCAGCGGCGGGATCACCGGCATCGATCACCAAGGGAAACTATCAGTTTCAACAGAAACGTCGCAGTGTCATCACGACAAGTGGCGACGAGGAGGAGGACCAGCGTGCCAACGATTATCGTTCCAGTCGTCATACGTCCTTTACCGATGATTCGGATGATTGTGATCGCAAGGATGCGACATGCTTGTCCCTGAGACAGCATCCAGTCAACATCCATGACCACGAAGAGGAGGAAGAAGACGACGAAGAAGATCGTCCATTGGATTTGTCACTCAGCACCGCCCTGGGTAGGAGAAGGCCTCGCACTTATTCGGGTGGTACCGACGACTCGGATGACTCGGGCGCGGGCGCTGGTGATGGCGAGCATCGTCAGTTAAAATGCGGCGAAGGACGCGCTGCCTACAAGAAGAGCCTTATGAAGCGTTATTGTGAGTATACCTTCTCTCAATCTCTCTCCCTCTCAAATTTCTCTCTCCCCTCCCCCCCCTATTGACTTAACCCTCTTATTGAATCGCGAAATACCAGTTAACCCAGTTTCCACGATGGCATCCCGTCGAGATCAATCGATCGGCAACGTATCGATTAAACCCGCTCTCTCACGTGATTAAAGAATCACTGACATACATAATTTCAGTCAACATCCACTCCGTCCCACCACTCCCATGACTCTAGTGAACTACCCTACTCTTGACAAAGGATGACAAATTTTCTAGGGTAATCAGCGCTCACTCCGATACACGAACCGACATGAAGACACACTCCCCATGTTGCGGTATGTAGAACATACCGGAAGGGCAAATACCTAACATGCATTTGCAAACCGAACTGAATCAAAAAAAAAAAAGGCAGAAGCAAAATAACGTAAAATGAAGAAACTATGTAACGGGGTAGCTAGGCCAGCCCAACAGATGAGAGAGGGTGAAAACTAGGTCAGAGAATTTTCCAAAGGGATGAAATTGACTGCAAAACTGAGGAAAAAAAAAGAAAATAAAACACATGCACTCACTGCTGGTGCATGCACATTCAACAAACACGTCGAAAAAAAAAAAACCGGAGAAAGAAATTTCACTGAAATCTAGCAGGGAAACTGTAAGGAAAATAAGAGAAGAACGAGAAAAAACAACTACACACATACACACACACAGTGCACAAGCGAGTGAACAACTAATTGACGTGAGAGACTTTTCTAAAGGGTAGCGCATACCATAGTTGTCATGAAATGGATTTGAGAAATCTGGGCCAACAGGGCAAAAGTCACTAACAGCAATCGAGCAATGAGTTAAATGCCAAAGAAATGGCTAATGAATGTCAAAATTTAATCAGTCTCGTTGCTGGATTTTGCTGCTAAGTTGGCCGAAATGATGTAGAAATGCATTTTTTAATGAGCTTGAGGGGCATAAAGTGGCACATTGGTCATTAGTGGATTTTGGGGGCTTTGGGACATTGGGTGGGTTTTAGGAGACTTGCATTTGAAGGGATCGCAATGAAGTGGTTGCCCTTGACAGGCTGTGAAAGCGTTTGACTTGTTTTCCAATTGGAATCGAGTTTTACTTGAGACATGTTCACAAACTGCCCTGTTTGAATGGAATTCTTGAAAGGGATGTGTTCAAACAGTGTACAGTTTAATCAACGCACTTATTTGATTCGAATTTTGGTTAAGATCAGACTTTTGAAAGGGATGTGTCCAAACACTGATGGCATTTAAGGAACACACTCATTTGAACCAAATTTTGAATAAGATTCGACTTTTAAAAGGGATGTGTCCAAACAGCGTACTTATTTGAACCAAATTTTGGTTAAGATCAGACTGTTGGAAAGGGATGTGTCCAAACACTGATGGCGTTTTAAGGAACGCACTTATTTGAACCAAATTTTGAATAAAATCAGACTTTTGAATAGGTTGTGTTCCAACACTGCGCTTAAAACGTTAATCAGCGCACTTATTTGAACCAAATTTTGGATAAGATTCGACTTTTAAAAGGGATGTGTTGAAACAGTGTACTTATTTGAATTTTGGTTAAGATCTGACTGTTGGAAAGGGATGTGTCCAAACACTGATAGCATCTTAACGAACGCACTTATTTGAATCAAATTCTGGATAAGATCCGACTTTTGAAAGGGATGTGTTCAAACACTGCGCTTAAAACGTTAGGCAACGCACTGAATCGAATTGAATTTCGGTTAAGGCCCCATTTTCGGAGCATCTTCAGGCACAGTTGCAAATTGCAGGACTTCGGGGATGTGTCCAAAGACTTCAAGCACCATCATTCTACCACAAATCGAATGATGCACCGTTAGTCGTTCAGTTGTTCATCATTTGTAACAAATGTTCCAAAAATCCCCCTCGCCCTTTAAACGTCATTGACGCAATCGAACCCATCTGTCAGCTTCCCTTTTTGACAGCAAATTTCCCACAAACAGTACTCACACAGAATGTTTTCTCCAAGAGAAAACTCAAAAACGATTTCACAACAAAAATTCAATTCCATTTCAAAGGCCTTCGAAACGATCATCAATATAAAATTGTCAGCGTTCCACTTGCGATTGAAAACACCTTCAGTGCCGACAAACCGAAACAGTCTCATCTCCAACCACATACCGCATTTCACAATAGCTCCCGTCAAATTAACAGAAATTCTCACACAAAAAAACAAAGAACGAACAAAACTTAAGGAACAGACTCGATATAACTAATAAATACCCACGTAGGTGTAGCCACTGACATGACTCTGACGAAAATACAATCGGCGACAACGGCGCACAAATTGCCCATCCAATTTCCCAACACTTATTTTCCAAAGCATATCATCGTCCACCTTGTCAATCGGGCCATCTCTCCGGTGGACTTGAGGCTAACCAGATAAATAATAAAAACACACAACGAATTTGTTCACCCTTCCGGGGACAGATTGACAATTTATTGGGCCTTTTAACATGTCGCCCGTGCTTGCCAAACTACACAAAAATGTCAGATGTCAAAAAGTAGAAGAAAATATTCAGTTGAACTTGAAATCAATAGGTGTACCTTTGGATGTTCACCGCGAGCGGCCCTAATTATCACGCTAGCACACACAAACAGAAGTGTTCCGCCGCCGATGAAATGAGGAACTTCGTTCTTGCCCTAGATTCGTGCAGACGCTTTGTCGTAAAGAACGAACGCCACGAGAAAAGTGTGTATTTTCATTTGCCGTATTGTCGCACAATGTCATTCCTGAATTAATTTTTCTTTGCTTCCCCTCCCCCCCATCTCTGCGGTTCTCTCGCACTAATGGTTAAAACTGGCGGTACCCACTTGGCACTTGTCACATCCATGGGTGGTAGATGCAGGACGATGTATCCACTAAGGGGGATCTTTAAGCGGAGATATTCATTATCCAGTGACCCAGTTACTGTGTGGGATGTCATTCACGAACAGACCCTTCACACCCACCCACTCGCATGCCGCCATGCGTATGCGATGTGTATGGAGGACCGAAAGGACATTTTAATCCGGAATTAAACCACACAAAAAAAAAACCCCCAATTTTGGAACATGAGAGAAGGAAAAAAGCAGCCCGCAAACACCGTGTAGCTTCACTTTGCCGCAATAGAGCGCCTTCAACTTTTGCTATCTGTCATGTGTGACGTTTGTATGCGAGAGACTGCCTCTCTCTCGTGCTTTGCGTGCGTCTAACGTTTGAGTGTGTATGCGTATAATGATTTCCTAACCCACCTCAACAAATTTATTGATTTTTTTTCAACATTTCTTCTTTCTTTTTTTTTTGTTTTTTTGGTAACCCAAAAGCGCACGTACATACAGATGATGTATCTATGGATTTTTGTTTGTATGTTGATTTGGTTTTACATTAATGGGTTCCGTCCGTCGTTGCTGTCGCTGTCGGTGTCGTTGTTGTTGTGTAGTTGTCGGCTGTCGCGCTATCGTTGCGCCGTCGTTGATGTCTATTACGTAAACGCACGGTGAATTTAGCTCACCAAACCGTTAGTTTATTATGATAGCCCGAATTTTGCATTTCGCCTCCTCCTCCATTCGATTCCTGCGGCCCGGCCCTCCCCCCCTCCTTCATGTCTATTCATATGAAAGAAGAAAAAAATATTGAATAATTTTGAAATTCGGCAACACGATCGAACAAAGCTAGAAAGAAAAAAGAAGAGAGGGAGCAGCAGCAGCAGCAAAAAAAAAAAAACACAAAAATCCGCATTAGACAGGCGAAAAGATTTGTTGGAGTTTTGTTTTTTGTGTGTTGTGTTTTTTTGGTGAATTTAGCCCAAAGCGATCTGCGCGAAACTATTAAACAACTTATTTGTTACCTCAGCTGTCACATTTCACTTTCTTTTCATTTCATTTTGGCGCAGCAGTTGCTCTAGAGTAGGTTAGTTCGTTATTCCACTTTTTTTTCTTTCATTTATTTTTTTTATTTTTGCATAATATCGTTATAACATTAGTGGTTGATTGTTACATCAGCGTTGGGTAAAGTATTTTTGGAGTTTTCATTTCACTTTGACAGATGGAGCAAGTGTCAAACTGGCCTAATGACAGTTGCTGGCCTAAGTTGCCATACATCCTCTCACACTCACACTTGCCTGATGATGGATGGATGTGCGATTGACTGGAAATATTCAAATTAGACTCGTCACCATATAGTCCACATGAAAGAGAAAGTTTCTTTTCCGATTTGCAGAGTATGGGCCTGTCAGCAGCTTCATTCTGATGTACCGCAGGGAGATAATTCCATGTAAGACCAAGTTATCGAGTGACCTTGGTGGATTTCCAGGAAATAAGCCATTCCTCTTCATGCATAATCAAACAGATGTAGATGGGTAAAAGTGTGTATCACCAGAAGAACATTATGTAAGCCCTGTCGTTGTGGCGGTGTCTGCGCGAGTGTATGCATATATCCGCCATTAAATTGACTTTGGTTTCGGTTATGTATTGCGATGTCTACACTTCCTCTTGCGGCACACAGCTGAAAAGGCAGAAAACACATTTAAAGAGTGTCGTGGGTGTGGGCCTCCTTATGCCGACCTGGCAAGGACGAACATCAGCTGACAAAACAATGTTAGGCCGTTTCCACCCAAGTCTCACCCATCGTGAGCGTGCTTCGCTGTTCACTGCGTTGAGGGTGTTTGGGGAATTGACTGTAGTTCTCTGTTGGGATGGTTACAGAATATCTGAGGATGTAGGCCAACAAATTTGAAGCTTCAATAAGCTTCCGGTAGAGAGTAAAAGTTTGAAGAGGATTCCCTCATGTATTGTCCTTCACACTCGGGGCTGGGAAGAACTTCCTGTCTATTGGTGTACATAATGTGCTATTTCAAGGACAATTGTGCTTTCTTTCTTCACACTTTCTTCACCTCCTTTCTCTGGGATGTGTTTTTGCAAGGCAAAATGAAGGCCTGTTTGGGGGATTAGGAAGATTTTACTTTTATTGCCGTGACTAGTCGGTGGGTAATCAAGGACTAAGGGCGGATTATTTATGGTGTCCTATGAGATAATTTGATGGAATTTCATTGGAATTCTCTTTTTGAATGAGCTGGTAAATGAATTGAATAAGTTAACAGGCGAGTGGGCTTGTTTCTGGTTTTTTAATACATTTCTCACGAGTGTGGCTTGAGAAATTGATTACTTATTTAGATGTGGTAACTCAAGCAAAGCGCCGCAAGTTGTTATCTCCATGTTTTGCGTGCGTCTGAGGCCCAACTCTGATTTTCTGACGTAGCTGACGTAAGCTGAACGAAAAGTAGCCAGAAGCATCGTCAAAATTTCACATTGTCCCATAATTACTTCAGGAAACTTCCGCGGAAGTCCAAACTGTGATTTACACATATAGAGAGCGGTTAATATAGCTTCCTCTTAAGTAAGTAAAAGTGAACGAAACTTAACGAAGCTTAACGAAACTAATCGAAGTGGTTATTATGGACACATTATATCATTTGTCTTCATTCGAATGCTTAAGTTGATTTCAGTCTACGTGCATTATAGTTGAGCCATAAGGTGATACCGCTTCTTGTCATTCATCTAACGATCCAATCAGTCACGGGGTTCACTGAACCGTCGAGTCTAAGAAAATTACTTCTGTACGCTCCGGAAATATCTTATCAAATTCTATTCAGGCAGCACTCGTCATCGAAATCTGTAGTAGTTCTTGCAAAAATTTGCTGTCATGGGACCCTCTACGTCGTCTTATCGATTTTGTTGAATGAACTTAACTACATTCCACACCTGAGATCGGCTAATAAATCAAACGAATCGCCTTACTTCATCGGAAACCATAAACTTACGCGTAACTCTTCCTCACAACCTTGCCGTACATTCCGCCGAAAGAATAAAAATAAAAGAATTTTAATTTATTTTACAACGAACCCATCAAATGCTAAGGCGAACAATAACCATTTAGCATGTTTTGACAGTTCCCTCCAAAAACCAACCAATTATTCTGGCACAGTAGGCGAAGGCGAACCAGCTTTACTAGCGAAAATCCCCAGTCCACCGTACGGGCCAGACAATTTCTCCCGCGTTCACCTCTCTCATCGAACAGAACTGGAATGCTTAGCTTAGCCCTCCAAAGTCCAATGGGGAATGAATCCGCAAAGAGATGAAGAGAGACCCCCAATCGACACGTGCGGTCGTGATGTTGCTAATATTCATCGATAGATACGCGTCCCTTCACCACACACTTGTGTAATTATGCAAAAACCCCAACCATCCATCCAATCCAGTGGAGATGCAAAGAAAGCACTCAAATCGAGAAATAGCGACTTTTCACACATTCTCATTTCGCCGCACGCACGCACACACACACGACGCATCTTGAACGCTGTAATCAACATCCTCAACCAAAGCCGCGTCGCGCCGCCAACAGGCAGCAGCAACAACAACAGGCAGCGACTCCAAAAAAGAAAGCAAAGTAAACGGCACTTAGCACGAAGAGAGGGAGAGAGAAAAATATGCGAACAAACAATCAAAAAAACACGCCGAAAATGAAAAAAAAACGAATGAGGAAAATATACAAAAATTCGGCATCAATTCGACGTCCAGCGGACAAAAAAAAATGAGACGGCATGCGTGCTCAGTCGTCGTTTAGTACACGCTATCCAAAAGACCTTGAACTTGAGACGAATTATTTGAGGAGAAAAAAAAAACAAACACAAAAACAACGAAGAACGAGCCAAAAATACATAAAAAAAGAAAGAAGAAGCAAAATACAACAATTTCTACATAAGAATTGAGAGTGATAAACGATGGAGCGGACTCCAAAAAAGCCCAAACACACAGGCACGCACACAGCCGCACACGGAGGCAGACGCAGAAGAAGAAAGAACTTTGGGTTCTTTAGTACAATCATTTTTTTTTGTTCTGTTTGTTTCTCTGTCTTCTGACTGTTTCGGCAATTCCTCTTCCTGTTGTGTTAAACGTTGTTTCTTTTTTTTGTTAACTGCTACCGTGGATACACACTGAGCCACACACAACAAATGCTTGTGCGTTTTTTTTCCGTTTTTTGTTCGTCTCAGTTTGGGGGAGCAGACGAAAAATGCCCCCAAGAAAATCCGAAAAGGTGTGTAATAAATATTTTCGGATACACGCTATATGTCAAATGCGTTTTGACAGCAGCAGGAAATGCAAATGACATTGACGTCTTTCAGTCTCTGCGAGTGACATTGCATCGATGAAAAGAAAAACGAAAAACAGAAAAGAAAATGAAACGAGAGAGAGAGAGAGAGAAACAAAAATGCACCGAGCCAGAACGTAATGTAAAGTGCAATTTAAAGTTGTTTAGGTAGGTCATGGACGATAATTGTTTAATTGAAGTATACGAGTACGTGAAGTATGTTTACATGGTCATTTAGTTTGACAGTCGATACTTGAGTTGGTAATTAGAATCTGTTTACGTCAGACAGACACAGCCACTTAAAGTGGAGCGGGGGAGGGGGGAGTCTGATACTGATTGCCGTAAATGATAAGCGAGTGGTAGAATGCGCGTTGCAGAGGAACGGACAAACTAGTTCTTTGACTGCTGAATGGTTTGGTGTCACATCAAGAGATGTGTTATGGCTCGTCTTTTTAAAATTCGATGGATTAGCTGGTTGCATTGTCGTAAGATATGATTTGCATGCGTATTCAAATGGAATGAGATTCGCTTATCATATTTATGTCATCTGTCAAATGATGTCAAAATAAAACCTGTTTAATTGTTTATTTTGTAGTTTTTCGTTTCGTTTTTTTTTTCGGGGACTCAAGTTGGATATAGAGTGGGAAAGTCATTGCTTAGAATTATGTGTTCGCTACAGGGTGTAGCCTTTATTTACACTTATCTACAAGTTCTCCGTTCTTTCTTAACCTTTGCGCTGGAAGTAGCTAGGCGTTGGAAATGCAACCATTTTGGGATCTTGTACATATTTTATCTTCTTTTGTCACCTCCGAAAGCAGAACGTCTTGCCAAATTCAATGGTCCAGGAACTGCATATTTTATTGTTGAAATTTTGATAACGAACCCCATGCTGCGTTCATTTCCATAGACAAGAAGAATGGCGCCCAATTGTGAACTGCATTATTTATTCGTGAATAATTAGTGTCAACTTAATTATATAATCATTGCCACCTGAGTTCGTTCACCCAAACGCTTTCTGAAATGATGGTTCCTCAAAATTGACTGCATTTTTTTGAACACTTTCACTTTTTCCACACGATTGGCTCTGTTTCCTTATAAAATCCGTTCTAAGCCCCCACAACACATGGATTATGTCAAGTGATTGGCTCTGTTTCCTTATAAAATCCCTACCACACCCGGATTGTGTCAACAAAACGATGTCAACGTCCCAATCAGCCAACAAGACCATGAACCCAACGTTTTGTTGCAAACAATTTTTGATGATCTGCCCCAGCGCATTACACAAAAATTCCCCACCACAAAAGAGAACACCAAAAAAATAAAAAAATAATAAAAGGCAACTTCAAAACGCTGTTATGTTGCAAGCTTCAAGCGATGATGTTGCCGCCGCCGCCGCCGCTCTCTCATAATATCGCTGTTTACTGCTTTCGTGTGTCAAATCGTCGACGATTTCATAACGCACGGCATAATTTAATTCCAAAAAAAAACACCGTGATGATTTAAACCTAAAGCTAG
The DNA here is from genome assembly GCA_907269125.1 of Eristalis pertinax. Classification (NCBI taxonomy): domain Eukaryota; kingdom Metazoa; phylum Arthropoda; class Insecta; order Diptera; family Syrphidae; genus Eristalis; species Eristalis pertinax. Next base: position 50,517,738 of record OU026147.1, read on the forward strand.
CTTCCTCTTCCCCTTACACACGCCAGTCAGTCAGTCAGCCAGCCAGCCAGCTAGCTTAACCATCTGCTTGATAGTGTGGCGCATTACCAACATTTCAAATCGAATTCAAGTTGGCGCGTACAAAATTTATGCAGCCGCCACATCGCCACCTTTCATTCGAACTTCTCCACGTACCCATATTGCGTATATTGTGACAAATATTCATTCACCTATCCACAGGGGGAGCACTGAGTGCCATATTAAAACACACCAAAAAATGCATGCATACATACGTATGCACACTACATTTGTGTACGGTTTTGTGAATGTGAATTCGATGACCTACTAAATGGGAAAGACTCACTTCATAGCGCCAACACCGACAGCAGAAGCGGCACTCTTAACCTATTGTTGTAAAATTTTGCGCTATGATTTGAGAGATTATGACATAACGAGTGTCAGAGAGTCAGAGGAGTCAGTCAGTTTTTTTTAAGACACCTTCCGCTTCTGCTTTGTTTTAGTGCTTCTTTCGTTTAAGTTGCGTAAACGCATACAAAAAAAAAATAATCAAAATCAACCAAAATTGCTTGGAATTCAAATTCATGCTACTGTCAAGTTTCTTTTGCCTTCTGTCAGAGCACGTTCCGTTATTACGATATCATCGTTGAAATGACCTTTGGGAAATTTGTTTTCTTGTTTATTGTGTTGTTTACTACTCTTGACCATTTTTTCAATGTTGTTGCTATTTTTTTTATTTTCGCTTGCTACATACAATTCGATTTCCAAGTTTGACACTGACGTTTGTGGCATGACCTACCCGAAAGTAGAAACAAACAAACGCAAACTCTTTACCATTCCGCTCGCATGAGCACCATCTTCGAAATGTGTGCACTTTATGAGTTCGGATGTGGGGGAGAGATAATTACTAGGAAGGCAACAGATCGCAGATTGGAAAGGAAGCGATATATCAGAAAATCGCACCTATCTGTCATAATGATGGTGCAATTGACAGCTGATGTTGCTTTACAAGAATAACTGTTATGGTGGTGACCTTGCAACGTATTTTTCGATGGAAATGAAATTAAAGAGAGGGCAACAAAAACAAAAAAAAAAAAGATCATTGGGATCGGTGGCGTGCGCGCGCGCGATGTGTTTTGTTGTACCTACACGACTAGTATACATCGGTGATTCGGTGAAGGAAATGACCTCTAAGTGATGTAACTTATTTATTTTTTTTTTCTTTTCTGTTTTATTTATTGCGGACTTGTACTTCAGGCTCGTCCTCTGGAAACTGTGTCAGGTTTATTGTTGTGTCGATTGGGGGTTTTCAAGGTTTCGCGGTGTGCTAGAAATAAAAATCAGTTCCGCAGACGTGATGGGATGTGGCGCGGCGGTGCGGTGGTGGGCTTTGAATTGTGTATTCAGCGCGTCCTTTGAGCCGGCTAAATTATGACAGACTATGCATATGACGATGACGAATTGATTATGAATTCACTTTTTGTGGCCATGTTATGCATTGTGTTTGTTTATCGATCAAGGCAGTCGCGAGGTGGTTCCGGTTGGAGTCACTTAAAATCCTGCGCCAAAGTGAAAGGCAATCAATGCAGGTGACTGCTCTCACATTTCGCTGACGCACAGAACTCTGCCGAATAGCTGTCAGAATTCCAAACATTGACGTTTGAAGATCTGTCAGAAGTCGGTTTGCTTGAATATGAAATTTTCTAAATATTACGAAACTATTTCGCCGTTTCATTGGCAATGATTCAAATTCAAATACAGGGGTGCCCACCTGTCTCGGAAATCAACACCTCACCGCGAGAACAATGTGTTCGACCACAGAAAATTCAAATCGAATGACGATTTTCCTGTGTTTGCCAAAAATAGAGGAGAAGTCTTCTTCGCGCACACGAGTGCGAGTTCGTTCGTTTGATTTACATATTTTTTGCTGTACTTTCTTTTCATTTTTGGATCTTCAGAGCAACCGGATGTTGACTTCATAGACAGAAATTATAACTAACTGACGGTGAAGATGATGTTTTATCCTTTTCCTTTTTTCCAGTACGAACAGAGAAGGACACTCTTGAATGAACACGTTCGCCCAATCTTCTCCTTCTGTCTCGCTCTCTCTCGCTCGCTCACACCCACGAATGCAGGCACTCGACAAGCTGTCAGAACGCAGTGCGCATTCTAATTAGACATTCAAAGCGGATATCAAGATGTCAATCCGGAAGATGAGTTGTCATACCTGCTGATTGTGTGATGATTCAGCCTACATTCTTGCGTTATAGCACCTTTTTTCCCCATTGTACGATCGTGTCCGACCGACTCCTTGAAGATTACAACAAAAAACGCATTAAAAATTCTGTTTTTTTTTTTTTTTAAAAAGAATAATTTTATTCAGAATCTACATGATGAGCATTGTTGAAGTAGCTGTGTCAAGGCGCACAGCTTAGCGCTCACGCTCACTCTCTCTCTCTCTCTATCGCAGTGCATGCAAGGGTGTCCCTTCATCACGGTATTGTGCGCGCGTTCTTATTCTTCTTCCTCTTCATCCGGGTTAATTAATGCAAAGCACGTTGCGTTATGTGCGCATTAATTAGCGCTTAGCATATGACGCGAAGTAAGCGCACCCAACGCTGATATTGCCTCAGCGTTTGTGCACAGAAAAAAAAAAAAAAAAAACAACACAAATGTCTTCTGAGGAAAATCGATAGTGAAAAAAACCAACAATGAGCAGAGAAAATCAAGAAAAAGAAAAGCCAACTAACTTGGCGCTTTCCTCTCACGGATGAAAAAGAAAATTGCACGTCATCTTGTCGTCGTCGCCGTTGCGAACGAGTTATTTTGTGTTTTTTTCTCTCCTTTTCCTAACCTAAATTTTCACTTATTTATTGCCATTTGTAACTGAGCGCACACCATACCGCCATACCGTTGCAATATTGCATCTCTCACTTGTATCTATCCGTTGAATGTTGTGTGCAACAGCAGGCAGCGTCTCATGTATTAGGTTCCATTCAGTTGGCCAAGAAAAGCGAAGATTTTCATTTTCTTCTGTTTTGTTAATGTTGTTTTTTTTTTTTTTTGCAATTTGTTGCCTCTTACGTTGTTGGTTTTCCAATCACGGCAAGGAAAAGTGAATGAATGAGTGAAAAGCGAACGGATGAGAGAAGTGAAATCATCATAATCATCGAACACAGCACGGCATGTGAGCGCTTCGAACGGATGCTGGGCTAGCTGGCTGGCTGAATGCATCACACAGCTCTCTGTCAGCTGTCAGTTTAGCGTGTGTACGATGCGTCATGTTTAAAGTATTTTCACTAAATGCTATAAACTTGGTTTATTTATTTTTTGTTTTTGTTGTCCGCTTCTTTCGTTTCGCTTTGTTTGCACGCCAACTGTTGCCAAGTTCAGCACATAAAACTAAATTAAGCGACAGGAATCGGGAATACATTGATAAAAGTCGTTACATTTTTTTTTTCGATCATCCATAAGCGAGGAATTTCCTACACGGGATCTAAGCCATTCGTTTTTTTGTGTGCTTTTGTCGCTACGTTCCAAAAAAAAAAAAACTTGTTTTAGAGTGTCTCTGACCGCCCATCATGCGAAAGGTAAACAACACATCTTTCTGGATGTGTTCGCCATGTTTGGCATCCGTAATTTCTTCCTAACCAAAGTGAATTGACACAAACTTGGCTATAACGATAGAATATAACCAAATAGTCGCGGAGAGTTAATGCGTATTTTGTGATTCGAATTCAACGTATTCCTCCTCTGGGGGGGCGAACATTCTTGGAGTCTTGGGGACTTAAACTAAGTTTTGACGAGTTGTTTTCTTGTGGGATTCTGATTTGCTGATGGATGAGTTGCTAGCATGATGAGGTGAATGAGGGGGAAATGAAATGAAAAACGAAGAACGCACTGCAAACCGTCAAAGGGGCGAGGGCAGATAGGACTTCATGGCAGTTCATTGGCTTCGTCTACTTTGGCTCCGCGATGAATAGTCTGAGATCGAGCACAGAACCACTCTTGCCAAATGCTGATCCTTGTAGCGGATCAGAAGGCCGTAAAAGAGATCTCTTACGATTGGATCATCCCAGACAGTTTCAAAAGCGGATGGTGAAGTGCTCTTCGTGCGATCTTTGCCCCTGTTTGCGTTGCTATACGCCCCGAAGCCTAGAACAACTCCTCTCTTTTTGAACGGCTCGAATTTCCTCAAAACTGTCACACAGCATCGGACCTCCTTTCACACTTCAAAAAAATCTCGACGAAACACTTAAAAACCAATTTCATCATGTTTGAAGATTCACATTTTCGCCCGAAGTACCGGTTAGGAATCTCCTGGAAGTAAATGTTTCCTTTGATAAATCAAAAGACAAAGTTGCTTATGAGTCAAGTTTTATTGCGAAAAACCGGTAGACACAGACATAAAATTTCTGACATTCATTAAATATTTTTTTATGAGAGTAAATTAAGTGGAATTTATTTTTTTTTGTTGAAAAGAAAAAAAAGCAACGGTAATAAAAATGTGCATACATATTATACATTGGTTTTCCAGCACGAGCACTTTCTCGAGATTCTGATCCGATTAATGATCAGATCACAAAAACACAAACGAGCCACCATGTGAGTGTGCCAATTGTTTTGGAAAAGTGCCAATTCTCTTGGCGCTGAAACGGATTCTATGCTGAAAGTCATTTGAGAATGTCTTCTCTTTCACAGTTGGTGCCCGTAGTCGACGAAGTGTCAATCGGCTTTTGTATGACACTTTGCGGGGGGAGGACACGCAGTAGTTTGGATTGTGATCGGGCGCCAGATGGTTTTGGAATGTCAAATTTGTAGGTGTTTTGCGGGGATTTCTCCTTCAGAGGAAAAAATCTGAGTTCCTAAAGTCACTTGTTTACAACAGAAAAAGAATGCCTCCATCTACACCCACGTCTTCCTCTTCATTTTTTTTTTGAAAAATATATTTTCCGAAATTATGACTCAGAGAGACACACAAGAGATAAGTCGCAAATAAACCGCCTTTGACCCAAATTCGAATTCGAATTATTTTCGGAATGTCATTCAGATTCACAGCATATCTCTTTTATTCATCCTTTTGTTGTGATAACAACCTAGCCTGCCTTGAATACGGAAATGCAACTTGATCACATTCCCAGTCAAGTGATATCTGATCATCCTCGAAAACCGAACAAAAAAAAAAACAAAAACAAACCAACACACGCATACCAACGAAACGACGAGCAAAAATTCACTCGAAATATCGTGTAGTATTTTTGTAATGCCTTTCAAATTGACCTTTCCCCAAATTCGACGATGAATAACAACTAAACAAGTGAAAGAGAGAAAAAATGTTCAAGAAATAGTCCGCCTTAAGGCATTACTTGAAGAGATACCACTCAGGTTCTAATGGAAGTCCTAACCCGGGGGCTCTATTCATAACTGGCTCAATAATCGAGGTTACCAATCCGATCATTGGCAGCTTCTGACAGCTGTCAGGTAGAGATAATCATTTTCGTTCAAACTCAAATTTGTTATGTGTGAATGCATATATTTATTACACAACCCCTTCCGCTGCTGCACTGCTTTCATCAAAATAAAAGACTGTACAGATAGTCCCTCTCGCCCCCATCTCCCCCATCGGTTTTTATATATAAAATGATTAAAAATGAGAGAAGCGCGCGCTAAAAACAACAACAATGCAAAAAACGGAAACTAGGTCTAGGTTTTTTGCATTTATACTCGTCGTCGTCGACGTCGTGGTCGGAAGGCAGGTTCACATCGTTCACATCATTTAAATCGTGATTCAACACCACACCACAGCAGCGATGCAGATAAAAATAATAAAAAAAAAACAAAAAAATGTACACACTGAACCACCAACCCATCAGATACTCAATTCCATTACACAGGCAATTCACGAATTTTTCGGTAATGCGGTAGTAAACATGGCTCACTGATGGTTTTGGATTTTCAGTTTTCTGTGCACGATTATTCGCCTGTTTAAATTTTCGTTTTTTTTTTTTTTTAAGTCAGGGTCAGTTTTGCACGCAAAAATCGAGCCAGAAACAGCGCACAGTGTAAGAGACCCATTTTACAAGTGGTATGCCCCCTGTTTTTCCGCTGTATATATGGCGCGGAGATCGAAAGTAAAAGTTGCGGCAAAGTTCACACAAAGCAGCGCCATTCATACGGCCGGCTGAGCGTAAGGCGCGGCGACAGGGACCTGGTCGCCTCATCAATGTGCAAGCAAAAGCGAAAGAGAGTGAAGTGAAATAGAGAAATAAAAGTGAACAGTTTTCCTAACGTTTTGGCTGGCGTCCATTAGATGCATCAATTTGTTGCACATCAACAGCCGCAGTAGCAGCAGCAGCAGCAGCGGCATGAGATAGCGAAAGAGGAAGATTGGAGAGCGCGCGCGACGATATGGTTGTCGGATCAGTGCGGCGGCAGAGCCTGTCTACCCAGGCCTCCTCCCCCCGTCTCATTGTCGTTGCCGTTGTAGTGCGCTATAAGCTTATTAAATTGCAGTTGAACACGCTCGAATGCACTTCACGAACGAAAGAGACAGAGAGAGAAATCAGGTCAAGGCTTAGTGTATCGGCGTCGTCGTCGTCGTCGTCGTAGCCGTCGTTGTGAAGTTGTGTCGTGTCGTCGCTGAAACGTTTGTCGTCACTAAGTGTGCACACGACATCCACGAGAGATGTCAGCTGCATATGGTTTAGTGCATTCGAATGCACTCACACTTCTGCATAAGGAGATGACTGTTGCTGTGGCTGCTACTGCTGTTGCAGTTTGTCGGATGTGAATCTAAATCGCTTTGCAATTTTCCCTCTTCCGACTAACACACACTCAGAGCTTCAGCACTCGGTCATAGTTTTTGCCATTAGATGTTAGATTCTTTTTTTTTTTCTGCCCGAAATGTCAGGCAGATCGGTGTGGAGAGAGGGCAAGCCTGTTGTGAGGAGGTTAGGTGGGAAATTGCAGCGACTCCAAGTGGCGGAAATACAAATCACTTTTAATGGGCGTCATGTATCTGCATTCTCTACCACATCTTGTGAGAGTATGTACTCGTATCTACTAGGCAAACATCGAATATCTCTGCTTGGGTGCAGAAAACTAGTACAGGGTGGTCGGCGAAAGTGGTGCATAGTCTTTCTGTTTTTTTGTTTACCTCTTATGCTCTGTCAGGCTGGCAGGCAGGCAGGCAGTCATTAGAATTAGGCCAACTAAAGGGAACGCGCGGACGCGAACGATGGATCTCGTTTATTCAAATGAAGAGCGCCTACTTTGTCATACGCACATACAGATTTGTGCCTCTTGCAAAATATTTCACTTTCACTTCCGTTCGTTCTGTGTGCTGTGTATCGTGTGCCGTGCAGTGCATAATACACAAGCGAGCGCGGCGCACACGTCAAAACGCGAAGAGAGGAATGACTTTCATTGAGCGCTTTGAATTTGCACATTCTTGCGCCTGCTGCATGTACGAGTACGAGTATGTTTGCCCGAGTAGAGCAGATTGCAATTGCATTTGTATTTTAATTAAAAAAGAATGCAGGCGCGCGCGCATTCGTATGGTTTCTATGGAAAATCTAGGAAAAACACATTAAAACTACAGCACAAAACTGAAAATCGCTTGCAACACTTGTGTCGCTTTAAGACACAATGTTTATAGACTTTGAATGCTGCTAGACACATTACATTGTGCGGTTTGGCAATGCGAAAGTGAGTTTGTGTGTGTGTGTGTGAGTGTGGGCTGATGATGATGTTGGTGTGTAGGCGCATAGCAAGTGCAATTGCATTAGAGGGACGACACTGCAAGAGAAAATTCACTTTTGCTCTCTTGACTTGGCCTATTTACCTCGTTTGGCGCGCGGAAGATTGTGAATTTTCTTTTTCTAGTTTTCATTCCTCAAAATTCGGAAACTATTAATTTGTTGATTTTATTATTGCCAGCGCTGCCCTTAGAGGAGTGTGGGCGGGCCTAATAAATTTGCCGCGTGTATGTGTGGGGAGAGGAGCCTTGGAGCATTGGAAAATGTTGTTTTCCCTAAATCCTCATCTAATCAGTGATGAAAGATGAACGCTGTTGTCAAGGGGAAAGCTGAAAGATTTGTTGGATTTTGCTTAGAACAAGCACGTAGATTATGTATTTGTTATTCAAGTCTGAACGCGGACAGAGACTACTTATCCTTGACATAGTCTAGAAATGACAAAGTGTTTTTTTTTTTTTTTGCTTGAGTTCTTACAACATTTTGAGGAGCAGATGTTGGGATTTTGTAACAAAAATTCGTTTCGGAATTTGTTGACGTACGATAAATATACTCTATTCAGCTATTAAATTAGTGACGGAAAAGCGAAACTGACACATTCTGTTGGGCGTTAAATCACTAAATGTCCAACCCTGAAGGCGACTTAAGTCAACTTAGCCATAGCAACAACATGGTTTAGTTTCGTTAAGTTTCGTTCAATTTTGCTTTGGTGCTGTAGTGCATTGGCAACACCGCGGCAGAGCATGGGAGGTGCACTTTGATAAGTCATTTTTTTTTTTTTTTTTAAATTCATTTTTTTTTTTATTTCTACAATTCATAACAGACTTATATACTAGACAAAAATGCTTAAAACTAGATGGACGAACAATGTTTATATATTCTAACTTACTGGCCCTCGGCGGGCACTCTAAGCTAAACTAAATCTTAAAATATGTCTTTCGACTTAACCTACATGATTAAATAAAAGTAAATTAGCATGAACAAATTAAGATTAAGAAAATTGTAAAAAAAAACTTAATATCAGAACTGTATTTATTTTAAACTTACATGCTACCTTAAAATAACTTAAAACTACCTTAGACTAATCATACTATATTAAAATATATGCTTGTATATATATATGTATGGCCTTTAAATATTTACATTGGTATACACATCGGTACACATCCGTGTACAGATGTGTATATCTATATATATATATATATATACATTATTATTTTTTTTTTTTTTTTTTTTTTTTTTTTTTTTCTTTTTTCTTTTTTTTTTTTTTTTTTTTTTTTTTGTCAGTTATATACAACTTACGACTACCTTAAAAACTACCCTAAGCTACGTAAGTCGGCCGTAGGCTGCCGCTGATAGAGTACCACCTACCGCTGCAAGACGGTGACCGACTACCGGTACTACCCTTACTACCCCGGGTCTAAAGGGTTCGACGATGGAGTTCCCTCCCTACCCAGCCACCAGAATTTTTGATGCTGCATTGCAACATCCCGAACATCCCGCTTAGATACCGCCGTACTGAAGCGGAGGAGACCTTCCTCAGCTCGTTGTGCGACGGAACGGTCGTGGTTGAGTCGCCCATCCACAGTTGAACGGGCGATGTGGAAGAGGAGCGGTACCGCATTTTCATTTTGAATCAGACCGTGCTTATCAAAATGGAGGAAAGCTTCCGGGGGGACGAAGCCATTATAACGTACCCTCTCGTGGTACTGAGGATTGGGGTAGTAAGCCCCAGAGATCAGGTTATTAACAGAGTTCATCGCTCTGGCAGTGTGGCCTCGAATCAATTTCAACAGGAAATTGTCCACTCGTATCAGGTTCGCCCTGTTGTATAAAACCTCATTGGAGTAGAATTTTTTGTACTGGGACTCTGGTGTTCTGTAAAGGCGAAGGCAAGCCCTAAGACAAGCCCTCTCAAACACCCGAATCTTTTCCATCAAGCTTGCACTCACGTTGAACCACACGGGACAGCCATAGGTGAGCATTGGCCGGATGAGGGCCATGTAGCAGATTACCTTCACCCTCGCATCGAGTTGGCTGTTATAAAACAGTTTCTTTGTAAGAGCAAAAGCGCCTCGGGCACGGGCTAGAGCAGCATCTACATGTTTGTTAAAATATAGATATTGATCCAGCCAGATCCCCAGGTATCTGACTACAGTCCTTTGCACCAGTGGTTGCCCGTGTCGCCCAACAATTGAGAACTTTCGCCAATTCTTTTTCGTATCCGCCGAAGCCTTATACAACGGGGTCCTGAACAGTATGGTTTCCGACTTCTGAAAGTTGATATTCAACTTCCAGTCATCGCAACTTCTCATGAATAAGTCGAAGTCACCCTGCGCGAGAGTGGTGATGTCCTCCATCTTTTTACCTGATCTGTACACGATCAGGTCGTCGGCGTACGCAATTACGTGAGGAAGAGAACTTATCAGATCGCTCAAGAAAATGTTGAATAGGATCGGCGAATTGACGGCACCCTGTTGGAGACCATTTTTAACTTCAAAGATACCTGCAGAAGTCACATTGCCATTCTTGACGACGAACCTTCTACCAGTAAGCATGTTACACAGTATGTACAGCAGTGGTTTACTAATGCCTAGCCCATTGAGCTTGTAAAAAAGTCCTTCTAACCATACGGTGTCGAAGGCCTTCTCCAGGTCAATCAGGCAGGCACCCGTACATTGTTTTTGGCTCTTGTTCCATTGGATATCCGACACCAGTTTCGACGCGGCATGAATAGTGTCATGCCCCGCTTTGAAACCGAATTGGTTATCCGGAATAATATGTTTGTCCTCTGTCCAGTTGGTCAGAGCTCTATTTATCACCTTCTCGAATACCTTGCTGATGTTCGGAAGGAGACTAATTGACCGGAGGTTGCACGGATTCGAAGAATCTTTACCTCGCTTGGATATGGGTTGCACAATCGCAGTTTTCCAATGTTCCGGATAATGTGCATTATTCAGAGCATTGTTAAACAGGATAGTGTACATGTTAACCACATCTAGGGGGAGATGTCTTAGCACAATGTTCGAGATCCCGTCGATTCCAACCGACTTTTTCTTCTTAAGTGATTCGAAGACCGCTTGGAGCTCTGTCTTCGCTATGAACGGGGGAAGAACCCCTTCGTCGGCGATGACATTATCTGCCATGTTTTCTTCATTGAACTCGACAAAGCCGATGTTCTCAGATCGCCATTGTTGCATGTCTTCTCGAAGTTGCGAGTTGCTAGATTGTACGCGATTCTCCAGGTCGTGGTTTGGGCGAACACTCACATTCACCTTATACACTTCCTGAAAGACCGCGCCTAGTACCTCCATTTTTTCTTGCGGGTCTTCGACCACGAAGAAGTTGTCGTCGAGTACTGCGTTATCCGGATCAATACCTGCTGTAGTCAGTATTTGTTCGTTGTCCGTCGTTCTGGGGAGCTTAAGACACGGAAGATCGCTACGCTTACTGCGAAAGAATTTGTTTATTTGCGGGAACATGCTCGGGTTGTTGGATCTTACAGCCCGAATCTTATTGTTCCAATGCATGTTAACAGAGAGTCTGTAGTTCTGAACAATTAATGTTTGAATGTTCTTGATGAGCGATTTCAGTGTCCTAATTTCCTCATCTCGTCTGTCAGTAAACCGTCTGTACAAGGTTTTTAATCTTGAAAGGAGTCTACTTTTCCGTTGATGTAGTGCGTCAATAGTCGCATTGCGGTACAAGTTTTCGTTATTTGTTCGTGTATACCGTGGTATCGTACTGTCCATCGTTCGTTTTATTGTCTCGTCCAATTGTATAAGATACATGTCAATCTCCTCGTTTGACAAGTTTCTATTGGACGGTATGTGGAGCGCATTCGAGGAAACTGCTCTCGTCATTTGTCTGGAGAAGCGTGTCCAGCGTGTCCTACTGTAATTGTAGGGATACGTTTGAACAAACTCTCCTAATTCCGCAATATCGTTGGGGATCTTGATTTCGGCACTGAGTCCGCAATGGTCACTGAGATACACGAAAGTGTTCAAACAGTTTACCGTTTGTGAGTTTGTGTCTGTCAGCTGCAGTCTTGCGTCAAATAGCAGGAGATCCAGATAAGATCCGCTTCTGGGGAAGGACGAGATCTCTGTTGCTTTCAACTCGAGTCTATATTCGACACTGTGCAAGCAATACCAGCTGTAAAGCTGGTCCCCTCTACTATTGGAAACTATGTTTCCCCAATATCCATGTCGGGCATTTAAGTCCCCGGCCAAAATAAAATAGTTCTCCTCCGAGTCCAGTCTTAGACATCGAAAGAGTGAATCGAGCTCTGATATCGTAGTTCTGGAACTAGGGGGGCCGGAGGAGTAGACCGACACCGCATACAGCTTCTTTCCACTGCGGAGAGAAATGCACACGATGCAGGCCTCCAACTCCTGAAACCGTCGTACTTCACTGCTATACACTACTTTGTGTTTAATGTTATTTTTAATGAAGATCGCAACACCGCCTCCACCATTGGAGTTTGGCCGGTCTCTTCTAATAACATTGTAATTACTGTGCTCCAATGTGCCTCTCTGGGTTAGCTTAGTTTCGCTAATCAGAAATAGCTCTGGGCTTTGATCGTCCAACAATCTATAGAGCTCGTTTTTTCGCGGAATCCTTATCAATGAATTTGCATTCACTGCAAGGATCTTATATGTGCTCTCCGTCTGCGCAGCCATTAAGACTGGTGACGTGCTTGGTTCTGCAGGAGCGCCAGAATTTGTGCTACCTGCTCCTCTAACCGATCCATACGCCTTTCAATGGAGGATTTCCAATCGGGCGTTGGATCGTGTGCCCTTGGCACTGAGACTTGCGGCGCTACCTTTGGTAGTTGCTGCTTTTCCGTGCTTCTCTGGCCAGACGCCATTTGGGCATAGGTCAATTGAGGGGTGACGGGTATGGCTGCCCCGAGTGGATATTTCACTGGGGGCTGCTTCTGCAGAACCATCTTCGCTTTCCGCTCTTGAAACTTAGGGCAACCCCGATAGTTAGCGGTGTGCCCCGCGTTCCCGCAGAGTACGCATTTTAACTGACTCTTGTCAGCTGCTCCCTCTTTCCCCAGAGGGCAATCCTCCGCCTTGTGGTCATCACTGCACTTCACACATCGAGGCTGCATTTGGCAGTTCGACGCGGCGTGCCCAAACCTTTGGCAGCGAACGCATTGAAGAATGCCGTCGCGCCTTCTAATACTTTCCCAGACGCAGTCCAGATAATCTAATGACTTGGTTTTCTTTAGATCGTCTGTTTTGCTTGTGGGTGACAGCTGAACAATATATATGGGTAATTTGCGCCCTTCTCTCCTTGCCTTAGCTGTGGTGAAGGGCTTGACCCCTACGATCTCGACACCGTCACACACTTGCTCTTTGAGCATTTGGAAGACCCTCTCCGCTTCAAGCGGCGCGGGGAGCTTTAAGATCATTGACTGACATTTTTCACTCTTTGGAGTGTAGGAGAAGAACTCCATCATTGAAATCTTTAGATAACCTATAATTTTGTTGTACTGATCCACCGTCTTGCAGTGGATTGAGTACCTTTCATAACCTTTATTTTTTTTTATAATGAAATTGCCACAACCTACGGCCTCCTTACATACCTTAGCGGTTTGCTCTACGTCTGGCTTGTAGAGATTTATGGGTGGCACCTTCTCCTTTTTTTGTGGCCGCTGCTGTTGCTGATGAACTGCTGGATGCTGCTGTTGCTGTTGCTGATCCACTGTTTTGTGCTTCTGCTTCTGCTTCTGCTTCTGCTGTGTTGCTGGCTGTTGATGCTGTTGCTCAGCTGGTTGCTGCTGTGCTGCTGGCTGCTGCTGTATTGGTGTCTGTTGTTGTTGCTGAACAGCTGGCCGCTTTTGTTGCTGGGCTGCTTTCAGTTGCGGAGCTGGCTCTTGTTGGCGCTTTTGTTGTTTTTGTTGGAGCTCTAGGGCTCGCCTAGCTAGAGTTCTGGCTCTCAGCACTCTTATCTCTGCGAGGAGACGACTCTTTTTCTCCTCAATGTCTTGCACTTCACTTTCTTTGGAACGAAGTACTCGCTCCACTTCATCTTCTGTGTCCGATGCCAACGATTCGAAGCTGTTGCTGCTGATTGCAAACAGGCCTTCCCCTCCGTCGGACACATAGTGCACATTGTCGTCTTCCTCTGTCTCGGCTGCTGCTGCTTCGGACGTCGCCGCCTCTGACCTCATCTCTTCTCCCTGCAAACCCTGGGGGGACGCCTTGATATTGCGGCGTTTCGCACTCTTTGGAGTTGTTGTTTTTTTTCTCCTTCTTTTAGCTGTGCCTTCATTGGGCACCGTTGACTGGTGGCCTGATTCTGCCACCGGTTGTTGTTGTTCATTGTCCGCATTAAAGAGCGCGGACGGCTCTTGGGAATCCATTTCAATACACTTACTCACTTATATGAGTATTTCCTTATTGAAATGACAAAAAAAGGATCGTTCTTTCTTTGGTGTTGTCCCCACCGGGGATCGAACCAGCACTTGTGGAGCCTAGAGCACTGACTCTACCAACTCGGCCGACCGGCTAATGGAAAAAACTGCGTCACTTGTCGTACTAAGTTAATGCGAATGTCATTCGCTTTTATTTCTTGGAAGTCGACACACTCACGCACTATCACTGCACTACTCGAAGGTCTGTGAACGACTGACTTTGATAAGTCATAATTCTCATGGTATGCATCTTAGCTCTTATCTTCGTTGTTTTGTGTTCATCTCCAATCTTGTTGGAAGGAGTTGTGATCTGACCAGCGGCTAGAGCGGTTGCATTGGTGAGCCGACACTACAGGTGCCAAATCAATTGCTCTCCTACTCCCTACACAAATAAAGTGCCAATTATGGACACTCTAAAATTTGACGATGATTCTGCCTACTTTTCGTTCGGTTTTGACACACGCTTAAGTTTTACTATGGTTTGTCTAGGAAACGTAATTCAGTTCAGGAAATAACTGAACTGATTCTTCTTCAGAAGCACATGTAATCTCTTTAAAGCTGTCAAGCTGTCATTCCGATATCACAACCTGACACATTTTCTACTCCACTTGTCGAAAGCCGTTTTTTTTTCCCAACCGTCCTCATTCTAGAGGAGAAAATAAACACTACAAATTAAAAGACCAACACATGACATAACATTGACATCTATCCAGTTAATCGAATAAAAGCCGCTTTCAGACTGTCAGAGTGTAATCGTACCCCAGTCTCCGGTGGAAAATATTAGGGCGCCTCTAGATTAATGTGAACTTTATTGTATCCTATCATCACAAAGTGTGGATTCGTAAATAGAAAATGGTTCATCAACTATGTGCGCACAAACCGAAGGGTGTGGTGTGGCGTGAGCCGGTGAAGAGTGAGAGACTGAGCTAAAACAAAAGACATTCATTTCACACCACAAATTGCACTCGCACACCCCACTTTTTGTGTGTCGCATAGTCCGGGCCAGGGAGAGAGCGTGAAACACTGTACCGGTATCGTAATACCTTGTCTAGCCGTATCGATCTGCTTGCTTGGTGGTGCTTGGCTTTGCTACTACGACGGGAGAATATACGGTGTGCTCTGAATAGTCGCTGTGTGACTGTTATGCTAATTGAAGTGTGGATACATCTGGAGGGAGGAAGTATATCCATCCACCGCCCATGGTGTAGGCATCTCTGAACGCTCCAAAACGGGTGGAGTCCTCCGTCCTAACAGACCTCAAAACTGGGTTCACTCACAGAATGTCGAATGATATACATTTATCGCTGTGCCACTATACCTTTCCACGCATACATGGGAACATTCAAAAAAATGTTGCGTAAGTCGCACGCACTTCAATTGCCTGCTGGCTGGCTGGCTGACTGGCCTAACTCACTGAGGCTAGCAGCACTGGTTGGCATGTGCACTTAGTGCGGTAACATTCCTTGCAGCAAATCTGGAGAATGTCGGTCGACCATTTGAAAGTACAATTTTTAAGGCTTTGGCATCGCTTGCTGGCACGCTGTTTCGCCATCGCACAAAGTTAATAATAGTTGTGAGCCACGGCAATTTCGCACACCTTATTCCTTGTTTTTTTTTTCTCATTATTTTTTTTGTGGAAGCTGGTACACACACACACTGTGTGTGTCGCGGAGGAGAGTACATGAGTAAGGTGCTCTACGCACGTATCCAAGCCCGAGATTGGCTTATGCAATGCGTCTGAGCGTGTCTGTTTTGGGGGGAGGGGGAAGGTTTGGTTAATGGTTAATTGCTTACCAGCCTCTAGGGCATAATTTGCACAAAACACATATATACACTTCATTCTTGTCGAAATTATATCTCATTTTGTGTCGTTTCTTTTTCTTTTGCTTTCTTTTCAGTAGATACCGAAATTCCAATTATAAAACAGTCGCCAAGTCCACCACCTACATCACATCATCATTTGCAGCAGCAACAGCAGCAACAGCAGCAACAACAACAGCAGCAGCAACAACAGCAACAACAACAGGCACAGTCACAGCATCAGTCCTCGCTATCTGCTGTAGCAGCGGCCGCAGCCGCTGCGGCGGCAGCCTTGCACATCAAATCGGAACATAACACTGCCTTATCGCCACAACACCAGCAGCAACAGCAACAGCATCAGACGCAATCGCAACACAATGGCCCATCAGCACTGCAACAACAGACCGCGTCGGCAGCGCAGCATCGACCTCTGTTGCATAATTTGCTGAGCGGAGCACCTATACACAGCACATCATACCACAGAAATTATTGCACCTCCAGTACAGGTCAGTATCAGTGAATTTTTTTTTGTTGCGCTGTTTGATAGTGCTGCCAAGTTGAAAATTAAGCCACTTAAAAATTGTTTAGATTAGAAAATCTGTATTTTGGTAGCGCATTTCTCTAAAAATGATACGATCAAGGATTCCGGAAGGGTAATCACAGGGAAGACTGAGCATTGATCGATTTAGTAATCTCTTAGGTTGTAGGCTGTAGGCTGATAGGAGGTAGTAAGGCTTCTTGATGTAACCTGGCAACTTTTCCAAGTCTAAACAGTTCCAATTATGTGTAGATTTGACCAATTTAAAATGTTCCTTCCCTTTCCTGTTCGCTAGTCTTAAAGGAGTTTAATTGACTCGACCACGTCTGCCAACTTCCTGTCCACTTTTCAGCCGGACCCCACATCCTCGAAACTTAAAACTAAACCAGAATTCGTGTGCGCGTAAATCTATACACAAAATCCGAACTACGAACGAGTGTATTAATCAAACAAAAAAAAAAAAAATAGACATGAACAAAAACGCGAAATAAAGGACTTATGCGATAGAATCCCTTGAGTAAGTGGTCACCTCAAGGGGACGCTACCTTGACCGGTGTCCCTTTGTACCTTGTGTGACCATCCTATTCAACTAGGAACCGTTAACCCAAGAAAAGGGCTACACGCTGATGGCAAAAAAAAAAAAAAACAAAACTGATCATCGCAATATTAAACGCGAACAAATCCAATTCAAAAATTTCCTTCCTTTATGTCTCACCTTCCCGGTTGCTTTATTATGCGTGCTGGTTGCTTTCCTCACTCACCGGGTCTCCTGATTATGCGCATCCTTCCTGGAAGTTTCATTCTTATTCTATTCAATAAACTGACCGTTGGTCAGGCGATGAATCAATTATCCTTGACGAGGTTTCGCTCTTTCCTGATTTTCCCCCAGTTTTTTCTTTTTGATCAACAAGGAAATACACTACACTATCATTTATAATCAAAAAAGGATCGTCTTCTTCTTCTACATCGCGTGCATAAATTAACAAATGTGGAACGTGATGATCTTAAAAGGAACCAACTGAAGAATGAAGCAGTGAAATCGCATTTAATCGAAAGAAGAAGGGTTGCTGTGAATCCTTGATTCCTCACGGGGATACGAAGAAAAATGTTTGAGAAGGGAAGATCCTATTTACCTTCCGCATGATAGAAGCAAAAAAAAAAAACACACTGGACACCCGGCTATTGTGTGTGAGAATCTGTTGGTCGCTTCCTTCTTTTGATTCATCGGTCCTCCTTTGTTTCGAATAGAATATCCCTTTCTTCAGAGACTGACCAGTGTCCACATATAGAAGGGGGACATTTGCCTACTACGGATAGCTTATTTGATTTCAACTCTTCCTTTGCATTAGGGATTAAATTAAGGAGGTTTAATGAAAACCAAACCAAGAGGTCTCCTTTCAAGATACCCGAAATGTCAATATAACTTATAGCCCGCAACTGGTCCCTTGACACATTCACGGGGAATCGCCATCCGTCTTTGCGTTGCCATGAGTCACACTCATCATTACCTAACATCTGCTGCAGAATCTAATCCTTTTTTCCATTCCATCCATCCATCCATTTTCATGTCCAATCTTGTATAACAATGGCTATGTGTGGCGGTGACTATGCAAACATCTCGTTTCCATCCGTTTTTCATCGGTTTTCATCAGATTTTCGCAGTGAATTTCGCAGATGTAATTCCAATCACAATCGGACACAATGCAAGGTCCTCTCTGCGCCGAAATCGATCTGTCAATGGAATGATTGTGAAGCGTGACACCCTTCATCGCACAACATAACGCAATGCATGCGTTGTATAATCAAACACACGAACATCTGCATATGCACATGGCCACGGCCCATGGGATAAGTATCCACGGGCATCCTTTATCGACAGCATCTTGCCAAAAATTAACCCACCGACTGAATGGCACTCTGCAACTGCACAATGGGACCGCATCCGAAGTTGCTGTTGACAGCATTCAGCTTTGTAGCCCTTGGCAAAGAGTTGTGCGCGATGTGTCAAATTGAATGAGCTACTTCGACAATTGTCACCGTCGCTGACGATGACTCAGACTTGTGCAACGATCGAAGGGTGTGCCCATTGCGTGAGGGTGGACGATGAATAGGGTCCCCCTCACATGTTGGCTGTGTCTACTCTCATTCTATTACAAAGCAAATTCGGAGTTTGAGGAGAAAATTGATTATGTTATTATTGACAGTTTATTCTATTGACGAGTGCACATTCGGTGTGACCGTAGTGTCCCTCTCAGCGGTCATTGAATGGCTTTTGTTTGTGCCAAGTGTTTGCTGGATAATCCTTCTTGCACACAGAGCTTGTTCGGTAGTCGATGCGGTACCTGATTGGACGTTTGTTTGCAAATTCTCTCTGTTTCTCTCTGTGTGTCGGTACTTCTTTTTGTTATGGACTCTTAGTTCGGGATAGTGGATAATCCAATTTCACAGGTGTTTAGATTTGACAAATTTTTCGCAAACAATCAATTTTGAATTCTATGCGATGTTTTGAATACAGTGTCCGTAAATTTGTCGTGGACTCAGATGGGATTTGCATAATCTCTAAAAATGAATCCAATTTGCAGGTGACGTTAGTAGCGTCACAGTCTGGGGAGGAGTTGAATGTGCGTCCGTCAGTGGATTTCAGACAATCCTCGGGGCTTGTACATCGTGGTTGAAAGGATGTTAACCTAACGAGATAATCTATTGACGTATTGCAACCGAAATCGTTCCGAAACAACGAACAATGACGTTTTAAATGTCAAAATTGAGTGAACGTCAAGCAGTCCTCTGAAATTGGTCATCATGACTAAAAGAATTTCAATCGAACGACAATCTAGACATTTCAAAACTGTTCAGCATCCACAAACCAACACCAATGACGTTTCAAATGTCAAAATTGAGTGAAAGTCAAACAGTCCTTCGAGTTTGACCATCATGACTCAAAGAATTCCAATCTAATGACAATCTAGTGACTGTTCGAAATTATTCAGCATCTACACACCAAAACCAATGACGTTTAAAGTGTCAAAATTGAGTGAACGTCAAGCAGTCTTACTCTTGAGTTTGACCATTATGGCTAAAAGAACTCTAATCTAATGAGATGCTCACATACTTTCTAGTGATAGTTAAAAACAAACCAAAACCAATGACGTGTCCAAGTGTCCAAATGTGTGAAAAACGAAAATGCAGTTTTTTTAAGCCATCCGAAGAGCTTGTGGATAAAGAACACGCCAAGCAAATTCAGTCAATTTCCTCTCAAGGATTTCATAATTTACGCGTCTCCGCAGTTTCATCTGACATCTGACAAATGAATTTCCTCTCAAAGCCCACACACCGCTTACGTTGCCATTCACCTCGTGTGCATTTGCAAATCGGCAAAGGCAAACAAACATTCCCACGATCCCACGGTGGATCGTGAAAAATCAACATCATTACCCCAAAAATGTTCACTTTTCACTTTCGTCAGGAGAGGAAAATAAACCCTTTTTGACAATGAAATTAATAATAAATCGTTTTCATCTCTCTCGCCTACGACATGAGAACAAAAATCCTTTCCTTTTCTTTTATGCGTTTTTACTTCACTGTCGTCTGTACCGCAGATGTTTTCCTGATTAAATTTGAAGTGCCCCACTCACATCGAGAGATGAGAAATTAACTTTACAATGTCAATCGCAATGACACATGCAGATGTCACTTTTACTTTTGCGACAAAAATATTTCCCCATATTTTTTTTCCTCCAGTTCCCGCGCGTCCTTTGTGCGCACCTAATTAGAGGGAATATGTGTACTCGCATGTTCGTATAGGCTTTGTTGAAAATGAGATTCTTCTTAATCGCAATGTTTTCGTTCAAGTACACTCTGAGGTTTGTTTGTCAGCCTTGTGCGTTTTTATTTTTCGCCGTAGGATCCCTACACCACTGTCTCGCTCTCACACCCTCTCGCACCGGAGACACGGTTTTTGTTCACCTGTAGCTATCAAAAAGGAACAACAAACGGCCGATTGAACGAGCGATACACGTTTGTGCGCGAGAGATTCTTGGGTCGTTCGTATTTGGGTCCCCTTTAAATGATAATAATATGTTTGGAACGGTTTACAGTTTTTTTTTCTTCTTATATTTTTTGGCGAGACAATATGTCTGGGAATTTCATGTTTCGTCGTTCCCTCTCCTCTTGTCGGACCTTGTGCGTCTTGTTTTGTTGGTTATGGCACAGAGAGAGCGAGGAGTCCTTGAACCTTTTCTTTCTTTTTTTTCTTCTCAATTTCTTTGTTATCGAACAAGGACCTTATTTATATGGGTTTGTGGAGCGAAACTTAATTCGAGTTTCGATAGCAAGTCGATATAAAAGAAATATCTGGAGAATAATAATTACAAAACGGTATTGCGGGAGGCCAAAAAATGTTTTAAATTTCATTCAATCGGTTCAATGCAGCGACGCTGCTCTCTGCTTGCTGCCGATGCCCCTGCTGTGTTTACACATATAAAGAGGTTATGCGAACGTTGTGTTTTTTTGTTCCCTCCTTTTTGTTCTGTTTCTTATTGCAATTGTTGTTGTTGTCTCGTTGTCAAACGCACTGAAGGGATTCAATAATCTTTTTTTGATTGAAACAGGTACGACTATGGAGAGAGAACTGCATCAAAAGCGTTTAAGCATTGTTCGAACATTCTTCAGCGTTGAATTCCCCCTTTTTTTTTCTTGCTCTGTCGCTAGAGAAAACTGCATGTGGGGAAAAGAATTTCACTCAGCGAGAGTGGGAAACACGGGGCGAGCGGCCGAGCACAGAGCACTGAAGTACAATCTTAGATTATCCCAAGGAAACGAGGTCATTGCTAGGATTAGGAATGTCATTATATGCTTTCATTTTTTTTTTTTTGTGTTTGCTTGTTTTCTCCTTCTATAATATAACTGAAGCCTTTTCTATTAATAGCAACACGACGATTTGTTGGGTTTTTTTTCTTCTTTTTTTGGAATTCTTTCAGGATCGTTTCCGCCCAGTCCAGCTGACAGCGGTGTATCCGATGTAGACAGCTCCAGTTCCGGTGGTCAGCCATGCAGTGAAGAGCTTAAGGCGCGATTAGGTATGCCTCCGCATTGTCCACCCCAGGGTCATGTACCGAATGGTACGTTTTTACATCCAAATTTTTATCACAATACACCTCCGCGGAATATTGGAATATGGAATCGTGGAGTTGGATGTAAGTAGATCATTTTCTTTTTTGCTTATTTTATTTTTGACATTAAATTCTATTGCCAATGTGTTTTGAAAAAAAAAAAAAAACGTTAAGAAATCCGGATGAAATGAAATCTGATGTGAGTCGCAAATGCTCTCTTGAGCATTCTTTAGAAAACAAATAGAAATCACAAGTTTTAGTTCAGTAAACGGTCGTTGTAGTCGACGACGAAGTGGAGGTGTACCAAGCAGGTCTTTCAGTGAAAGCCTCTGAGTACACGCTCCAGGAGCCGGTCGAATGTTGTGATGTGTCATCGCACAGTCCTTTCTTTCCTCATCTGCCATAAAACAGCTGGATGGCGCAGTTAATTGAGTGCTTGCTCCTGGTTAGAGGGGTCCCCGGTTCGAATCCTAGTGAGAGCAAAGTTAATACGGTTTCTCCGGCTTTCAAATCTGGTTCAGTCACCATTTGCCTTTGGGAATTAACGATCAGTGGTAGTAGTCTGACTATGGGCCAATGGCGATTTCGCTGGCAGCGAACACGGTGTTCGTCTTTGAATGAAAGGACACGTTTTTTTACATCATTCTCCACCACTTTGCTTTAAAAAAAAACCGTCTACTGAAGTCAGCCCATTCCACCAATGATGTTGCTGAATCCTTAGCTGTCCAACTTTGCGTGTAACTTTCATATTTCCTTCCGCTACCACAATCATTTGACTTCTTACGTTCACCTGGACCCAGCTCGCCCGTCCGATGACGTGATCATCTGTAGAATCTGCACATTCATTGTCCATATTTTAACCGAATGACGGACTGTGATATGGTAATACACAAAAGTATAAGCCACTGGCTCAAAAAAATTTAATTTATACCCATTCGATGTAAAACAAAAAACCACTGACATTTTTTCCGGTTATGTATTAATTTGAACAAACAAACAAAATACCGAAGCCTGTTCTCTTTGTGGAGCTTTCTCGGACTGTGTTTGCTTATTTCGTAAATTGAATACATATTTACAGATGTGCTTGACTTATTTGGAAGAAATTTCGGTTAAACAAAAGTATATACTTTACTTGTTGTTCTGTGTTTTTTTTTTTTCTCTCTGAGGCAAACGATCCCATTCAGACAGTATCATCATCGATGTCGAGAATGGAATTTTCTCAAGTATGTAGGTAGACAGGATAAAAGATTTAATTACAGTGGCTTCCGGCAAACAGAAGGAACAACAAACGATATATCGATTTGCATATTTTGTGGAGCCAATCTATTTTAATGAATCCCCGAGAAGTCTTGTGCAAATCGAAGTCATTATTCAGTGCTCGGTCGGTGTCTCGGAAATAACATTCCAAAAATAAATCACAACCAGCTGGGTTCCAGCTATTTTCGCCAGAAAATTCAATTTTTCAAATTCGAACGCAACTGAATTCAGACTGTGATCCACCGCAACACGATCGAGAGCACGAGCGACCGATGGAAGTTCGTATGCGGAAAAATAAAATAAATTAATCTAACTACTACACTTCCTTCCTACATATCTCTCATGCATGCAGTCGATTCGGTCATCTGTCAAAAGTTGCAAGCCCCACGATCATAGAACGGCACGGTGACAGGAAGATTAAAACTGAAAAAAAAATAACGAAAAAAAAAATACACTAGCCAAGCAAAAATATCTTCCACTTCCGCAATAGCGCGGCTATAAATACAAATGTGAATTGGAAGAGAATAACTGGGAGGAAAAACGCAAACAACTTGAAGTTTTTTTTTCTCTTTTTTTTTATTTGCTTATTTTGGGTATGATCACTTGGCGCTTTGAACAGGAAAAAAACCGTATCGCACTTTGAGTGATTTTACGTAATGAAGATACCTGTTTTATGAGTTTTCTAGGAAACTATTCTTTCTGTCACTTGTCAGTGAACATTTGAGTCAGTTTTTTTTTTTGTCTGAGACACGAGGATTGTCTCGTCTGTCAAATGTACAGTTTTCTACAAGTTTTGTTTTTTTCCTCAAGTAGTAATGACAAACGAATTGAGCTTGAACTTGAAAATGTCTATACACTGGATGATAATCAACGTGATGACGAACACACCCGGCACGAGGGAACAGAATATCTGCTCAATACACCGATATGTGGTAGCTACGTATGACGGTATTTGTGCTGTTTTTTTTTCCTTTTTGTTTGTCATACGAAAATTTATGGAATTCACAACACGTTCTCGTAGGTGGTGCGGAAAGTGATGATATAAATAATTTCTTATAGGACCTATCCTATTTGTAAATAGGAGATCCAAAGAACAGCTCGAACAAACAAGGGAAACAGTTTCTGTTGTCTCTACACGCGTCACGTGTTAAAGTGTTGTCACTGCAATCTAGATCCGCATTGTCTCTAGTAAAGGTGATTCAAATGAATCTCAAAAAACAAAACTAGATCACTTCAATGTAGACAGAGCTTAATTGAAACGAGAAATTGCGCTAATACTTCCTGTGAATTGCCGCAATTTGTATTGGGAATTGCCGGCTCGCTCAGACGACACAGCTAAGCTAAGCTAAGCTAAACGCGCATTCATAATGAATGAAGGAAGTAACCAATTCACTTGAATGCAAATAAATCTTATACACATCGCCAAGATCTGTGATCAAATTGCGTTTCAAAATACATGCAACGTGATGGGGTGGTGGTACTGTTTGAATTGATTTGAAATCAATAACCTAAATTTTATGTTCTTTCATCGAATTCTTTATTTTTCTCTTGCATGATATGATCTTAAAAAAAGAAAAAAGAAACAGATCACTCTCATCGCATGAATACTGTGAATGAATGTGTACTTGGACTAAGGTGAAGGTCGAACTTGGCTAATTGACGCAACATAAAGGCTATAATTAGAAATCTCAAAATTGCAGTCAGATAAGAAGATTGTTAGGAGGACGATGACCTAAAGTATTCTAATTTATCTGTTGTGTGTTCGATGGACCGGTATTTTTTTGTTGTCTGAAATGTCATGCATTGGAATACATATTTTTGGTTTTAATTGAAATGTACATATCCGGTTCGTGTCAATGTATCCCTCCGTGGGCGTGGGGATTTTATTTTAAATTGATTTTGAAACCGTTGCGTTGATTTGCATTTTTAGCTGAGTTTTTTTTCTTTTTTCTTGCTGTGCGGTTTGTAATAATTTTGACACATTGGAATTGAGACTGAATGCGGTCGTCTATTTGCTCGTTCTAAACGTAGACTGCAGTGAGTGTCCTTACTGTACATCGCAGCGTATTTGCCTATTCACAGAAATTTTGCATTGTAGCCCCCATAAACCCTTTTGCTATGTTTCGTTGAGTTTCGTTCATTTATGCATACTTCAATGGGGGCGAATTCAATTGCTGTGTTGTTGTCGTTCGTTTATGACTTAAGCTTAAGTTTTCTTGGACCGACCATTTTCCTTACAATCACGTGATACCTAGTACAGTGGACTCCCCATAAGTCGGGTGATCAAAATTAGTAACTCGTTACATGGAATTCGACTTAAAGAATGGTTTTTCGTATGGAAAATTGAGGGAAATGCCAAAATATGACGAACAAAAAATTCAAGTTAGAGGGAAATTAGGGAGAGTCCCCTGTATTCCGCTTCCAGTCGTAGAATTATGGACCCAAATAACACAAATCAAATGTTTTCCACAAATGTACGAGTAAATTCATACAACAAAGGTCACTACTTATAAGAAGACAACCAAAGCATGGCTTATTCACGACAAATCTGTTGTCGTAGCTTTTCTTTTCTGATTTTGTACATTTTTTTTTCTTTTTTGCTACAAAAAAGTTGATCGTAGCCAATTGGTCATGACTTTCGTTTCCACATTATTCAATGCCACCCAGCAAATGCTTAAGTACAAGGCCTTTCTTGTCATGCATTTTAAAAGTTTTGCAAAATTCTTTTTGCATGTCTTGAAGGCAAGAGCGAAAATAAAACATCAAACGAGGAACAATCCATTGTTAGTTGCAATGTCATTCAGTGAGCAACAGTCATGTTCAGCTTATTTGCCAGCAAGCCAGAGGAGTGGTGATGAATGCTTCATGTTGTGGAAGAGGTTTCCAATTGATGCGATAGCCAAAGAATGATCTGTCGGAAAGGGCACTTGCCTCTCCTGTCTTCAACCACTTCACACAGCTGAAGTGTCAACACCCAAGGAAGCAGCTCAAAAGTAAAACATTCTCCATGCTCTAATATAATTCCTAAATGCTGCGGCAAGTACATATGTAAAGCATTCAATGTACTTCCTTCAAATTTCCCTGCACTATGTACTTACCACTGGCACTCGTCTACAAAACCTGCATCCAAATAAGCAATACCACCAGGAAAACGGAAAAGCATCTTCTGTACATAAATAAGGCACATTCCATGCGCCACTCCCCACTGCCAGAGCAGCAGCAGCAGCCGCAGCAGCCGCAGCAGAAGTCCAAGAAGAACAAACGCCAAGAACATTGTTGCTGCACATAGAACACAAACTAAACAAACCTTTTTCCTCGCAAAAAGGGGGAGAAGGAGACGAATTAAAAAAAAAACAAAAAAAAAGAAAAACGACACAAAACAAAAACCTCTAAGCGCAATCGAAAGCAAAGCAGAAATTATATGTGAAAAAGAAAGAACTTGAGGAAAAGAACAATAAAATAAAAGAAGCAAGTAAAGAATATCAAAAAAAAAAAAGAAAGAATCAAGCAACAAGCACAAACAAGCAAGCAAGCGACGAGCGCAAGAGAGGAGAGAGAGAAAAGAAAAAAAGAAATAAAACAAAATAAGCAAATAAATTCGTGGTCATCGACACATCGCCTTTGCACAAATTCTGAAGGTCACAACTACAAGGAACCGTGTGTGCGCGCGCGGAAACGACAACGACGACGCGAAGACGATGTCGTCGTCAACGTTCTTTTCGTGCAGCAGCAGCAACAGCAGCAGAGCAGCAGTCACAACAACAACAACAACAACTACTACGAAAACGAACGAACGAACGACCGACGACGACGACGACGATGATGATGAAGACGGCAGCAGCAGCGGTGGCGGAGGCTAGTATCCCCCCAGAACCCAACACATTTACTCACTCTCACTCCCAGCCAAGCCACATGCCCACAAAAACACCACACCACCATTCAGTACGAATACATGATACACCGTTCTGAGCGAGCGCCACAATCACACACAATTCTATTTTAGCGTAAACATTCTTCTAACGAGATATCGCACAAAACGCTAAATACATGTGCACACAATCGTCTACATGTGTCTGTGGTGTTGTTGGCTTTTTTACTCTTTCAACTTAGCATTTCGCGCATCATTATAAAAACAAACGGTATTTATAGACCCTCCATGGATGGTGTGCGGAATAGGATAAGAAGCGGTGGGCGGCGAGGGGGGAGGGTTCAACTTTAAGATCAACACCAGCAGCAGCATCGCTAGCAAAAGCACTCATCACCGCGCCGCACCGACTGTGTATTTACTTCCTAAATCTTATCGTGTGCAAAAAAAAAAGAAAAGAAGACAGATCATACAAAGTTACGCGAAACGTAATTTGTTGATATTATTGCTGAGTTGCATGACAGTTGTGGTATGATTTGGCATGGAATAGAGCGATGGACAGCACAGCACACAGTTCATCGCACTGACTGTCTTCACTCCATCAGTGTCACATGCGAGTTGCAGTTTGATTGAATTATGTGACATGATCCTTGTTATGGGCGCAGCGTCTAATGAAGGATACGCGTTTCTGTCACGCATGACAGAGTGCGCACAAGGAGCACTGGAATCTTAATCAACTGCGTGGCAAACAACGGTGATTTGTGGATATAATTTAGCAATTTCAACATGATTTCGGAATGACGCCTTCTGTCAAACTGACAGCAATGATGGGCGGTGACAATCATCAAGTTGTTTGCATGCATGCAAAGACGCATCCAGAATTTTTCGTGCTTTTTTTTTCGTTTTCGTTTTTGTCAAACTGACAGTTCCGTGTGATTTATCTTGAATGTCATATTTGCGATTAGAAACGGTCATGCAACTCCAGCACAACACAAAAATGCCGACATCTGAAGCTGACTAAGCATTCGCCTTGAACTCTGAAATGAATACAAATTGCAGAAACTGTCAAATCAATGTCACTACACCTTGTTTGACACTGGCAGAAAGTAAAAAAGAGAAAAACAAAGATAACTCAAATTTCCTTGAATTTTGACACTTGCTGCAATGAAAAAAACACAAAAAAAAAATATATCTGTTGTTTGTATTTCGAGAAGATAGCACATGCACGTATGTACATCATCTGGATCAGAACGAAATTCCAACCGACGAACATCAATTGTATCATTTTCCACTTTCAATAAATGACAATTATGCCAGCAATGCGGAATACAATTCACCGCAACTGTAGCATCCGCTTAGAACGTCGATTCAACAGATGCAATTAATCTGTATGCAATCTCTGAACATATGGGTATTTCCTGAACTCAATACAACAGCAATAAACACTAGACCATAGTACACCTGTACGTACTCGTCGAACTACTTAATAATCTGACAACTGAACAATGCGAAACAATAAAAAAATAAATAAAAGCAAAAAAAAAAAAAAAACAAATAACGACTGCTACAGGAAATGTTGCACCTACACTCATGACGGTGTAGACGACAGCAGCACCGACACCAACAACAACAACAACAACATACACTGACAACCGAGCAGAGCTGCTGCTGTTGCTGTTGCTGCTACTGCTGAATTGTGTCAAGGTGAATTTAAAGCAAAATGTAAATAAATATAAATTACCACAGTTGCAGTAGCAGCACATCAGAATTGAATTGAATATTGTTCGATACACACTCATTCATACCCGTACACACTCACACGCATGCATATATGTACTCGTATACAAACAAACTGACAGATACGATATGCCATCCAGCCCAGGCAATTGACAACTTTTGTAAACAATCTGTCACTGTATCCGAGGAAAAGAAAGAAATTAAATTGAATTAAACCAAAAAAAAAAAGTGATCAAAAACTGACACGAATACTTAAAGCAGACTTACCGCGTTTAATTACTTCATTATTTCGATCTGAAGCCTCAGAAATAGCGCGACAACGACAAGAATTCAAATTGAATTGTGTGACCATGCTTGCGCTACCAACTTACGTAAGAGTTTGTAACGATCGCGCATTACATAGAGCTTTAGTTGAGTGGAGAGCAGCTCGAGATGGGTGTGTTTGTGCTATATTTACATTGCAATCGACACGGACACATTGACATAATTATAAGCAGTCATCGCGGAACCGACGAACGGCGCGGCGGGGGTGGACACAACAGATGATGATCACCAAAGACATTACATGTGTGCATAAGTGCTGCCCTCTTTTCTTCTTTCTCTCTCTCTCTCTCTCACACACTTTGCGTCTCGCACTCTCTTCTGTTGCCAATTGAGAGCAGTTTGTTTTTCGATTTTCATATGACGTGCAATTAGGTGTATGTTGATTTTCTATCTAAAAATTACTTTTTTCGAAATCGAAAGTCAATTTGATAAACCATTTCGCATTCGCTTGCGATCAGACACATAGGCAAGTAAATAAGCGATGACAGAAGGAGGTTGATGGGTGACATACAAAACAGACAGAGATTGCATTCTTGAAGTGTCAAGGCAGATTCAAGGGAATGAAATTATGATTTTCCGAGCTTATCAATGAAGTATTCGAATATGCATTGTCTTGTGTGCACGCGATCAGGGTCCTCACTCCTCAGATCTGCTGTCACACCGAACGGATCATCACGTCAGGTCAAAATGTTTGTCACGAGGCATCTACATACGATAATCAGCAAACATTTTTAACTGAATTATCATGATTTTGATAAATCAAAAAAATAATACACTGATAAGTGGCGCTAGGCGTGTGTAGAAATGCTTGATAAATACTGTTTATCAAGCAGGTATAGCGGCCGTGTTCGAATGACTTACAACACATTCTAAGGCAATTCAAATAAGATGCAGACTCAGTGTCAGTTGAATAAATCGCTCAAATCCTTGGTAATTTTCGCGTTTGTATTCTATTCAATTCACATGCGAATCGCAGTGATCGGCGTTTATGTGACGTTTATGTCACTAATTGAGCAGTTTTCTCACGGATTTTTGCCTCTTATTATGAACGGCACAAGTCTCCATCGACATCGGCGTCTTTGTGTGTCCGCATTTTGCCACTAAACTGAATTGACAGATCATATTGTCTTTGTTGGCCATCATCCATGTGGTTTTTTGTTGATCTTCAATCATACACGATCTTCGTTATTTCGATATCTTAT
Organism: Eristalis pertinax; assembly: GCA_907269125.1. Taxonomy (NCBI): domain Eukaryota; kingdom Metazoa; phylum Arthropoda; class Insecta; order Diptera; family Syrphidae; genus Eristalis; species Eristalis pertinax. The sequence continues at coordinate 50,547,750 of OU026147.1, forward strand.
GACTTCCGTTTGTTTTCTTGGTAATTTGTCACAACCACACCTTGATTAGAATTCACTGCTCACTCGGAGTGTTTGTCGTTTTTTTTTTTGGTGCGAAAGCAGATCATTGACGTTTCGAATAACGACGTTAAGTGTCAATAGCTAGCACGGACAACATTTCAGATGAATCGAATCCGTTCTACATTTTGTCACTGGCAAAAAAAAGCACAGAGAGAGAGGGAGAACAAAAAAAAATAAATCACTGTCGAATGAAGATTAACAGTCTAAGTCAGAGAATAAACTTTGATGAGATCATTATTGCGTTTTATCATATAATTGTGTGGATTGAGAACAAATGGAGATTTGTGCAGTTAAACACGAATTTCGATTTCGTTTTAATGAGTTGGGCATAGACTTCCTGTGACATCGTGTGGATTTTCCACACGCTGTCAAGCACAAAGTGACAGATAAGACCACATGAGTAGACAGAGTGTCACAAACTGTGCATTGAACGTAGTAATGCAGGTTTTGTGATGTTTCACAGCTCATAGCTAGATTTGGTTACAGGTTTTGTCATTAACTGCAACCGTTGAGTGTTTCTTTCCACATTATTTCCGCTAAAAAGCTGTCACTGAGCTGCTAATTATTTATTTAACTTGCCTTTGTGAAGTTAATGGGAACAGCTATGAGATAATAAGGCGCCGGCCACACTGTTTTTCTATCTTGCACGTGGTTCTGTTTGGATGGGTCAAGAATAAGGAATTTAGTTGGGAGTGAAGCTGTGAGGAGACGCAGGTCAACAAAAGTAATCGCACGAATACACAGATTCCCTGTGAGTTTACTGAGTTTCGTTAAGTTTCGTTCACTTTTCGTGGGATCAATCGCTCTCTAGGTAAATGATAGTTGGTGCTGCAATTTGTTGTTCAGAAGCAATACTTTTCATTTAGTTCTGACTTAAGTTGGGCCTAAAGTGAAGATATTCATATTTCAAATCGCACTGCATTACCATAATGATACCATGCTCGACTTCATTTGGCAGACAAATATCGGAACGAGTCGCAAGCAATTTCTCCGAGATGCAATTCTACCAAATGGTGATCCGCTCGTTCTGCTGTGAGGGAGGTTAATTCTTAAGTTTCCCTCGTTAAGCCGCACAGGATCGACTTATAAATTGGATAACAATTAAAGAGAACATGTGAGCATTTCCTCCACTCACCGCTTTTGTATTTTTGCGAAAATTAATGGCAAACATCCTGTGCGAAATATATCATAAAACAAATGTTAACATTTGACGTTTTAAAAGACATTCATCTCGTCTAGTCATGAACACACACAACAGGCGCCCATTTCTCATTCAGCACACAACAACTCATCCTTTCATCTGTTTCACTTAATTTTAAATCCACATAAATATAGCAGCAAGTTCATCAAGAATAGAATACTATAATCAAATTATGATGCGAATGTGATCACAAACCACAAGCGGTGTACGAGTATAATACTCACACACTCGTGCGTAACCCCACACCAATTTCAGCATGCTCTCCTATCTCTCTCCTTCTGCACAGATCCAGTGCAAACCATTAATATTTGATAAGCTCTTCGCGTTGCGCTGTTTCTTCGGTCGTTCATTCGTTCGTTCTTCTGCTTCAGCTACCTTCCCGCCCTATGCCAGTGTTGGATTTCTTTCTTTTTTTTTTTTTTGCACAAATTGTAGCATAGAACAGTGTGTTGTGCTTCTTCGGTGCTGGCATGCATTTATAAATAAATCCACCATGACCTTCTATCGAACGATCACCCTAGAAATCCACTGACACCACAAATCCGCTGTGGCTCTTGCACAGTGCTGCTCTGTTCCTGGGAGACGCGGACGACGACGACGACGGAGAGAGCGCACACATACTTGGCGCAACCAGAAGAACAACCGTGGGCTGGGTGGCGGGGTAGCAAAACGAGCGGGGGCCAGCGTAAAACTAATCGTGTTTCGAGGCAGGAAGAAGCAGAGAATGTTACAATGAAACAAAATGTGCAACATTCGTCTTTGGGTCTGGATCGTTGCCGCATCAACCCCCCCGTCTGGTCTAGATTCGTGATGGCTCAGCTATGGGGGATGCTCATTGCTTGTGGGGACGGAGAAGCCTATTAGATCTTCTTATTTGTGTTACTCTTTCGCAATGAGTTCAGTTCGTATTCATTTCCTTTTTTTACGGCAGCCGTGCTGTGCTGTGTGCGACTGTTGTGGGGGTCGGTCGTGATGGGTGCGCACAAGCTGTTCTGCTTTTTTTTTGTCCCTCTTTGAAGCTGAATTCGCGCACTATGTGCCCCCATTCCCAAGATCTTCGCCGAAGCGAACAATCGCCCAGAGAGAATGTCAGACATAAGAGGAGGAGGATGAAAACAGAAATGTTGCTATACATAAGTAGTCACCTCCGCAGTGGTGCAGGGCTGTAGTTAGTGAGTAGTATCTGACTCCTTCATCGGAGTTGAACAAAGTAAGCTTTCCATTGCCCTTTGGCGCGCTCTTCGTGGCTCGATAGAGCAACAGCACAACTGCCTAACTGACTGACTGACTGTCTTCGGCTGGCTGTGACTTTGGCAGCCATAGAAGCCAGCCGCGGCCTGCCCATTGCTGTTTTTATGTAAGCCAGACGGACAAGAGGTGTGATTTTCGATTCTTCTGTTCGGGGGTCCCCTCCTTTCTCGCATTCCTTCTTTTCAGTTCCTATTTGCTTTCGTTTTCGCGTGTGCATAGTGCTGGCAGGGGTTTTGCATTACAAATCGGCAGATATTTCTGGTTTATGTGGCATGTCCATCGCCTCCCCGAAAAAAAGGGTGTCATAAAATGTCATCCTCGTAGTTTTCGGGTTCTTCTTTCATTGCTATTGGTCCATTTTGACATTAGGGTGTCATCATTCTGTGCCTAATTACATGATGTGTTCCTCCCTATATCTCACTTCTCTCCTGGTGGTGATTCGAATATTCCCTACACACGTCCGCACACTCCACGCACACACACAGCACACTATGTAGCGCACACAATTGCATCGTAGTGTGCGTTTATGTGGATCAATTTATTGTATCTATTCAATTGAAGGGCATCTAGTTGCATTGACCCCTTTTCTACTCTATCCATCTCTGTTGCTGTTCGCGCAGGTTTCTCTTTCTAATTAAATTACTTTCTCCTCTAGGATGTTGTTCGCTTCCCCATGCACACGCGGTCATGCGTTGGTGTTCGTGTTCTCGAGCTTGAGTGTGTGCAACATTTGTTGCGGAACACATACACGGCCAGAGATTCATGTTGTGCAGCTAAAAATAGAAAATGCACATGCCCCCTTGTCCGCTTATGTATGGGGCCGGCTGGTGGGATGGGAGGACGCTGCAGTCGTGCGCGAGGTGTACCAACAACGAGAAGCTATCATGTGCAATGTTCTCAACCATTTGTTTTGTCGAATACAAACGCATGCTTACCCTGTGTGTGTATGCCCGTAGAGATACAGAGTGGGAGTAATTTTGTCGTAGTTTCCCGTGAAAATCGCCAGTCAACAGCAATCAATGATTGCACAATTTCACTGAGCGCACGCTTAATGAAAGCGTTTCGCATTAATGGCATTTCCAAGAACACTTCCGGCTGTAACCGGAAAAAAGAAATGCGCTGATCGCAAATCTTCATATGACCTATAAATTGCGCGTTTAACGAATCCATTTGTCACTCTTGGGATTGAATGACATAAGCATTCGGTTGACGATCGGATCATGGCGTTTGACAGAAGACATGTATCGTACACAATCGTATGCAGTTGGAATTTGAATGCAATAAGGTGCTGCTGCTGTCACCCCACCCCTAGCTTTTCACCATATGGTCGGATTGACCTTAAATGAATGATGTGGCGCCTGTGGATACCAGTTTCTTTGTCATTGTCTCGATAGTATCTGATTACAATTCATCATACATGCATATGTCTGTGAATCAATTTTATTACATGCTGATGGGGTTTATTACACCCGTTCGATTAATATAATGAATGTCGTCAATTGGTTCTTAATTATTCAGCAACACCAACAGAGACGAACAGGAGTGCCTAAAAGTTTCTCTGTCAGGTAAAGGTTGCATTTTTTCCATTCGAAGAGTACTGGTACTTGCATTGGGCGATCTTTTCGAGCACATTTGCTTCTACTTAAGCAAGTGAGAGAACCTCTAGTTCGTTTCGACCAATTTTGGGTTGAGTTGCGTTATGTTGAGTGTCAACGACATTGAGTCGTTTTGCTGAGAAGCTATTGTGGGCACTTTGGAAATTTACGATGTTCGTGGCTGCCTTTCGATTGTTTCTAACATAAATCGAGCCCTTCTGCACCAGACATTCGATTTAGATCGCGACTTAACGAAAGAAAGTACAATTTCAACGAAAATCGACGAAGCGAAGCCTTCACCTGCATCCTACGAACGTGTACACAAAAATGTACATGAAACAGTAATTCATTAGTTTCCCTTGTTGACTCACTCCAAAGTCTATTAACCCATTTCCTCATCTCGCCGCTGCCGCAACTGATATCTGCCAAGATTCCTCATTCCTTTCGCATGACGGCACCCCTCTTTGCACTCAAAACCATTACACTGTCAGCAGTTAGCTGTTATAAAACCCGCAAATCTGATAAGTCCCAAAAATACACTCAAGAATGCAACAAAACTTTTTCAAACAAACAAAAAATGTGAAGAAAAAAAATCAAATACACCCGAAAATGCAAAAAAAAAAAAAAACAAAAAACGTATACTGAATCACACATCATCACTCTCCGTATATTTTTTTCGATGAACTTTTCAAACTAGAATTCAAGGCCAAGACATCAAAAATTCATTGACACCAACCAAAATTCACGGTATCCCTGCACCGCCGCCGCCTTCCCTAATGTGCGCGCACGAAAACAACATTTAAATTGAACACAAAAAAAGAATGCAGAAATCCACAAAAAAAAAAAAACAAATCACACATCTACTGCCCACATGCGCTCGTCCGTGTGACTGTATGAAAGTGTATACAAATATTTTCAAAAAACTCATCTCTTCATCATCGTCACAGCAGAACACAACACAACAACAGTACAGATCGCTGCTCCTGCCCACAGACAGCGGCAGCCCCTCGCTTTATGATGCTTCCCCACTAATCAAAGCTACCCAACAACAAATAAGCTTAGACAAAACAAAAGACCCACCAACAACAACAAGAACAACACAAAAAGACACACTTCCATACATATGTACGGTTTCATTTCTCATTTTTCTTTTTTTTTTGGGGAATTTAGCATCCCTTGCTGATACCGATAAAACGAAGCACGAAGCACGGCCACGTCGTGCATGTGTGTGCATATGCATCGACGCTCGCCCGCGCGCACTTAATTTCTGATTCAATCAAACGCACACAGGCGCACCGGCTCCCGGACTGTGTTACGCTCTCCAGTCTCCTCTGCCTGGTGTGGCGGACGTTTCACGCGAATTAATTTCTCTTCCAGTCATTATTTCACGAAGAAATTCCCATTCGATTGGCAATAAATTGAATGTTAAATGCGCGTTAAACAAAAACCACATGTGACCCCATAGATTCAGTAACTAACCAGTTTTTAATTTGTTTCTTTGCAGTGCCGGAAAACTATTACCTACCTATGCCGTCCGGTGGTGGTTCCGGTAGCGGAAGTAATGCCGGTGGCGGTGGCGGCGGCGGGAATGCAGGCGGTGGAGGCGGAGGTGGCGGTACAAATGGTTATACCACATCTCCACACTTCACCACACCGTCCCCGCCACGTTCCAATAATGGTGCCCCACCATCGCATCATTCCATCCAACATCACCAGCAGCAGCAGCATGCACCGCACCACCAGCACCACCCGCATCACCATCATCATCATCCACATTCCGCGGCCGGGAATAGCGCAGCAGCAGCAGCGGCCGCCGCAGCGGCAGCAGCTGGCGTAGTCGGCCCCAACCTTGGCTTACATCCACAAAGTGTAATCCAACCGGCGACATCTAGTGTAAACTATGATCTCTCCTACATGCTGGAGCTTGGCTTCCCCCCGAGAAAACTAAAGAAACCACGCAAACCGAAAATCGAAATGGGTGTGAAACGGCGCAGCCGAGAGGGCTCCACCACATATCTGTGGGAGTTCCTGCTCAAGCTACTGCAGGATCGTGAATACTGTCCGCGCTATATTAAGTGGACGAACCGGGAGAAGGGCGTTTTCAAATTGGTCGACTCCAAGGCGGTCTCACGCCTCTGGGGTATGCACAAGAACAAGCCAGACATGAACTACGAGACAATGGGTCGTGCGCTGAGGTACTACTATCAGCGCGGTATCCTTGCGAAGGTCGACGGCCAGAGATTGGTCTATCAGTTTGTCGACGTGCCAAAGGACATTGTCGAGATTGACTGCAATGGCGTGTAAACTGTAGTGCGGTGCGTGGAGGCTTTACAAACACAACACACACATACACATGCATACACATTCTTTGTACAAATCACTGCAAGTGTCAAGTGTGTGTGAGGAAAATCTGAGAAGAGAAGTGAAGAGAAGAGAGATACAATTTTTCGTCGAATTTAGAACAAAATTTTATGTGAACCGCTGCGTTCGCAAAAAAACAAACAAACAAAAAAAAATAAAGAAAATCTAAAAAAATATATATACTTTAGGTCAAATATAGTAAAATAAACAAAAAAAAAAAAAAACAAAAGCAAAACTTATTGATAACTTATTTTTCAAGCGAGCGAGAAAATGTAAATTGTCTAATTTATAAAAAAAAGAAGAAGATATAAATACGAGTATAAATACTAGATATTCATATTTTTCGTTTTGTATTTTATTTTTAAGAACCTGCTGGACATACTTTCAGTTTTACTTGTTTTTTTCTTTCTCCTTTTTATAACCCCCAAAACCCCGTCTGTATGTTCTGTTGTTAAATTCTGATTTTAGACTACGTACATAGGTATTTGTTTGTTTATTTTTTAAATTTTAAGTTATCAGCTTTCTTGCTAAGAGATCCAATTCTTGTGTAATATTACCGTTAATGCATATAGTACATACATAAATAGTTGTAATTGAACATTTCCTCTGAGAATGAAGCGCCCCGGTCTTCTACTCTCCGCCGCAAACGCAAATGTATAGAAAACGAAAATACTATCAGCCAATCAAGCACTTATTGATTAGACCACCAACCAAGGATCACTGCCTATTATTTTGTTCGTCGTTTTTTTTTTTATTTTTTTTTTATTAAAACACACACTTTAGAGCGAAAGAAGCAAACAAAAACAAGATACAATTGTACAGTTTTATTATTATTATTTTTTTGTTTAAATAATACCATATTGTATATTTTTGTTATTAATTTTTCTCTTCAAAACTCTAGCCCGATAAATAGAATTATCTTGTATCATAAAATTATTAATATTATTATTTTTATTTTTTTTTTGATTTTAATTTTAAGGAAAACAATTTTTGCGTTAGTTTTTTAAGTTTTTATTCAGTTTTTTTTTCTATTAGTGAATAAATGTTATATAAATATTATTTTTTCTTTTGCTCTGTGTATAGTTTATTGTATAAAGAATGAAACAATGTATAAATAATTATTATTTTATTTTTAATTATTATTATTTCTATACCAATTCTTAAATATATTATATATAATTTTTTTCTAGGAATAAATATTTTTAAATTAAAATTTCGTTTTGTTTGGTTTTTTATTTGATTTCTTTTCGTCCGCATCGGTTTCAGTTGTTTTCCATTATTTTTGTTTCTTTTTCTTTTCGGATTCAGCAAATTTTATGGTGCTTCTTGTGTTACACGCTAAATGTGAAATTATTGTTTGTTGTGTTCTTGCTTTTTAATAAATTTGTACACATTTAGACTCTGCAGAGGATTCTAGTCCTTGATGATGAGAAGATTATAGCTGAGCTTTGAGATGGGGCTTCAACCGATGCACATACCAGTACATACATCAAAACCCAGTGAGATCTCTTGCCAGATGGCTCCAAGGCCACACGCCAAGTTTGATGAGGTTCGCCTTGCGTACCATCGTGTTTGTGCTTGTCCATTGTTGTTCCGGGTTAGATTCGATGTGGTGTTTATTCTTGTCCCAGCCACTTAAGTGCCATTCATATGAGCACACTACGAATCACGAAGTTCGCAACTTGTCTGTGACACTTCATTTATAAGGAGTTTTCTCGTTCGCGGAGATTAGTAGGTTGAATCTAAGAAAACTGTCCCTTTTTCGCATTTTGTGGACCGCATTTGCCTCTTGGTGTATTGTGTTCTTAGTTCGCAAATAAACAGCCCTAGCCCACTATGGGCCAGCTAAACGCATTCACTACAAGCATCAACTGGTCCCGATGATGGGAGAAGTTAATCCGTGTGGTATCACAGTGGGTCTACTTTGGCCTAAGTGTGAATACCCTCTGCAGTGAGACACTCCAACCTAACCTAACCTAGTTCGCAAATAGAATGATTGATTCGCTGAGAAACTACTTAAAATCCTAAATAAGAATACTTAAACCACATTTTATTGCGATTTTTATCGATAAAAAAACTCGATAATTCAATTCCCATCTGTGGCGCGAAATTAATCATCCAATTTTGTTTTTGAATTGTTTTTTTTCTGTTAAATGGTAAAGATGATATCCGCCAAGTGGCAGCAGCCAGTGTTGATACACATTTTTGGCCGTTTTTTCGCGTTTTTCCAAGACTTTCCGCAAGACTTTTCACTGCTCGCATTCCTGTCGAATATTCCTCTTAAGGCCTGCGATTGTCTGAGGCTTGTTGCAAGTAAAGCCTCAAAGAAAGAAGTCTGGGATGGTTAAATCTTGCTGGCCATGCCAAAAAGGGAGAGGAAACGCTTCCTTCACAATTATTCCACGCTCTTGCATAGTATAGCGCTCCATTACTTGTCTGTTTGTATACGCAGCTGTCTAGTTCACAAATGCAAAATATAATCGACGGATGATAGATTCTCCGCCACCTTGTATTTGGTGGAAACTGGTTGTTTCTGAAAGTTCGCGTCCGCAGTTCGTGGCTCATATGAATGCCACTATAGACGTAGAGTGTCTCCATAAAAGCAGTCATCGGCGAAAGAGTCTGCCTGTTTTTTGTCTACAAATCGTCATGGCAGTGAACAGGATTTTTTGCGTTTTCTTGTGGAGCAAATATTGAGAAAAGAAGAAAAAAGTTTGATAATTGATGAAAAAAAGAGTTTCTCCACTACGAAGCCTCACAGAATTCTTCCTCAGATTGAAGCACCTCAACACCACCATCGGTCTCCAAGGAAGGCCCGACGAATTCTTCTGGCGGCGATATATTGTGTCTTTCATTATACACATTATAAATCATTTACCAGATTGTGGTGATTGCGTTTCTCTATCCTTTTGCAGGTAGTCACAATATTCTCAGTTTTTTCTTATTCCTTGCCTTTCAAATTAAACAGTGGTCGATATCCACAAAACTAATTTCTTCTTCTTTCCTGCAGCAAATTCGGGTTACATGGCCAATCGCGACTGACGTCCTTTGCGATGCCCTTGGAAGTGTCCTCTTAACTGTCCCAATTCGCGGTGTCAGCAATAGTCATGTGTCCTGTTATCCACAAGTTTTTACATATTCTTCGTCATACATCAGGTTGTACTTCGGCAATAACACTACGAATGTTGTTTTGCACGAAAAAGTTAGTAATCATGTAATGCTCACGGTTGACTGTAATATTTCGACCATAATCGTTTTTAAGGACATAGCCAATGATTCCACTGGCCCTCACACACTTTTTCTGTGTGTAATGGTATTTTGACAATGGCTTCAGTTAGAGTTTTCAAATTGAACCCTGTTTCTCAAAATAAATTTGAACAGTTTGTAAAAGTGAGTTTATTCATGATGAATTGCTAAGCAAACTAATCTCAAAATAACCAAAAACTGTCAAATCAGCTGTCACATGAAACAGTGCTGGTAAAATAAGGTTCTGCGCATCTGAAAAAAAAACACCCTATAACGATGACTATAAATTAATTAAAACAAATCTCAATTCAAATTTATTGACTGGATAAGAACTACTGTTCACTATGACCGATCGACTCATCAAGGACGAGAGATTCATCCCCGTGCTGCCAAGTCGCGGGATATAGTCGTTACAACCGTTTACTTCTTGGAAGTTAGACAGTCTACTTTGGCCTGCTAGATCTTCATTCCTTTTTTGGGAGGAATGCGAGTTTTTTCGTTGAAGCCCCACTGAGCCTTTTCGTTTGTCTATGACACTTTTTTTTTTTGTTGTGGCTGCTCATCTATTGGAAGTCAATAGATGCAACATTTTATTGTGCAAAGCATTGTGGACTTTTGTCGACTTTTGTGGACTTTCGCTGAGTTCTTTAAGAAGCTTGCGGAAGGACACGTCAGCACATTCAACATATGGAGACTTGGCTGATTTCCTCTTCTCGAGTAGGACACTGTACTTAGTTCGTTCATATTGTCGTAGGCACCTCTGCACTCTTCGGTTCATTGCTAGTGATGGTTCATTAACCCATTTTGTTGGTGGGACATTTATGGCTGTCCCCGCCCTTGAATTTGTTTGTTGAAGAAATTTTGTTTGCACAAGTACCGCGAGTCAAAAGTCATTTGCGCAAGAGCTACGGAGCAACACAATTTTTTGAAATGGGACCTCGCCAAGGCATCCCAAGATCACATTAGAGACTAGTTAATTCACTAGCCATTCATCCTTCGGCATATGCTATTCCACATTGGATTTGGGCATTTTAAGGAGCATACTCTTAGCCGTACATCAGGGTTTATTTCGGCAATAACGCATCGAATGTTGGCTTCTAATTAAAAATTGTACGCGAAATAGTTAGTAATCATAGTAACAAAATCATCTGTACTGCTCACCGTTGACTGAAATGTTTTGAATCATTTCATGATACAACGAGAGTCAAAAATTTATATACATCCAGCGTCTACTAGAACAGAACTTAAGATACGCTATGTTGCTTTTTTTTAAACACGAAAAGAAAGCGTATAGTTCTGCTCCTTGCCCAATTAGACTGGCGACCACCGCGAGGAAGTTCTGGTTGCACTGCCATGATTCGAAGTAGTTACAGCACGTGCAGTCCAAACACTCTCGAACCTTGGCCACAACGTGTGGGTGCTCACAACAACATAGCCTTGACCCAATGATCATCTCGCCCAATTTTCTGTTTCAGCTCAAGGATGGTAATTAAACTGCTTACACAAGACAAGGATCTCGACAGTGAATAAGCCTTGTTTTTTTTTCTATTTATTTCTCCCTTTTTTTTCTATTGTATTTTAAGCAATTATAAATTATAATAAGAATCGCTAAGAAATTGAGTTAAAAATGAAAAAAAAAATCTAATAAAAAATCCTCAGAAAGGTTTCACATTATTAAAGTTAAACGGAATAAAGTTTGTACAGTCCCAGATTTTTAAGAATACATAATTCACACGTTTAATGTAAAACACAAAAAAACAAAAACAAAAACAAAAAGTACAACGAAGTAAGTAAAAAAAAAAACAAAACAAAAATGAAAATAATAATTTAGACAATGATACATACATAATACCTATTCAATTAGAAAATATATTAAAAAAACAAAAGCTCTCTATTGGGAATTTATATATACTCTGATTATTTCTTAAACAAAATTAAATTAATTTAAACCATTTTCTAAAATAAGTTTTGTCATATCAATTTAAAGTAAATTAAAAAGAAAAACAAACAAAAATTCATGAGATTTTTAGGGAAAGGCTGCAAAGATGTGTGAATATAAAATAAAGAAACGTTCTGTGATTGTTAAACAAAAAAAAAAAATACCAAAAAAGAAAAAACAAGATATTTAAAAACAAAAAAAAAAACATTGTTACGTTTGATTTACTTCAAACATTTGGTTAGTTTTCTCAAACCCCTTTTTTTCATTTTGGATTCTTCGTTTCTATGGGTGGTGCAAAAAAGACTGTTTCGAATTTTTAGAAAACGAACATTTTTGATAGGAAATTTTTCGAGTGATTTTCGTTGTAACTCTTGTGTTATTCGTTTGTAGAGTTTCTCATTAGAAAATACAAAATTTATACAACTATTGGCTAGAGATCTGTATTTTTATTTTCTCGTGTAATTATACGCATATGATATATAAATATATTCAAATCAAAATTATAGGGAAAAGCAAAGAAAACAAATGATAACCCGAGTGTGGTGGAATGAAGCAAATATTTTCCATTTGTAAAGTGAATGCGTTTACTAGAGCGTCTCTCTGCTGATTTGTTTCATAATTACCAATTAAATATTTACGTTAAGTACATAAATACAATTTTATAAAAACAAATGTAAACTGAAAAGACAAAAAAAGAAACTATTCTTAACCTTTTTCGGACAACAAATTGATAACAAAAAAAGAAAACAAGAAAAAAACAAAAGAATACCAACAACATTTGGACCTCATTACTTAAATCATATTTGCATATTATGTAAAGTATTTATATATAAATATATATTTATCCATGAATAAGAAAATCCTCACAAAGAATATGAAATCGTATAGAGTATTTTTATTGTAAAAAAAATGAAAGGAAAATTCACCACATAACCATTGTGCATAAAACCAATATTTACCAGAATAAAACTGCCGATTTTTCTACACAACACTTATTGAGTGTTTTAAGGAAGGAAATTTAATGAAAATGACAAAAGAAAATGATTAAATTTAAAGTAAATACAAATTTTATATATATATATATAACGATAAATGAAAAGTACACAATCTTGAAAAAAAAACCAAACATATACAAAAGTAACCAAACAAATACAAAAAAAAAATACAATTCACACAGCCTTCTTTTATTTCTAAAGAATAAAATATCGTTACACCATAAAAATAGAAAAAAGATTGTAAAAGCTATATATATGTACATGCCTATCTAAGGTTGTTTCTTTTTTTTTTATACAAGCAAAGCTCCATCATAAACAAAAAGGCAAACAAAAAAGTATATATATATAAAAGAATATATTTAAAAAAAAAAAGTAAAATATTTTAAATATACAAAATGAAAAATTCACATAAAAGAAAAATTCACTAGCTTTAAGACAAGTATTTTGAGTATATTTCAAATTTCATTAAATCGAAAGTACTTTTTTCGACTAAGGAAACGATAGGGGGAATCTAGGCAGAAGTGAGAAGTAGGTGTAGGGAAGTTATTAAGAAAATTTATTGAAGAAAAAAGAAAACGTTTTTTTTTTTAGTTTCATTTGGAGACACCATGCTATATGTGGATATGGAAAAGTTCGGCTGTGTCGCAGAGTAAGATAATAAATTTATGAAGTGATTAAGATAGGGTATAGAATTTGGTGAAAAATTGGCATACTTCTTTTTTTGTTTGATTTTCTTCTTTTTTTCTTTTTTATGTAGTTTTTTTTTTTTGAAAGATGGAAGATGAATGGGTAATTGGAGAATTTAGTGATTACAATAGAAACGATTTTTACATTTATTTAGAGTAAGTTTTAGATTGAAAGTTATGAACGATGGTAGGGCTGTGGTTGATTTGGTAAAGCTAGGGTAAATATGTTGAGTTAATCAGTTGCGTCCTCTGCCTGATATCTTTAGTCTTTGCATCAATTTGGTATATTTCCTTACATCCTGTAGTAGAAGCTCGAAAATAAGAAAAAAAAAGTTGCAATTTCCAACAGAGGAGACCACTATATCCACCAATATTCTCTCGCCCAAAGTGAACAAATCTCAGAAAAATCAAAAAAAGGAATGAAAAAACGCATACACAAATGCAAACATGCATATGAAAGTGTATGAATTGTATTTTACTTATGTTCGCTTTATCCCGTCCATTTCGAATGGAAATCATTTTCGAAGTGAAAACGCTATTCCGCCGAGCCCATGTTAATAATCCGCTTGCAAATGTAATAAATCCCTGTGGGAAAACGTCTGTTCCATCTTCTTCGGAATCCCACTCAATTAATTGAACATCAGCAGAAACGTTGTCGGAGTTCCAGATTTCAAATTCACGAGCGGATATCGGCTGCCCAAGAAGGTTTAACAGGTCAATTGTGTCCTGAACATGAACGTTGGAAATGGCAACGTACCAACGGTTATTGTCGATTCAGAGTTGCAGGCATTTGACTGATTAAATATCGTATAACAGCATTTCTTTAATTGTTACCAAACTGATTTCAAAAAAAGAAACGCCTCTCTCATTGAAATTTTCTTTAAAATATCTGCAATTCCTCCGTTTTCCTTAGCAAAAATTCAAGCAAACAAATTTGCTGGACAAAATGTATGCTTAAAGAAAATCCGGAGATGCTTCAGCTTGAAAATTGGAATATTTTTGTCTGATTTCCAAGCTGTCTACACAAAATAAAATTGTATTCAAATTTCCAAACAATTTCCACGGGTTCTAATTATCGAGCTTTACCTGTAACCATGTCGTAAATGTAGATTTGAATTTGAAAAAGTCGAACCGAATTGTATTTCTCCCCATTACCTCATTAATGCAACTGAAGCAAATCAAAAGCTCTGATCTAATGCTCTGTTTCCTTTAAAATCGTTGGGGTTGACCCATGACAACCTTTACAGTCTCTGGCGAGTAGGTTAAATCAAAGCGACCAAAGATGAGATGAGATAAACATGTTCAAAGACAATCAGTTCTCTTTTTTTACTTGTGCTTTATGACACGCTAGACGAGGAAAATCTGTTTCGACATTACTTTGAGAACACGATCGTTTTCACAATCATTTTAACTTGACAAGGAGAACTGGAAAGTCTAGATTAGTTCTTGTTCGATAACCTAATGCAGTTTACTGAATTTTGTGTCAAACTTTGGTAAATATCCCAAATTAAATTCTTTAAATTCAATTGCAACTCACGTCTTTAACACGTCGTATTGTTGGAACGACAGCGTATGTCAAACTCATTGTAAATTTGTGTGAAAGCAATATTGATCGAATTTAATTCGTCACTTCAGGGAACCTTTAATCATTAGCTATTATCCATGAATGTAGCTTTTGCTAAATGTCCAGGTTTCCTCGAACAATCTGCGAAATGTCTAGGTTTCGTCAAAACGGTGTCAGAAAAATGTCACCAGTCTTGATTTGAATTTAATTCATAATCAATTTTGACGGTGCACACATGCATAATGCATATATCCACGCTATGCGCTCATGTTTGGTCTGGTATCCCCAAGATCTCCCTGCATGTACAAGATAGAAACAAAAAAACGAGCGATTACATTTAAAGGAGACAGAAATATCACAAATTCCCTAGACACGATTGGACACCGAAGGGTACTGCATCTTATTTGACTCTGTAAGCTGGCCGATTAATTGCATTATTTAAATTAATCCGCAGTACTTGCCTCGTATCGTGGTGGCCGTTGCGTTGCGTCGACTCCTATGCACTTGAACCTCGGCGTCTGGTACGATAAAAAGAAATGTTCACGGACTAACTCTTTCGAGTAACTGACAATTGCTGAAAGTGTATAATTGTCTAGAAAAAAGCTTCTCAAATTTACCCGTTCGGAGTCGGCATAAAGCCGTAGGTCCCTTCCACTCGTGAGGGAACGATAGCAGGCACAAGCACAACACGTGTGGTTGCTGAGAGGCTACATCCTGGCCCTCTACAGGCTGTAGTGCCAATTATTATATTATTATTATTACATACTTGCCTCGCATCGCTAGGGATGCTTCTGAACTCATCCTGGAGCCTGCCTTCAATTAAGTCTAGAGAGTATATCGACTATTACTGTGTCTTAGCATAAGGGTATCTATAAACCCATTTATTCGTTCCTTCAAGGTAAAACAAGGCGATGCAACGTGTGCGATGCCTTTAACGAGCCCATCATCATCATCAGTATTTTTTGAGTGATTACGTAAAGTCCTGAGTCCCCAATCTATAATCGTAAGCTAAAGACTTCGTCTTACTTGTAAGCCAAAATGAACGACGTTGCTACTTGATATTTTCCGATATTTAGCTTTAGCTATCCAAATAAAAGTCGAAAACCTCTAGACTGTAATTTATTCAAAACAGGCATAATTAAAAGACAAATTTTGTATACAACACTTGTATTCCAACACTGTCTGAAGATGTTAAAGTGCAAGAGAGATACAAATCTGCTCTAAAATCTTCAATTTCTGATTTGTACTACTATATACTCGTCATCATTCCTTATTTTAATTGACTGCTCTGTCGATCCTTTCTCATTTCTTTTCTGTCTCCTCTGTATGAGTACTGTCGCAATAATAGAGTGCCTTACGAGGTGCTGACTGCTCCTAAACTTTAATACCAAGACCAACCAGTCTAAAGCCTTTGTCTCCAATGTCCAAAGAACATTCTACAAACATACGAAACGCTATTCCTTTCAAGCTCAATCTTTAGCTTTCCAAATCAAGCCATACCCACCAAAGTACCGTCAAAAGTATTATAATTTTTCTTTCATTTATTAATCGACACTCGATACAAATTCAAGGTTTCAAAAACAAGTTAAATACAAATCCAAAAACCAAAAAAAAAAAAAAAAAAAGTAGAAAAATAAAATCACTAAATTCGATAGGAAATTTCTCCAAATGTCAGAGGGCTTGCAATTAATAATGATAAATCTTAAATTTTACACATTTTAAAAAATATACCATCCTTAGATACATAAAGTTAGCAACATTTTTTTTAAGAATAAAATTATATAAGTACTTAAATGATGAATAAAATATATAATACAAAAACATTTATACCTCCACAAAAAAAAAAAAGCAAAATACATTCATACATTTTTTATACATACATATATGTATATTTTAAACGAATATTAATATATAGTAACTTACCGTTAGGTTAAATATATCACATTGAATGAATTCGATCGAACACCACATACCACATACCACACCGTCACAATTCACACCCATAAAAACACAGCAACAACAAGTAAATACTGTACACACATTTAGATAGTCCAATGATAGAATTATTTTAGCGAAAGCTTCTCTTAAATTTTAACGTTGTATCTTTAATTTTTGATTTCACTTAATTTTTTTAGTGATGCATAAAACAAGAGAAAAAATATGTGTACATTTGTCGCATGCAAGAAAAAAAAAAGAAAAGAAAATCAATTATTATTTATACAACAGCATTTTAAAGATTTATTAATTAATATTAGATGTATACATGAGTAGCTTAAGTTGAAGAAAAGATGAGAAGAAAAAAAAAAAAAAAACAAAATGAAAACTGTTTTGAATACTTGTAAATTTTTTACGCATACAGTTAAGTTGTTTTTATAAATACGAGTATATAGTATATATGATATATGTATGTATGTATTTTTATTGGCATTTTCAATTATTAGAAGATTACTGTAAAGTGAAATGTAATACATAATGTCTAAGATGAGAAAACCGATGATGGATGGATACTTAAATACACAAATTGATTATGCATTGTTTTGATAATAATAAACTATTGGGAAATTTCAAATTGTTGCGTTTTTGTCTTTTAAACGGTACGACTTGCGCGGACAATGAAGTCTGGCTAAATGCTTTGAATTGCTCTGCAAAATTTTCATTAAAATTAAAATGGTCTTCAAATTCTCAGACAGGATGTTGAACAAGGGTTTTTTCATCTTTGTCTGGTCTCCGGGGAAGTTTGACTTCTCCAGCTAGCCTGGGACACGCCACTTTTGTTGTGTTTCCTTCTAAAATTCAGAGCTCCCCCTTAAACGTGAATGTCTGCTGTCACCGTCTAGGTTTATTGAAGAGTCTTCTAGTTTTTCAATCATCACTGGACTGTTTTTCAAGTGGCGATTGTGGGGTTCCGTGAGGAGAAAAATGGAATGTGACATGTTTCAGCATGAGATGGCTAAAAGACTCAAACTCAAAGTTGGTGCATATATCGCTATTGCTCGCCTCTCGAAGAGGTGACTGTTGAGTTTAAAATACGTACCCGGCCATAGAAACATCAGAGGAAATGGATGAGCACACCAGATACGCAACTAATCTGCCTCCACTGAAGAAGAATGCATAGGGATCCCTCTCACTAACTGTAAACACTTACAAAACCAACGCCGTATGACAAGATTCACAAGATTCACAAGATTGGTGGAAAGAATCAATTGTAAAACAGCCAAATTGGGATGGGTATGAGGAACTCCCAGGCATTTAAATCTGCCTGACATCAGAGAACCAGCCGAAGCTCAGGAGAGGTTGTAGGTTTCCTATATTATCCATACATCTTCCACAGAAGTCTTTTGCGACGACACCTACACAGCACGACAAAAAGATAGCACATTCATATTATTTCTGCTTCTCTCTCGTTTAGTTAAAGTCATATCTTCGAGTGCATAGCGGTGAAAAGGTTTTGAAGAAATGTACCGTTATTTGCAACAAAACGAAAATGTGGTGCGATAAAATGACAGCACTAGCCGATGAATTTGCGTTCAGTTTTCTTCGAGGGATTGCAAAAGCGGATGCATTTTGAATTTTTGTAAGAAAATTATATTCATACACTTTTCTTTACTTGAAAATGGGTCAAGGCATGCTGCTTAACAGTAGTGAAGTTCAAGTAGCCCTAAATCTTCGAAAATAAAACATGAAAATTGGTGAAATTGCACAGCATTTATGCAGAAGCCGAAAAGTTATCGTGAATTTGCTTAAAGATTCCGAAAATTATGGCAAAGCCCACAGTAGTGGACGACCGAAAGCTGTAACACCTAGAGAAAAAAGAGTAATTTTGCGTGCGACCTTAATAATAATAATAATAATATGGGTGGCGCTACAGCCTGTAGAGGGCCAGGGCGTAGCATCTCGCGTTGTGCTTGTGCCTGCTATCGTTCTCTCACGAGTGGAAGGGACCTACAGTTTTATGCCGACTCCCAACGGCCAAGTTTGAGAAACTTTTTCTAGACAGCTATATACTCTTTGAGCATTGTCAGTGACTGGAAATAGGTGGGCCTGTGAAAAGTATTTCTTGTCATGCCAGAGATCGAACCTAGGTTTAAGTGCGTAGGAGTCGACGCACATACCCACAATGCCACGGGCCGCCACATCCGACCATACTGCAAGAAAAATCGCGGAAAAAGCGGCCGTTAAGACTAATGTTCGTAATGTACAGACAATTTCAAAAAGTTCTGAAATTATAAAACGCAATAAATTACAGCGAAAGCCCCCTTCGACAAAAAACATAGAGAAGAAAACTCAAGTTTGCTGAACGACACATTAAGTGTACCAAAAGATGGCGCCAGGTCTCCCCTTTAATTTGGATGGGCCAGATGAATGGTCCTATTATTATCATGATTTGCGAAAAGACCAGAAAGTTCTCAGTCGTCGTCAGCATGAAGCGTAATAATTTGGGCCGGCATTGAGTATTACTGGAGAACGGAAATAAAGTTCGTTCCGTCAAGAATGAATAGCCGATGGAAAAGCTAACTCGAATTGATTGGAGATATCGTAACTAATTCGGAGAAAGAGTTTACTAAATATCCCATAATTTTCCAACAGGATAATGCAGCCGTTCACACTGCCAGGGATGAGAAAGATTTTTTTCGGGAAAAGGATTTTAAAATTGAATGGCCAGCTCGTTCCCCTGACCTTAAAATCATTGAAAACTGTTGCGGATATCTCGCGAGAGAAGTTCACGACCGTACGACATAGTTGTGGATCTCAAAAGGAGTATTTCAGAAAAATGGGGAGTAATGCCAAGAAAATACATTCAAAGGTTTTTAAATCGCTTCCACAGCGTATGAGGGAGATTTTGAAAAAGCAAGGGTCATTACTATCTCATTACTAGGAGTCGAAATTTTTAAGTTTACTATAAGCTTTGTATACTAATTTCTTATATTTTCAAAAATGTGGTATATTTTTGCTTAGTAGGGAATACTTGTTTTCGTTTTTGTATTTTTGAAGTAGTATTTTATCATGTTATCCCTTAAATAATCAACATTTGAGGAATAAAGTCAAACAAACAATATATGTATACACAAAAAAATTAAATGTGCTATATTTTCGCGGTGTGTATGCAGTCAATGTACATAGTTTCCTGGCGTGATCTTCCAACACCACATTTGCTTGGAATGTCTTTGTGGCTTGATATGCAGCACGGGCCATCTTTTCTAGTCGACAGTTTGATGCAAGTTTGAGTTGATTGGAAGTGCGATGATGTTTGCACTTTAGAGGTCTTTAGAGAGAAGCAGCCACAGAAACAGCTAGAATTCTGCGCTGTTTTTTTTTTTTGCTGATATTGTCAGTTATGCTTAGGTTAGGTCAAGTTAGTGGGCTGACGAGCAGAAGCTTGTCACACTTAGGTCATTGTAGACCCATTGTGATACCGATTTGAGGGAATAGATTTCTCTTTACCGTCGTTCTCGTCCTGGTTGTTCGACGAATAGCCAGCCGGATGTCTTTTAAAAATCTGCAAAGAGATTCCAATGGCATGTCTGTTTGTTTGGGTGAGTCCCCGAAGAAGTGCTCTTCCAGTGAAATGTTTCTTAGTCGGCAGAGACTGGTGAGGAGCGTCTTCTCTCTCTTCGTCGTCGCCACATACCCTGCAGATGTAGTCATGGGTAAGTCCCATTTTGTGATGTTTTGGCCGGTAAGCTACCACCCTGAGCAGCTTTTTATCGCATTCCAGAAGTTTGACAGTTTTTGCACGATTGTACCTAGGCCATAACACCGTGTGGTCTCACAGGTGGTTCGATTTTACCACCGTTAATTTGCTATGTCTATGATCCTATCGTTCACCTTCTTCTTGACGTCTGCCAGAAGACGGTTTCGGCCCCTTTCCTGGCAAGTTCATCTGCTGCTCCGTTGCTGGTTATGTCGCTGTGTCCCGGGACCCAGCAAAGAGCAATCGACTGCTGCGTGTTAAGAGCCTTAAGCTCTTCGAGACAGCATGCGACCAGCTTTGACTTGAGCTCCGTTGCAGAAATTGCTTTAATGGCCGCTGGACTGTCAATAAGACCAATGATGTCAGCCGGAGGTATCTCCAACATTGATATCATTTTGGCCGCTTCCTTGACTGCCTAGTTATGCTTACTGGTGAGTCGAGAGACAGGAACTCCTGTTCATTGCATTTGGGTCATATCCCAACGGCTCCCACAACAAGTTGTGCTGAGTGTCTAAAGATTCTCCACTGAAGCGCTCATCTTCTGAACACAGCTTCGGCGGTGGCCCTACCAAAAGAATTTTACACTATAGTGTGTAAATTGCGCATTTCCCTGTAAAATTATATATACGCGCATTAACTTTTCTTATCTGAATAATTGGATACTTCGCCTGTGCTGTGTACATCCATTCCATCTGACAACGGCGCCATCTATCTGCGAGTTCGTAAACAAATTGAAATTAGCAACCGCCCTACCCTATCGACGTTTGACAACTTCAAGCGAAACAATAATGGCGACACACTTTTTTTCTATCGCTACCCTTGTCCCACCAATACAATCCGCACAATTGCTATTCGCTCCCACATATTGTTTGCAAATAAAAAAGATGTAAACATTAGAATAGGTGAGTGCTAGATTCATTTGTGTGCGTACGGCTTGGTAAAGAAGTGTGAGAGATACCTCACGCAGCTGAGAAAACTAGATCTCGTCCAGAATTGAAAAGAAAAGAAAATAAAAAAAAAAACAAGAACCGTACTCCTTAAATAATACTTTCCCGTCGTGAAAATAAAACTATACGAATTGTCGAATCTGTCCACTGGCTCGAGAACTCTTCAATGGTAAGTGAAAACGCAATTGAAGCACCGAATGTCTGGCCATCGGATTGCATTTACATATCCGATGGCCATCGTCATCGATTTTGACAGTCGAAACTAAGTGGAAAAAAAAAACTTGCATCTCTCGTTGGGGTCAAGAAAATTCTTGATTGCCTTTGAATTGGGTATACATTATTTAGTGCAAATATTTATCCGACGACCTGTGGGAATTTGTGCAATTTCCTCGCTTTCGTGTGCCCAGACGGAGCTTGGGCTTGGACACTCTATGTACCTATGTACCTCCTCTATATGCATTTGATATCGGTAGGGTGTCTACACTTCCAGATTAATCATCATCGATTTCGCACAATGCAAACAACTCCGTCAATTGTTATAATCAAACAGTGTTGTTTTTCTCTCGTTTTTTTCTTCTTCTCCAATTACAGTGAATCATAAATGCAATTGTGTTCGATCTAAATGAATTTCGTCTCGGAGAAGGATGCTCCTGAGTGTGTTGTTGAAACACTAAATCTGCAGTGCAGCAGCGATTTTGAGAAAACACTTTTCACTAAATACAGTGGAGGTCGAACTTAAAGCGTCATGGATGATAATCTCAGTACGAAATCGTCTGATTCAATAAGTACAAGTGGAGAATACGAAATCGTCACCGATACGCCTATGGATGTGAAGTCAAACAATCCAAGCAAGTCGCCAACACTAAATATTGCGAACAACGGTGATTTTCATGATCTACAGCACGACATGTCCGAGGCAATACGAGAGCTAGAGGAAACAGGTAAAACAATTGCTTTAACTTTACACTCAAATGACGACTTTCAATTTAACACAGTAGATTTGTGATTTGTTAGACAGCTTTATGCCTTCCCCAAAAAAAAGAAAAAGACAGTGTGCACGAATCTGCATGAAACTGCAAGACAACATCGGTCAGCGGCATGATTCTGGTGCTTTAGATGCAATCTCTTCTTTTTTTTTCGAAATCCCAACCCTCTTAGATCTGAACTGCACATTGTGTGTCGATAGAAATGTTTTTACACTTTTAAATTCACTGTTTTTTTTTACATATATATTTTTTGTTTTTTTTTTTTTTTTTGTATAACGCCTGAAAATGTGTCTAGATCTAATTATTTCGAAGTGCGACTATGAACTTCTGAATGATATATGTACGGAATCGACGACGACGAAATCCTTCGCTCAGTGTAACAACGGACGTAATTCGATGGAAGTTCAAGCTTGCATTTTGGATGCTATGTGCGATGATAACGGTGTAAATAACAATATGGTGAATGTCTCAGGTCTAATACAAAAAACAGGTGATACAAGTGTTTATGTGCTTCATTGATGTAGTATAGGGGCTTGTGTGTGTGTTTGTGTGTTATTTTCCTCATTTATTTAAACAAAAAAATGCATGCTTTTAAATATATATGTGCTTTTGATGATTATCTGGATGTTTGCTGCACACTTGTTTATTTTTCTTCATTTTTGTTCTACCTGATTTATGTGCGGGCGCGTTGTTATGGGGATCTGATTGGTTTTGATTGCACATTGGTTTGAAATCCATTTTGACAAAGCCTATTGGAAGCATTCTTAATGGCGTGGCCGTGACGTTGTGGGTCTGTGTGTCGACTCCTACGCACTTGACCCTCGCCGTCTCACTGACAATGCTCAAAGAGTCTAGATGTCTAGAAAAAGCTTCTCAAAATTTGGCCGTTGGGAGTCGACATAAAACTGTAGGTCCTTTCCACTCGTGATAGAACAATAGCACGCACAACAGGAGTGGTTGCTGAGACGTTAGGCCCTGGCCCTCTACAGGCTGTAATGCCACCCATATTCTTATTATTGGAAGCATTGACTTTGTTTTTGCAGCGGTCGACAGGTCTCTCCATTCATCGCTGGCCTGGCTGCAGCAGTCGACAGGTCTCTCCATTCATCGCTGGCCTGGCTGCAGCAGTCGACAGGTCTCTCCATTCATCGCTGGCTGGCTGCAGCAGTCGACAGGTCTCTCCATTCATCACTGGCCTGGCTGCAGCAGTCGACAGGTCCCACCATTCATCACTGGCCTGGCTGCAGCAGTCAACAGGTGTCTCCATTCATCGCTGACCTGTCATGTGGACATACGCCGTAGTCTGTGGTGAAACTTATTCACTGAATCGTTGTACACCGTGCGTTTTTTTTTAAAAGAAACGTTTTCTGAGCTTACTCTCGCTTAGGATTTATGATAGTTTATCCGACTTAGCTGACAGAAGTGCATTATTGGAAACTTCTCCCTAGACTACCTAGCAAAGTCTAACAACGACCGACCATCGAGGTTTCTCTGGAAGCAGGTGCGAGATATTGGACTAACCAAAATCAAAAAAACAACCCAACGATGATGGCATAGACCCTGAAGATTTAAATATTCAATTCATCTCTGCGTCCTCTGTTACCCCCCTCAATGTTCCCTTTCCTTTAAGAAACAACACTCGAGAAGATGGGGTTGAAGTAGGAAGAGTAGATTGTGCAATATTCTCCATAAAAACCAAGTCTGTTGGACTGGATAATGTTCGCCCCGACTTTGTAAAAGTGTTCCTTCCTATTATACTTCCTCACATCAGCCACATTTTCAATTCCATAATCATGACCTCTCGACGTATCCTGTACTTTGGAAGAAAGCCAAGATTATTTCGGTTCCGAAAAAGCCTGAATATTGGCCAATTGCTATTCTTCCGGTTTTTGTCAAAAGTATTCGAATCTATCGTCAGTCGAGAGATTAAAGATTACATTGATCCAATGCAGTCAGGATTCCGTAAAGGACATAGCTGTGTTACAGCCCTACTAAAAGTGACTGACGACATACGACAAGCTATTGATGAAGATAAAACAACCTTACCAGCTTTACTTGACTTTTCGAAAGCATTCGACAGTGTTAATCCGTCAATAGTTTGTCATAAACTGTCCACCCAATTTAACTTCTGTAATCCCACTAATAACATAATCTTCTCGTACCTTACTAACCGTGTTTAAGCTGTTTTATATTTATAACTCTAAGCTATCGTCTTTTCGTGATATTCACAATGGAGTACCACAAGGTTCTATTCTCGGTCCGTTATTATTCTCAATGTATATATGCAGATGTCTACCCAAGTTTTCCTCTTGGTATGGTTGAAGATTCAGGTGCTAAATTAAACGAGGATCTGAGCTCAACTGCGAAGTGGGCTGAAGAAAATGACCTCACGCTCAATCCTGACAAAACCAACGTCGATCCATTTTCAAAACACCACCCCTCCCTCTCAAACTTTTCCACCATAGAATTAGACTCTATTGCCGTTGAATATGTAACCTGTGTCAAGAATCTTCGTATAATGTGCAACAGTGAACTAACATGGACTGACCATATAGACAGTGTAGTGTTAAAAGTATATGCGTCCCTTAGAGGTTTGTCTATTAGCAAATTCATACTCCCCACCAATGTCAAACTAAAACTTGCCAAAGCACTCATACGAGGGGCGTTCAATATATTCTCGGTATCGGGACGAAGCTGTGGTTGTATATATAAATTGGCTTATTTATCAAGTAATACTATTATTTTAGTGCATTCATGTAAAATTTCATATAAATGTGATTATTAATTCGCGTTTTATCTCTAGTTAAACAGAATACCCATTTATTGCCGACATGAGTTCTTTATCATCCGAAAATCTTTTTCCACGAAGACATTTTTCAAATCCGGAAACAGAATATAATCACTAGGGGCAAGGTCTGGACTATAGGGTGGGTGTTGGATTTCTTCGAAACCACAATCTCGCGCAGCAGCCTTGGAAACTCGCGCCGTGTGAACAGGAGCGTTGTCATGAAGAAGCAACACACCCGCTGCGAGTTTACTCCGTCTTTTCTTTTTAATTTCCTCCCGCAAATTATGCAAAGTGGAGCCGTAGGATGTGGCGTTTATGGTTTTTTTTTTTTGTACTCAATGAGCAAGATTCCCTTTGAGTCCCAAAAAACTGTGGCCATGAGCTTCCCGGCAGACGGAGTGACTTTGAACTTCTTCGGGGGGTCTGTTCCTTTTTTATGCCACTGCATGGACTCTTGTTTGCTTTCAGGGTCATAGTGGTGGACCCATGTTTCGTCACCAGTAACAATTCGATCCATAATACCGTCCGCGTTCTCACTACACATCTCCAAAAGCTCTCTGCAGCATGCGATTCTCACTTTTTTCTGAGGCGCTGTGAGCATTCGTGGCACCCACTTTGCACTGACCTTTGAAAGGTTAAGATGGTCATAAGGAATGGTGTGAATGGTACCAATTGAAAGCTTGGTGATCTCTGTCATCATTTTCAACTTTATTCGGCCATTCTCAAGAACAAGTTTTTCGAATTCTTTGATGCTTTCTCCCGTACAAGCAGTAGCCGGGGCGCCGGAGCGGGGGTGGTCTTCAATGCTCTCTCTGCCTCTCTTGAACTCACTTAACCACTTTTGCACATCTGATAATGAAGGTGCGGAACCCTGGTAAACAGCCACCATCTCTTCATGAATAGTCTTCTGACCTTTTCCTTGCTTAGTGAGAAATTTAATTACAGCGCGATGCTCAATTTTCACCATCATCGTCTCAGTTGCCATTATGATTCTGTTTAACTAGAGATAAAACGCGAATTAATATTGAAATTTATATGAAATTTTACATGAATGCACTAAAATAATAGTATTACTTGATAAATAAGCCAATTTATATATACAACCACAGCTTCACACCGATACCGAGAATATATTGAACGCATCTCGTAGTACCTATCCTAACCTACGTCTGTGAATTGTTTGCAGACTGTGATAATTTGTCTCTACAAAAATTGTTAAAAGCAATCGACGCGACTGCACGGTATGTCTTTAACCTCCGAAGATTTGATCATGGCTCAGACCATGATCAAATCGATCAGCATCCTACTCTTCAAAATCATTCACAGAAAACAACCTAACTATCTACATGAAAAATTCGCATCGCTTAAGCATCACTGCCTTTGTGATGGGTTAGCTTGTAGTGGCTGACTGCTGAGGGCAGTCACACTTAGGCCAGAGTAGGCCCATTGTGATACCACGCGGATTGACATGACATGACATTGACATAAACATGACATTGTCCAGGGATTTTATAGCGCCCTGACTGTCCGAACAGATGGTGATATCAAGTTGTTTTTGAGCCATGGCAACGCCTCTTTAATCAGGGAGCACCAAAGCGATAGCAATGTTGAGATCTTGAGAATAGACACCCGCACCCACATCTTCGTCAGTCTTCGATCCGTCTGTGAAAATTCGCAGAGGATCATCCAATACGTCTGCCTATCAGACATCCAGTTGGATCTGGAGGGAATGCTGACCGAGAATTTCTTCTCGAAGATAGCCTGAGGTATTAGGCGGTCAGCTAGTCGCTAGGAAGGAAGTTGAATTCCTTGAGAATGGTTGAGTGGCCGATGTTGAGTTCGGGCCACAGTCGGCGTGTTTTGAGTCTCTAGGCTGTGCTGGCTGCTATTTGTTTTCCGAATAGTGCCAGTGGTGGCAGGTGGAGGAGAATATTCAGTGCGTCGGACGGAGTACTTCTCAGTGCTCCGCTGCCTTTGTGTGTCTATGCAATGATTTTTTGGTGTTACGATGCATCACGATAATCTGTGATTTTGTATGCGCCGCGACTGCTTTCATATAACGTTTTATAACGCGATGCATTGCATCAGTGCCAAATGTTTGCAGTTAAGAACGCTTGACGTTGCAGTACTGCGTTAATACTCGGCCTCACACAGCCTCATTTACAAACCGCCCCAAGTTCATGGCTGAAATTGAGAAGTTTCACATATTCCAACCGGAAAAAGACAGTATTAGATCATCAATTGTTTGTTTTTAGACTTGTCTTCCATTTCTTTTGTGTGGACTTACGTCGTGTGGTGGACCTAGGTCTCAACAAACAATCCTCTTCAAGCGCCTCTCCGGTGCTCATGCGATCTAATTCAATGCATGTACATGGTTGTTTGGTTGGTTTAAGTGGGTACAAGTAGCGCAGTTGCGCGACATATTGATACCACATCTCGTAAACCTGGGTTCTTTGGATTAGCTAGATCCAGCTAGTGGAGTTAAGAAATTGGATTTTGCTTGGCGAGGTCAATAAGGAAGGTTTCGTCTAACGTGATATATCTTTGTTTGGCTAGTGCCGGACACTCACAGAGAATGTGAGGCAGACATTCTTATGAGTGGATGGCAAGGCAACTGTGACAGTGTGGGTTGAACGGTATCCTGAGTCTAGCAGCGTGGATGTCTATGGGCCAGTGTTCCTTTGCTTACAGTCAAGTGTCCCTTGAGGAGGTCATCAATCCTTCCTTTCATGTACGAGGGCCAGGTTTACTTAGAGAATTTGTACTTGGATGACTTAGTCCACCTTCTATTAGCTAAGAACATGAAGTGTTCAGTGTGACGACAAGAGGCACTGAAGAGAAGTCTAGATTGGTTGAAACCATGGTTAGTTGGATTGAAAATTTTGTTGGTTAAGCGCCATTCAGTCTCGATACACAAACTGTAGCACCTATGTTCGAGTTAGATTAGGTTAGGTTAGAGTGATTGTCAAAGCTGAAAGAGTTGTTTCTTCTACGGCTGCTGAATGTTGTTGCCTAACGTGTTTTTCCTTCTTCTTGCAAGGGCTGTACGACTTAGTGTAGCGTGGTTTCTACTTCTTCCTCATCTCTGCAGCTCCTGCAGAAGGTGTTTGTAAAGGGGGTGCCATTCTTCTTGCATGTGAGCCCAGGATACAGTGACCTATGATGATCCC
Organism: Eristalis pertinax; assembly: GCA_907269125.1. Taxonomy (NCBI): domain Eukaryota; kingdom Metazoa; phylum Arthropoda; class Insecta; order Diptera; family Syrphidae; genus Eristalis; species Eristalis pertinax. Next base: position 50,576,231 of record OU026147.1, read on the forward strand.
TACCACCTTACTGATTCTATTTCTATTGAGGCTTAGAAGCGTACTTGTCTTTTTCGGTTTAATTAAAGGCCATAATAGCCTCGAAGTCCTGCAATCTCTCACGGGATATCTAAATCAGTTCGACTTCGAGGATGCTTTTTTGTATGGAACATTGAGGGAAATGACAAAATATGGCGAACAGAAAATTCGACTTAGAGAGAAATTCGATTTAGGGCGAGTCTACTGTATATGAACTGGATGTTGCAGTGCAGCCGAGGCGAGGAATGTTTCCCATCTCTTTTTGCAGATGACTCTTGACACGGGATGAAGACGTGGATAAATCAGAGGTTATGTTAATTTCGTTGAAGTAGTTTTCTGATAGTTTTGCTGTGGGATTGGCCAAGCTGGCTCAATTTTGAAACAGCTTAAATGATCTGCTATCAGGAAGACCGAGCTTGGTGTCATAGCCGAGTTAGCGGCTTTTAACTCAGTATTTCTTCAAATTCGCACCTATGGTCATGCATTTTGGGTAATGACCGAACGAATAAGATCGCGAATGCAAGCTGCCGAGATGAGATTTCTTCGAGCTGTTGTCGGAGTTACTCGCTGTGATAGGATCAGAAACACAGCAGTGCACTAGGAGCTCAATGTTCTTCTTCTTTGAACGGAAAGGGCTTGATCACGTGGCACGAATGTCGCCATAATCCGGATTTTCAAGGTGTATCCTGAATTCGATTCCATCAGGAGGGCGACTGCTTGGCAGATACAGGACGAGGTTGGACAACGTGTCAGCAAAGGTCCTTAAAAAGCACTAATTTTCACATAATCGGACATTTCTCGAAAACTGTTCGTCTGCAGTCGGACCCATCGATAGATGCAGAAAAGACCCATCTGACCATGCCCATCTACTTTTCCAAGTTTCTGGTGGCGGTGGAAAAGTATCCGAGAAGACACATCGAAGTGGAAAGTCGGAAATATCTCGAAAACGGTGCAGTTTATCTCTTACGCAAATTTTGGCATAAATGTTTGCTGTTCGCTGCCCCCGAAATTTTTCGAAACTGACCAATAGAAGGTTCGAAAGCGTGTCGACAAAGGTTCTAAAAACGGCACTGCCACAGTAGAAAAACTCGGCAGAACTCCTGATGAGTTAGAGGCGATGGCGGAGGATAGAGTGGCCTGGAGATCGCTCGTGTGTGCTTTACCCCTGCAATTCTTTTAGTGAATCATGGGGTCACGGCGGGTGATGATGATGATGAAGTGGACGTGGCTTATTTAATATTCCATAATGTGCAAAACAGGGTCTTAAATAGACGATAGTAAGTAGGAGAATCACGCGATCAGGGTTCAAAGACATTAGACGACCGATGAAGCGGTGAGTTATTTACCGGTATGAAGAAATGTCAAAACAAATGTACACATGGTGGGCACCTGGTTTAGTACAAGCAGCACATTAAAACGCCTGCAACAGGTGGATGGGTAGGTTTAATTCCTGAAGCGACCAATTTTCATGAAGCAACATATATGACGATTCCGAACGGCGATATTTGAGCAGCTTTGTCACCGACTCGGAGGAACAAGCTTCTCAAATGTCGCCCTTCGAAACCCTCACAAATGTCGTCATGTAAGTCCCCTCGACTATTGAAAGAACCACAGCACTCACAAGTCACAACACGAGTGGCTGCTGTAGAAGATAAGCCCAGGTCCACCTCGGAATGGATCACCATCCATATTATGATTAAGCTGTCACTCATAAGATGCAATTCAGCAAATTGTATATGCTTCAAGAAAATGGGCAGATTAGCTCTGCGAACAAACTTAATTGCAAAAGCAAAACCGAATGAAGTCTCATTTGTGAGATGTGCTCCAGAACAATCATTGCTTTTGTCTAAAATTGAATCACCAGTTCGCACACATGTCAGCACAAGTCAAGGCCAAGTGGAAGATGAAGTAACGAACATGGGTGCTGCGAATTCAACTGAGCACACTCGAATTATAAAACAAAACAACAGGAAAACCAATTAAACGAACTCAGAGCTTTAGTAATAATTAATGATAAAATTTCCTTTATTCGCATTCTACACTACGGTTGATAAACTGTGTATGAGTTTGCTCAAATTTACATATTTTTTAAACTGCATGCTTGTGGTTGTGGTTGTACATCTGTCGAATGGACTTAAAGGCTTATTTTTTTTCGAACAAGTGGACGGGGGCTCTGAACGATTCACAATTTAGCGAGCAGTTGCAGTGAACTTTTGTTGTATTTAGTTGTTGTTTCTGAGCTCAGTCTTTGTGTAGGGTTAGGTGGCTACTGGCAGAACAGTGAATCGTCATTATTCGCACGCCTTTCGGGGAAAAACAAATACTCTTTTGGACAGTGAGTGAAGATTGACTAAGAGGTGATTCGATTAAGATACGGTTAAGAACATGCACTCGCTTCGATCACCGCGCACACGCCACAGCAGAGGTAGAAAGATCAGATATTTCCTCACAAGAACCTTACGCTTGTCGGTCGTTGGTAAGAAGAGAGACGTTCATTACTTAACACTTCACTTTCAGGTGGACATAAGAATCTTACTCACATTTGCACTGTTCCGATAAAAGAAAGCCTCGCGCTTGCGAAAACTATTTGCAACAAAACCGCGTCTTCTCTTACTCTTAAGTTTGCACAGCTTTTCTGCAGCTCCTTGCAGCAACGAATAACATGGCATTGCAGCGCCCAGCTGCATGAGACCCATTTTTTCCATGTGTAGCATTGTTCATGCCAACATGTATGCATGCATCCCCATATTTTGTTTGAAATACTTGATAAGGTGCTTTTAATCGTAGGCGTTGTCTTCGAGTACTCGCTCGCTTGTTTGTCGTTTCACATTTGTTCACATCGATAAAAGACGCGTCTAATCGAACATCGATCGAAGGCATTCGCACACTCCCTTTGCCTAGATCGCGTCGCTTCCGTACGCGCGGCATTCGATCTCGATCTCGTATGGGATACTCCCTCGGTTGAGATTTTTTGATTCCAGCAAATGAATTACAACCAATTTCCGATTCACGCAATTCTTGCCGTCTCCGTGCTTACTCACTCGCTGCGGTTTAGTTTGTGTGTTCCCTTTTTTCAGTGAATTCTTATTTTTTTTTTTTTTTTTATCGTGTTCTGCTCAATTGGACTTTTTATCGTGGTTTTGCTTTATTTTTGTCGCGTGAGTTGATTTCGGGCGCTTCCAACGAAAACAGCACAAATGGTCGATAATTGATCTAATGTCGGTTTATTATTAGAGTGAAAGCTTTCCGCCTCCCCCAACCCCTCCCCGTCGATTTTGTTGATCTTTTTGAGACAAACGATCTCTGTCAGACGCGAGCAACAAAGTCTCGGACGGACAACGAATAAACTTAATTGTGATTGTGAAAGGGAAACCACGTAAAACTACGAGTCTGAACTGTGAAATCTGAATCAGCTGTGCTTCAGCGAGCGCGTATCAAAAAACATATTGCGTTTATTCGAAGAAGAGAACATACTTCACCGATGTCGTCGTCGCTGTTCTATAGTTAGTTGTGTTTCGTTTTTGTTTTTATTTTTATTTTTATTTTTATTTCCTCACATACTTTACTTCACTTCACTTCACCCCACTCCTTTATTGTTGTTGTGCACGGTTTTATTTTATTGTGTAATATTAAATTCATTCCTTGTTGCTTTGTTTTGAGAGAAGAGGAGATGTCTTATGTTTATTTTCTTCTTTTTTCTTTCATTTCTTCATTATTTTTTCGACACATTATCAGCTTCGGCCAAGGCTGCGAAATTGGCACAAAAGTCATTGACACTCCCTCTAGCTGGAACTTCAAAGGCAACTGGCAGATGCCCACACTTGGGCACACAAACATTAGGACGACCAAGTGATGTGCTCTCACCTAAATCGGAACTTTCAACTCCAGATGTGAACAAGGTTGGCCATTCGGTGTTCTATGATTGTATTGACGCTAGCCCGGCAAGTGTGGAAAAACAAGATGATATGAAACCGGAGAAAAGTGACACCGATGAAGAAGGTATGTATGAACGACGTGTGAATGTGTTGCCGTCGGGGTTGTTGGTGGATGATCTGTTGATTGGCTTCGAAGTTTGAAGAGGACGGATTGTAAGCGCTTTGTTTCTGATTAAAGCGTACATTTTACATCAAATCTTGCGCACAAAACTGTCAATCACTCAGTTTCCATTCCATATCCGTGGAGCTCAACTTGTTTTCGAACGAATTGCGAATAGATACCACGCACTATCACACTTTGTCAGCCTTCAACAAAGCAAAACACGAAATAAGTGTATACAAGACGGATAAGAAGCGAGCAATAGTCGAAGCACTTAAGCCTTGCTGTAGGTTCAACAAGTAGGTTATGTGTGCTGAGCATTCAATGCGCATACGAACGCCTATAAAGATATGATAGATGCGATACATACCACTCAAACACGTGATTGATAAGAAAGTAAACAGCTAAGCTGATAAAAACTTCGCGGTGAACCAGTTTCTTAAAAGTTTTCTTTGAATGCAATCCGACCACACTCTCACCGCTCGCTCTCACTGCTAAGTTTTCGAATTCCCTTTCGAGTAATCACCCCCGTGTCCCAAAGAACTATGTCACACAGAGTGAACGTAGCCCAAGAATTACTGCAAGTGAATTTCTATGAGCACCAACAGAAAAAAAAATAATAGAAATGGAAATTTTCCCAAACCACAGATGCAGTGAGTAGTTCGGTGTGTGTGCGCGCATCGCGCATAGCGTTTGACATTTAAATGCTAAATCAATCGACGCTGACGACAGTGATGAATTCTTAATTGATTTTGATTGCATTCCACATCAGTGCTGCAGTAGTTCTCATTTCGATTAGTTTCAGATATCGACCAGCATGGATGTACCATCTTCTCTGGCGTCACATACTTGGGTGCTGCCAATATAAATGCGCCCAAATCCGAGCTGGACATTCACAGTATAATGCGCGACCTGAATAGTGGATCGAATTCGGTTGGTCTTAAAGTGTCGGTCAGTATTCCGAATTGTGCCGATGGACTGGTAATGTAAGTGCTCCATCATCGATGATCTCCTCTCTTCTTCCTTTAATCACTGCTCTCCCCTTCAAGGCTGTACGATGCTGATAATACCTCACTGATATCGACGTTCGAAGTGCAAAGCATTATTCTGTACTTCCGTGGACCGGTTGAAAGTGCAGAGCGCGGGTGTTTCGCATTCACCTGGCTGCACGGTGAGAATTTGTTTCAGTGCCATGTGTTCCGATGCCAGATACCTGAAGCTGTTGATCTAGTCAGCGGTAAGATTTGATCTGCCCCCCATCGCCCTTTTCAAAGCCATACTCGAGCGTATTTGTGACTTTTTTTTTCCAGCATGTTTCCACAAGGCCTTCCGCCGATATCCAGCCAGTTTGACATGCAGCGTCACATCCGCAGCAGATAACATGATCAACTCCATAACGTCAGACATATGTGGTAAACCACTAAACTCGGCCGGCTACGAATTTATAGTCTCGCTCGAGATTCGTGAGAAAGTCGCCAAAACCTACTCGGCAGTGCCGCGCGGTGACAAATCGTGCTTCAAGCTGCGCTGCAACACGGACAAGGAGGTCTGCATAACGGTCAAACAGACCGGATCAAATACCCTCAAACCGCTGTACATTGAGCGATGTTTCGGTGTGCTCTTGAGTCCGGGAAAGCTAGTCCGACAGGCTGACATGCAGCTGCTGGACATGGTCTCAATGGGATATCAGATAGCCGCAACTACTGACAACCAAATCGCATTGTGTCTCAATCCGTATCAAATCCGAGCCGAATGGAAAGCCAATGACAAGGCCTTCGAACAGCTCAACTATGAATCTCAGAAAATGTTCCTCACCCTGGCTGTGGATCTTGTTATTCGAGGAATACAGGAGCCAGTTAGATTTGTTATCGAAACCCCGGTCACAATTCAGTCGCAGACAGAAATTCGAATAATGGATCATTTCACGCCGAGGCGGCCAATGTCGTTGCGTTTCTACTTGCAGCTGAAGAAGGTGGACGAGGCCTCTTGGGAGGTGGCCTCAATTGATCCCTCCGAGGAGATACTCGAGCTGACGCCACAATCTTCGTCACTCCTTAAGTTCGGCATTAACAATCTGTCGCGAATGGTTCGCTCGTCGAGTGTCCTGTCGATTGAAGATGACTGTCCAACGGATTACAGCTCGGATGGCGATGAACCGCTGCTCAGTGGCACCGGAGAAGTGTCAAAGGATTGCTCACAGGATACCTTGGACGAATGGGATCCTATCTTGAAGGAGTGGGACACGGAGAAGAGACCCAAGAACTTGGCGCCGCTTGTTAGACTGGGCGTTCCCGAGGCGTTGAGGGGAAAAATATGGCAGAAGCTAGCGAATGTTGAGAGCAAGTTGGACATGACAGACATGTACAGGACATTGATAACCAAAGTAAGTAAACTGGAGCCTTTTAACTGGTCTCAGTTGCAAGCCGGAAGCAGAACACTTGAATGCATTGACTAAGCAAACACTTGGCCTGCATTAGTCATGTTCAAGTTTTCCTGTTTGCACAGTCGGTACACAGGTGCGTCACGTCAATTGCTGGCGATTAAAACAATTTATTGATCTTTCCAGGAGACGAAGTGTGAAACAGTCATTCAGCGAGACATTCACCGGACATTTCCGGCGCACAAATGCTTCAGAGAGACCGGCGGTTCGGGACAGGATGCACTGTTCAAAGTGTCCAAAGCGTATGCGGTCTATGACAGTGAGGTTGGCTACTGTCAGGGTCTAAGTTTTATTGCTGCCAGTTTGTTGTTACACGTGAGTTCTTTTCGCCACGTTAAACCGTCATGAACTGACTTCATTTTTGTGTGTTTGCCAGATGCCCGAGGAGGACGCTTTCTGTGTGCTGGTCTCGTTGATGTACGAATACGGTTTGCGTGACCTCTACAAGCAAGGCTTTGAGTCACTCTATCTGCGACTGTTCCAACTGAATCGTCTGATCCGCGAGCACTTACCAAAACTGTACGAGCATTTCGAACGCTGTGGCGTGGAGACACACATGTACGCCTCGCAGTGGTTCCTCACCCTCTTCACCGCACGATTCCCACTGTGTTTCGTATTCCATGTGCTGGATGTGTTCCTCCTCGACGGAATACCACTCCTCTTTCAAGTGGCGATAACACTCTTGTCCATCTGCGAAAATGAACTTAGGCAGCTCGACTTTGAGGGTATCCTCAAGTATTTCCGCGTCACATTGCCCAAGAAATGCCGGAGCTCTAGTCAAGCAAGAAAAATCATGAAAATGACCTGCGAACGGAAGGTGAAAAAGCTCAAGCAGTACGAAGAGGAGTTCTTCATTCAAAAGAAGAACGAGGAACGCATCGAGAAGGAGGCACAAATCTATGAAGCGAAATTCGGCGAGGAGCGCCGGAAGTTACAGGCCGAAATTGCCCAAATGCAACAGAAACTCGACGATGCCAGCGAGAAGAGTGTACAAATGGAAAAGACACACACGGGAATTACGAGTGACTACAAGCAGATTATTCAGCGCCAGGAGCAGGAAATCACTAAACTGAACGAAATTGTCGACGAGATGAATGTATGTTGGCCGGGAGAGTTTCTGCAGGCATTTCAAGTCTCATTTTTGTCTCTTTCCAGAAAACGATGAACAAATGCGTAGTGTGCGCAGAAAACATTCAAGGCGATTCATCGCTCAACAAAGTGCTTAAGCCGCTAAAGAAACAAACAGAGGAACCCCTGCTGGGTCCATTGGATCCCTTCACCATTGCACTGCAACGGATACGTGAGCTAGAGCTGGAATTGGCCCAAGCTAAGCTGGCACAGGTTGAAGCCGAATGCAAGAATCAGGATTTAAATCATCAGCTAAACGCCACCCTGTCAGAGATACAAACAAATCGCAACAGCTGGCAACCGTGGCTCTCAAAGACATTCAATTCGATCCAAGAGAAGGTGACGACGCGGCGTGATGCACCCACATTCCAGTCGTACACAAATCCCGGTCCGGATGCTGGCAGCAATCAGGTAGTTTAGGGGCCGAAACGCACTATGCACTGGACCACAGGCATTTGTTGTGATCATGAAAGAGCGAAAGAGAGAGCGAGAGAGAGAGAGAGAGACCACCATTTCACTTGAATTTATCATTATTGTTTATTTTTTTTTTTTGTTTTAGTTTTCGTTTCTTCATCTGACCACATCGTGTAATATTTATGTACCTTATTTTGAATGTACGAGCACGCAGATCTTATCATATTTTCAGTTCCGCCACCCTTAATCGTCATTTTGCGTTCTTTTTGCATCACCTTAATTTTGAATTTGTTTTTTATCCATTTTTTTTGTTTTTCTTTATAAATGAAAATAAAAAAAGTGCGTTAAGTTGTTTTTTTTTGTTGTGTGTTATGAACGAATCATGGCAGCCTCTTATAGATCTTTATATCAATTTTCTTCTAGGACAGGGCATCCATGATGGAGCACTCTCCAAAGTTGCCCGCTAAATTTCACAACGTACTCAGTCGCAACAGCATTGATATTCTGCCCAGGGACCGGCCAATCCTGCGGGACACTCTGAGTTTTAACAATTTAAAATAACACACATCGGCAGCCGGATGTTAATAGAAAAAAAAAACAAACCCTCTAGCAACCGCAAAACACACACTTCTTCACAAAAAAAAAAAAAAACACTCATAATCAATGGAGTGTGGTGTGTCGTGGTCGTTTTGCTTCTCCAACTCCAGTACACCTGCGTATAATTTATTATAAATCCTTTCCTCTTTTTTTTTTCTTTTAGTTACATTGGTGCTCGAATACGGTAGTCTTTAGTTGTTTGATTAATGTTTAGTTCATAGTTTTGTAACAATTGCATTTGAGAATGTGTAACAGCTCGTAAGATTTTCTAGTTTTTAAATTCAATCGATTACGTTCTAAGTTCAAGTGGTCAACCGATGGATTAACTAAAAAAAAATCAAAAAAAAAAAATGCACTTGTTTAATAAATGATTAACACGAATACAGAAGAAGGGGAGGGGCAGGCGAAGGCTAAGGCAAAGGCAACAAAAAAACTATTGCAAGGTCTTTATTTTATGTTTCATATATGTTGATAGTATAAACAAGTCGTATATATTTTTGCACTTCAAAAACTACATATTTGACAACTCTTTAGTTGCATAACTCTTCTTATGTATGCATGCAGAGAAATATATATATACATATACAAACATACATACGTATATCACAAGGTCTAACAAAGAATACATGTACGTCTAGTTACGAATGTTGTGTAATTAAATCTTGCAAAATAAATTGTTTCATTTTCCATGCTTAAAGGGGGTATTTTTTTCATTGATCGAGGGAAGCTGATTGCCGAGTTGACCGTCATATAATGAAAGTTCGTCATCATCTCCAGTGACGCGCAGAGTCGTGGGGTGAAGGAGTGGAGAAGGAGTTTGTCTACCTCGGGACAAACGTGAACTCCACGAATGACATCTTAGTGGAGATCGGACTTACCCCTTGGCAACCGATGATATATCGGTTTGTCAAGACAACTGGGCTCAAAACTTCTGACTCGAATGACCAAAATCATGCTCTATCATGGCGCAGCCGAAAGCAAAGATTCTAAAGGGTGGTTAAATTTTAAGGGCCGATGTTGAATGTGAGCCACACCTTTTTCTGCATTTCATTTGACATTTCTCAATTTCAGACTAACTCAATTTGAACCATGGAAAGATACACAATCGAGCAACGCGTTAAAGTTATTCAGGCTTATTATGAAAATGGGCGTTCAAATCAAAATGCATATCGTGCACTTCGTGATTTTTTCGGTCAATTTAATCGTCCAAATGTGCGTGCAATCGGAAAAATCGTACAAAAATTTGAGCAAACCGCGTCTGAAGGAGATGTGAAAACACAACACCAGTGCATGCTCGTACAGCTCGTACTGCAGATAATATTGCTGCTGTTCGCGATAGTGTGGCTGAAGAGCCGTCCACCTCAACTCGTCGTCGTGCCCAACAATTGCACCTCTCACGCTCGTCGTTGATGAACATTATGCATAAAGACTTGCATTTACACGCTTACAAGGTGCAATTGACTCAAGAACTAAAGCCTCTTGACCATTTCAAACGTCGTCAACGGTCAGAATGGTGGCAAGAAATGGCAACAGTGGATGATCAATTTTCGAAGAAAAGCATCTTCAGTGATGAAGCAGATTTTCGTCAATAAGCGGAATTGCCGCATTTGGGCGAATGATAATCCAAGAGTGATTGCCGAAAAACCAATGCACCCTCAAAGAGTGACTGTTTTGTGCGGTTTATGGGCTGGCGGCATCATCGGGCCGTATTTTTTCCAGAATGAGGCCGGTCAGGCAGTTACTGTGAATGGTGTTCTGTATCGTGAAATGATAACGAACTTTTTATGGCCCGAATTGGAAGATATGAATGTGGACGATATGTGGTTTCAACAGGACGGTGCCACTTGCCACACAGCTAACGAAACAATGGCTCTTTTGCGCCACAAATTCAATGGCCGTGTTATCTCACGTGGTGGCGATGTCAATTGGCCGCCAAGATCATGTGATTTGACACCGTTTGGATTTTTTTCCTTGGGGTTATTTGAAAGAAAAGGTGTACGTCGATAAGCCAGCAACAATTCAAGTGCCAAAGGATGAGATAATTCGGCATATTAACGTCATAGAACCTCAATTATGCTTCAGCGTCTTCGAAAATTTGGACCATCGGATGGAGGTGTGCCGCCGAGGTCGCGGCGGCCATTTGGCCGATATTTTGTTCCGTACATAATTGAACCATACCAATATTATCATAATAAAAATAAATGACAATAATTTCCTAAATAATTAGTGTTTTATTCAAAATCAACATCGGCCCTTAAAATTTAACCACCATTTATAAGAACCAACCAACAAAGGATCGGTGAGTATGGGTGGCGTTAAACCCCTAATAGACTTGGGCTTAGCTTCTACAAGAAAAAGCCAGCAGAGGCTCGAAACATTTCCTCATTGTAAGTGATTTCCGAAAACAACGGAGTAACAATCCAAAGTCTATAGGATCCTTGCAGATCGAGTAGCCCAGAAACTCTCTGTAAGATCGACGCCGCTTGCACAATCATTTGTAGAAGATTGGAAACATTGCAAAACTATTAGAGAATCTTATTGACGTGCCAGATTTTACGACACCACCGAGGAAGAAGACAGGCAGCGAAGCTTGAATCCTACAAGCAACGCTGCTTCGAACTGTTCGTGAGCTCCGCAAATGTGAAAGAAGGAAACAGAAGAACTAACATGCGTGCTATCGAGGATATGGATGGCCGAAAGTCTTATCAGAGGGTGAAGCAGTTATCCAATAGATTTATAGGTGGAAACGGACACCGTTCCATCGATGACGGTTCTGGGCACGCTGCTCCGAGTTATACAGACCAAGCTGTCTTACGTCCACGATGACTTGGTCTTTGTACCGGAGGGTCGGAAGAGGAAGTCTTCTTCTTAACTTAACTCGTGTCTCTAGTCGCAACGGGGGTTGTACCCCGTACTCATTTGTTGGAGTTAAAATTTCTATGAAATTCGAATAAGATGCGAATATTCAAGAGATACGTTCTTTTACTTCAGCTTGTGTAAGTGGGAGCGAAATAAGTTACCCTCGACGCACTTACATATTTCTCAGGCCGACGACCTATGGAGGGTCTGAGCCTGAGCAATAGCTGCCTTCCATCGATGACGGTCCTGGGCACGGTGCTTCCAGTCATCCAGACCAAGCTATCTTACGTCGTCGATGACTTGGTCTTTGCACCGGTCTATCTCCCCTTCCCGAACCAGGAGGATCGGATTCGAACATCCTCTTAGCTGGAGCGTTGGTGTCCATGCATTTATGCCGCCGGGTGACTACATCCACATCTTGGTACAGCTCGCAGAATTCACGATTGTCTTCTCCTCTATTCACCTTCCTCGCAGAGGGGACGATATATTATCCGACCGAAGTAGCATCGGTTGCCAAGGGCGAATCTACATCGAATCTTTACTAAGATGTCATTCGTGGAGTTCACGGTTGTCCCGAGGTAGACAAACTCCTTCACCACTTACAACGTACGCAAGTGACAATTGGCCTTGGAATTTCGTGGGCATTTACGGAATAGGTAAATCGGAATACAACCGCATTCGAGTATAAAACACGAGTTACAGAATAAGGATGAATAAAGCGTTTTGAATTTGAGAGAATAATTTTGCAGTGGTAAACGTCGAAGAAGCCCCAAATATAGCAGAATGTCCACTAGAGACCTTGATAACCGCATACCCGGGTATCCACCCGGATTGTGAATCAACCCTGATAACAAATAATACATTTCGTTAACAAATAAACTGTGATTCATTCACAAAAATAACGTTCAACTGCTGACATATGTAATATGTAAGGAGAAACAACTTTCTGAACATTCCGATGTACGTCTGGTACGAACAAACCGGTACTCGGGTAATTGTCGAAACGGATTATTACCCGGGCAAGATCAAGAGAACTAATGTCCACTCAATAGCTCGACTAAGTCAACTCAGCAATATCGAGACTAGAGTGAAACAAAGCTGCTGACGCCGATGAGTTATAAGAGAGAGAGAAGATATTTTATTGAGCTTCTGATGATCAAAGACCTACAATAAAGCGCGGTACCTTCGAATTGGGCTTAAGGGTACACGGATGAGCATTTCCTTGCGTGCGGGTATTGCTGTTGAATTCTTTGAAAGGTATAATGCAACTGACCATCTCACTGGAACACTTTTTAAAGAGACATTGCGATGAGACTTTCCTAGTAGTCGTAAGGCGTCACTAGTAACATCAACTGTCAAGTATTAGATCCGGTATAAAGACCAAGTAATCGCGGTTGCAAGACAACTTGGTATTGATGACTGGAAGCAGTGTGCCCAGGACCGCCATCGATGGAAAGCAGCAATCGCTAAGGTTCGGACCCTCCATGGGTCGCCGGCCTGATAAGTAAGTAAGTATTACATTTAATACTCGTTTTTAGGCCCCATATAGTAGATGTCACATATTCATTTTAACACTCGCTTTTAGACCCTATAAAGTGGATGCAAAGTGGTATTTGGTGAGCCAGCCCAGATGTGGGAGTCATACTCCAGTTTTGGGGCGTTTCTTATACTTGCCTACCGAACGAAAAAGTAAGAACTTGGAGAATAGATGGAGTTGTTAACGTTGGATTAACTTTAATATATAAACTCTGATTTTCTTGTTTATAACAACTGGATGCCAGAAATGCTTAAGGCAATGGGTAAAGAGGGAGTTTTATGGCTCTCTCGTGTCATTAAAGTGGCCTGGGAACGCGGTGAGACACCTGGCGATTGGCAAACTGGGGTGATTGTTGCACTTTTCAAGAAGGGGGGCAAAATAGATTGCTCCAACTACAGGGGCATATCTCTCTTAAGTATACCCGGGAAAGCCTATGCTAAGGTGTTGGAAGCGCGTTCTAGAGCTATGGCCGAGCCCAGGATGGGGGATGAACAGTGCGGCAGAAGTACAACCGACCAGCTTTTCACTCTAAAAATGGTATTTGAGAAGGCTTGGGAGTATGCCAAACCCATCTACAGTTGTTTTGTAGATTTGGAAAAGGCATATGGCCGAGTCTCTCGAGGTGCAGTGTCCTGCAGGAGTATGGGATTGATGGTCCTCTTCTGAGGACCATTCAGTCTCTATACACAAACTGTAGCAGCTGTGTTCGGGTAAACGGTGCTAAATCAACACCTTTCACTGTGGGCGTTGGACTTCGCCAAGGATGTGTCTTGTCACCTCTCCTCTTCATTGTATATATGGACTCGATGTTGCAGCGCAGCCGAGGTGAGGAATGTTTCACATTGGGAGAGTTGAGGGTAAGTCATCTTCTTTTTGCAGATGATTTAGTTATCCTCACATCCTCCCAGACGGAACTTCAGCTGGAATGGTTATGGGTTAACGTTGACAAATCGGAGGTTATGGTCATTTCCAGAACGCCTGTTCAATGCACTCTGCATATTAGTGGAGTCTTTCTTATCTCGGGGTCTTTTTCACGAGTGATGGAAGGAGTAATGCTGAGCTTTCCCGTAAGATTGGTCAAGCTGGGTCAGTTTTGACACAGCTTGGTAGTTCTGTAATCAGAAAGACCGAGCTTGGTGTCAGAGCCAAGTTAGCGGTTTTCAACTCAGAATTGTTCCAACTCTCAGCTATGGTCATGGAATTTGGATAATGACCGAAAGAATAAGATCGCGAGTGCAAGCTGCTGAGATGAGATTTCTTCGTGTTGTTGTGGGAACTACTCGCCGGGATAGGATGAGAAACACTTGGCAGACGCTTGGCAGACCGAGGACGAGGTGGTTGGACCAAGTCAAAAAACTCACCGGGCTACGCTTGGCCATTGCTCCTGAAGAGTTAGAGTCGATGGCGGAGGATCGAGTTGCCTGGAGATCTCTCGTGCGTGGTTTACCCCCGCGACCCCTTTAGTGGATCATGCGGCTCAGAAGATGATGATGATGACAACTGGATGGCGCAGTTGGTTGAGTGTCTGCTGCTGGTTAGGGCGGATCCCCAGTTCGAATCCCATTGGAAGCAAAGTTAATACGATTTATTCGGTTTGCAAATCTTGTCCAGTCACTATTTGTCGTTGGGATCCAATTAATGGCACTCACTGCAGTTGTCGGTCAGTGGTAGTAGGCTGACTATGGGTATCGCAATGGACCAACATGGTCTTCGCTGACAGCCCACCTATCTAACCTAACCCAACATACCTGAGTTGTCGACGTTTTGTCATTTCCAGAAGGTCTATTCAATGCTCAGTAGAGTCCCATATAAATGGGTGGAGAAGTTTATGTATTTCGGGGTCTTTTTCACGAGTGATGGGAGGAGTAATGCTGAGCTTTGCTGGAGAATTAGCCAAGCTGGGTCAATTTTGAAACTGCTCAATCAGGGATGCCGAACTTGGTGTCAAAACTGAGAGAGGTTAGGTTAGGTACGGGGCAGACTTGGTGGAGCCACGCCTCACTTAGATCCAATTGGACCCATTGTGATGCCCAGGTTGGGGATAAAGGACGCGCTTACTCACGTTGAATTCGTGGCCGATTTTTTCAAAGTGTGTTATTTCCTTTGTGTGATGCCTTTTGTCTCACATCTTGCCCACAACGTTGGACGTGCAGCGTTGCCGATCTGGCACGATCGTGGCCTTTAGTCATTATGGCACTTTTTTACAGCGAGCCGTAAATAAGGCGTTGCATTTAAAGGGATGCGGCTAAAGTGGATCTGGCGGTAAACGGGGGCAAAGGACGCACAACATCGACAACTCGGCCAGAACATCACCGTATGCAGCTATAACTTCGAAGTGTTCGTCTACCTCGGCTTCTAAGTAAACAATACGAACATCAGCACCGAGATTAAACGCAGAATAACTAGCCAGTCGCTGTTTCTTTGGGCTCAAGAGGCAATTGAGTAGCAGAGTCCTCTCTCGAAGGACCAAGCTAACTTTATGTATGACCCTGATCATCCGTGTCCTGCTCTATGGCGCGGAAGCTTGAACAATCTGAAGAAGATTCAACCATGAACTGTACGGGCGGCTGTACAGCGACATGAGTCTCATCAGGCGTCTAAGGATTCAACGCATAAGATGGCTATTCCATGTAGAGCGCATGGACAACACTGCCCCAACCCGAAGTTTTCCACTCCGAACCAGTAGGACAAAGCAATCGAGGACTCCCACGGAACCGATGGCGCACATAAGTGGAGGACCTCAACCGACTTGGGGTGCGAGAGGCAGCTGGCTAAAGATTGTGCCAGCTGGAGAAGCTTGTTGGCTGGTCCACCTCGGACTGTAGAAGAAGCTGCCGAGACGATGTTTGTTTGTGCTGTTGTGCGAGTTACTCGCTGTGATAGGAGGAGAAACACGGCAGTGCGCGTGGAGCTCGCAGAGCATTTTCATGGCTCATCTTCCAACTGCCACAGCGGCCCAACTAGGCGTACCTACGACCTGTGTACACCATACACAGGACGAGGTTGAAAAACATGTCGGCAAAGGTCTTTAAAAAGCACTCATTTTCACATAAAGGTTTCTTGAAAACGGTGCGCCTCCGGTTGGAGTGTTCAAAGACCCATCGATAGAAGCTAAAAAGACCCATCTGACCATGCCAATTTTTTTTCCGCTACTCCCACCAGGAGCTTGGAAAAGTAACCGAGAAGACGCATCGAATTGAAAAATCGCGTATATCTCGAAAACTGTGCGTCTGCGGTCGGAGTGTCCAAAGACCCATCGATAGAGGCTGAAAAGACCATGCCAACATTTTGTCGGTACTCCCACCAGGAGCTTCGAAAAGTAGCCGAGAAGAAGCATCGAAAGGGAAAGTCGCGAGTATCTCGAAAACGCTGCGCAATTTGGCATAAATGCTCGTTGAAGACGCTACTTCTCCTTCTGCCACCGAAATTTTTCGAATCCGACCAGTAGAATGGTGGGAAACGTACCGGCAAGGGTCCTTAAAAAAGCACTGCCACTGGTTTTTTGTTGCGCCTGGGCATTACTCCTGATGAGCTAGAGGCGATGGCGGAGGACCGAGTGCCCTGGAGATCTCTAGCGTGTGCTTTGTCGCCACGTCTGGGAAATTCGAAAAAGATGCGAATATTTCCGAGATACGGATAAATGGCTGCTTCGTTCAGTTTAGTTGCGTTCTTTTACTTCTGCTTGCTTAAGTGGGAGCGAATGAGTTACCCTCGACGTACTTACTTACTTCTCAGGCCGACGACCTATGGAAGGTCTGAGCCTGAGCAATACCTGCCTTCCATCGATGACGCTTCTGGTCACGATGCTTGCAGTCGTCAAGGCCAAGCTGTCTTGCGTCCGCAAAAACTGGGTCTCTATACCGGGGGTTCGGTCTTCCTCTCGTTCTTGAACCAGGAGACTCATATTCGCTGACCCTCTTTGCTGGAGCATTGTTGTCCATGCGATGTGGCCGAGCCAGTGCAGTCGCCGGAATTTTGCTTTCCGGATGTAGACCGGACATCTTTGTACAACTCGTAGAGTCTTTTATGCTCTTTTTTAAGGGCCGGTGTTGATTTTGAATAAAACACAAATTATTTAGGAAATTATTGTCAATTATTTTTATCATGATAATATTGGTATGGTTCAATTATGTACGGAACAAAATATCGGCCAAATGGCCGCCGCGACCTCGGCGGCACACCTCCATCCGATGGTCCAAATTTTCGATGACGCTGCAGCGTAATTGAGGTTCTATGCCGTTAATATGCCGAATTATCTCATCCTTTAGCTCTTGAATTGTTGCTGGCTTATCGACGTACACCTTTTCTTTCAAACAACCCCAAGGAAAAAAATCCAAACGGTGTCAAATCACATGATCTTGGCGGCCAATTGACATCGCCACCACGTGAGATAACACGGCCATTGAATTTGTCGCGCAAAAGAGCCATTGTTTCGTTAGCTGTGTGGCAAGTGGCACTGTCCTGTTGAAACCACATATCGTCCACATTCATATCTTCCAATTCGGGCCATAAAAAGTTCGTTATCATTTCACGATAGCGAACACCATTCACAGTAACTGCCTGACCGGCCTCATTCTGGAAAAAATACGGCCCGATGATGCCGCCCATAAACCGCACCAAACAGTCACTCTTTGAGGGTGCATTGGTTTTTCGGCAATCACTCTTGGATTATCATTCGCCCAATGCGGCAATTCCGCTTATTGACGAATCCACTGAGGTGAAAATGTGCTTCATCACTGAAGATGATTTTCTTCGAAAATTGATCATCCACTGTTGCCATTTCTTGCCACCATTCTGACCATTGGCGACGCTTGAAATAGTCAAGAGGCTTTAGTTCTTGAGTCAATTGCACCTTGTAAGCGTGTAAATGCAAGTCTTTATGCATAATGTTCATCAACGACGAGCGTGAGAGGTGCAATTGTTGGGCACGACGACGAGTTGAGGTTGACGTCTCTTCAGCCACACTAGCGCGAACAGCAGCAATATTTTCTGCAGTACGAGCTGTACGAGCATGCACTGGTGTTGTGTTTTCACATCTCCTACAGACGCGGTTTGCTCAAATTTTTGTACGATTTTTCCGATTGTACGCACATTTGGACGATTAAATTGTACCGAAAAAAACTTGACGTTTAGGTGTGGTTCACATACAACATCGGCCTTTAGAAGCTAGGTCCGTGTCTACTATGGGCCTTAGCGCCACCCATAATTAATCTGGTTTATGTGTGCTTCATCGTTTCTTTGTACTTCCTTTGCTGCTTCATGGGTTGAGTACGAAGACTTCTCCTCCCAAGAAGTGCTCCTGTCCATTTGCTCTATATGGCCTACTCACTTTAAGAGCCACTGTGCAGCCTGATCAATTTCTAGCTGAATCTTCTGGCCTATTCGGCGTCAAAACAAACGTTATCCATATAAACTTCCACTGGACGTCTTATAAGAACGAGCAAATGCTCTGTTATTAACAATACTCTGCACTCTCTAACATTCATCGCTCGCAACATGCACAGCGCCACCCTGTCATGCACATTCTGTTGAGGATTTTACTACAACTTTCTATATTCACCACGTTGAACAGCCCCCAAAGTAATTACGACACTCGCAGACAGAGACAGCCTGACTACACACGATACCATTTGTCCTTGGCCAAACACAAGCAGCAATACTCTGCCGACCATTTTCATTTCATTCATCCTCAGTTCAGTTGAATTTGAGCATTCTCCGTGTGAAAACAAATCTGTGGCAAGTAGAATTCGTGTTCGGAACACGCGCATATTTTTCTTACCATAAAAGCAGAGAAAAACAAAAGAAAATCAAATTTATTTCAACCAATTAGTGAATTACACTCGAATCGTGCGTTTAACAGCGGTATGGGTCGAGGTAGTGTGTAAAACAGACCGTGTCTAGCCGTGTTGAAGATGAATTTTGTGCTTCCTCCACCAAGAAGGGGTTCCCAATTGTGTAGAAAAGAAAATCCGTAAAATCCAATTCGAAAGCAGAGAAAGAAAAAAAAAAACCACACAGGTGCAGACCATTTTTGTTGCATAAAATTCTTTCGAAGTGCGTGCCAAGGATATTCCGCAGAAAAGTGCGTAAAAGTGTGCTTCTCCCCCTTTTCTACGCTTCATCAATTCTGTGAATTTCGTATTTCACCTCGTTAAACGTCGTCGCGAGAGCAGAGCCGCACACAGCAAGAGCACCAGGCCGTGTTTGATGTGTGGTATGTGGTGAGCTGATCAATTGCGTGACACATATACTAGTCGTATTTACAATTGATTTTCTCGCAAAATCCAGTGTCTCCGCCGTGGATTCGTGGAAATCGTTGATGTGTCGTATGGATTTTTGATTGAAATCAACTTCCGCTCGTAGGGGCCGAACGACCCAGCAAAGGGGAATCGAATTTTGAAAAGTTTGAACCGCAACCGACTCGAGAGATCTTGAACAGAAATAGTCGGGCGAGAAAAAAAAAAAAGTTAAATAGAGTAATAGAATAGTAGTATTTGAATGGGAATTGTGTACGTGTGTGCGTTGCAGTGACAGTGTGCGTGGCAGCAAGTGAGTTTTGAATTTCGTGTGTGTAAACATTGAGTGAACAGAGCGCAACCCAAGAACAACAAATCGCATCGCAATCTGCACACCGACCGAGTCTGAACCGATAACAAGTTGTCTGTCATCTCTGTTTTGCTTTGCCTCAGTTGATATCTCGCTCTCTCTCTCTCTTTCTTTCTTTCTTCCTTTTACTCCCGTGCGTGTGATTGTCGCGAGTGCGCGCCGGTTGTCTTTGTCCAGCGCTTGTGGTACGGTGGTTTTTTTTTTCGGTTGATTTCTGTTTCACCGTACGTATCACTGGTCGCGTAGTCGGTCGTGTTTTGTAGTTGTGTCGTCGCGCGCGCCGAAAACGTAACTACTACAATTTACACTTCTCTAATCGAAGCAAAAAAGAATACATAGCATATACTTGTGCACGAAAAAGTGAAAAGGAACGAACGAGGCAAGGAACAGAAGAAGAAAAAAAAATAAAGGCATCAGAAGAACATTTTTTGATATTTTATTTTCGCCTGGTTTATTGGTTACGTCTATTACACATAGTTCATTCATAATGGCTGACGTTGGTGATGTGAGTGACGTTTTCGACTTGGAATTGCACGAGGAGGAAAATCATCGAGACTCGGACGATGATATTATCGAACTTGATGATGTAAGTACAACTCCACTAGCTGCTAGTGCTACTACTACTGTTTTTTTTTCTCGCTGATTTGGCGTGTTTTCTCGCCACCCGACCACCCCTTATATGCACATTTTTCCCTTTTTTTTCTTCTCTTGTATGTACATTTCTGTATCCCATAACTGTCGCCGTATGGGTGCGCGTGTGTGTAGGTTGCATTTTCGGATTTCCCCCTAGTAAACAATGAGTAAAATGGAAAACGGGTTTCGGTTTTTCTTTTCTGCAGCGCCTGCAATATGCATCTGGTGAATCTTGATGAAATTTCGGAAATTCCTCTCGCTCCCGGGCGGCTGTCTAACGAGTTTTTCATTGTGATTTTCCGTTAATTATATGATGGCTTGTTGCGTTTGTCTCTTTTGGCGAACGCCAGCGCGGCGGGCGTGCGAAAGAGACGAAGTCGCAACGGATTTATTATTATTTTGTCTAGACGAATTGCCCAAAGATGACACTATACTGGTTCCAGGAACAAGGAGCTCCTCTGGGTAGCGCGCTCCGCTGTGTGTGGAGAATGGAATGAATGTCGTAGGTGGGGTGGTGTTTACGTTTCGCCGTTTAGAAAATGGCGAAGGAAATTGAAAATATGCAGATGTTAACATTTTCCTCTTTGGATTGTGGAGATGGAATGCTGTGGCAGAATATTTACGTCAAATATGCGATGTGTTGGGAGCAATATTTGTGGATTTATACCTGATTCTTACGGTCGGTTGAAGGGAATTCCGTTAGGAATGACAGGTTCTAATAAAATATTTATTTGTGTGTGTTACATATTCCGAAGTGGGTTCTCTTGCGGTAAAAAAAAAGATTGATTAAAGGAGAACAACATTTCATCGTAATTTCGGGCGTCAAGTTAGGAGAATGTTTAACAAAATACGACATTAACATGCCGGCAATGAATTCTGGTGTCACAGAGCTTGATATTCTCCAGTTGAACATATGCACCTGAATTATTTCTAACGTCCTGCTGTCAGAGATGGTTCTAACAGTCGTACGCGCTAGGATGCTTCAGAGTTCAGACAATCGTATTTGTTAGGGGCTGCTATTCAGAAAAGCTTGAGTAGTTGTTGTCTTTAGTTGTTTTACATATTTTGCTGCATCTCATCCCTGTTCGACTGTCGAGTGCCGACTAATGTAATCACAATCCGTCGTCGATTTGTGCATCAATCGTGTGTGTAACGACTATTATTGCTGAGGGAATATTGCACTGCGAGATCTATTGTGCCCCCTATTCATACATTTGCTTTCTTAAGAGCTGCGCGCCCATGCAGCACTTGTATTGGCGGTTATTTGCTCCTATTGCGCGATGGTGGAAGAGATTTATCCTAGAGTATTGTCTCTAAGCCAGTTTCCTTCATGGGATCTGAGAAAAAGAGCTGGTTCTGATGACTTCTTGTCTTCCTCTGATAGTAGGTGCCTCCCGACATATCATTGCCTTTTGTAGGCAAGTGTATCACATTCTTTAGATTCTCCACAGAATCTGCAGAGACCTTCTGATACTATAATAATAATATGAGTGGCGCTACAGCCTGTAGAGGACCAGGACCTAGCTTCTCAGCAACCACTCGTGTTGTGCCTGCTTCTGTTCGCTCACGAGTGGAAGGGACCTACAGTTTTATGCCGACTCCGAACGGCCAAGTTATGAGAAGCTTTTTCTAGTCAGTTATACTCTTTGAGCATTGTCAGTGACTCGAAAGAGGTGAGGCCGTGAAAAGTATTTCTTGTCGTACCAAGAATCGAACCAAATGCGTAAGAGTCGACGCACAACTCCGCTTCTGGCCACTTCTGATACTCCAAGTTTCTTTAGGTGCTCCCTGAGTTTACAGCGCCCTGTGAGCAAGCCTGTTAGGATACGGAGGTTGTATTTGCTCATTCTGCTACATGCTTCACATCTCTTGCGGTTATGTTGACCTTAAGAGTTTCTTGGCTTGCTTCAAGCCATCAGCGCTGTTCCATGTATCTACCCGTTTCCTTCTCCGTCTATGGCCAGAGTTTTACTCTGTTACTTCTACTCAGCTTCTTAACCTTCTGTATACACTCCCACACGAGCCTGGATTTGATGATATAAGAGTCAAGTGCCAGGATAGCGACACGACTGTCCGACATTATTGCTACGTCACAGTTGGTATAGTTCCTGCCAAGATTGATCTGAAAGCATCTGTCTCTGGCATAGACTTCTGCTTGAAAGATACTGGTGTATTTGCCCATGGTTTCGTAGTACTTTGTCCGGGGTCCAAATACTCCTGCCCCTGTTCCTTCATCGGTTCTTGATCCATCCGTATAACATTTTACCCCGCCCGTAATCCAATTCTATCAAGCCATGGACCGAAGCTAGCTTAACTGTGGCAGCCGTGGTGGAATGGGTAGATTCGTCGACTCATACTCTGGGTGTGTAGGTTCCATTCATGAGACCAGGAAGTTTTACTCGGCATTCCTCGAGTCACTGACGAGATGCTCATACTTTTTGTCTAGAAACATCTTCTCTAACTTCACCGAAACTGTTTCTTTTGCTCGTTGTATAACACATTCAACACAAGCGGTTTATATAGACTAGGCTAAGGTCCACCATTGACTGTAGCGCCTAAAGTCTAGGTTAGGTTAGTTTAGTGTGGCTGACTGCTGGTTGGTAGACTTATGCCAGAGTAGGCTCGTTGTGTTACCACGCGGATCAGATTCTGCAAACCAATAAACGCTTTTGATAAAGCAAAGCAGTTGACTGATACCAATGCTACTTGGTTCCGTCAGGTTGTAAACAAAGTAAGCGTTCAGGTGACGTTTTCTAGGAGAGGAGGGAGCACAGCTGGTGAATAGGAGATGTGGAGTAGCTTCTTCCTCCTCTTCGTCTGCAGCTTCTGCAGAAGCCTAAAGTCTAACCGAGACTGCGATTTGTGTTTTACGGTACAGAGGCAGGTGTCCAACTCCCAGAATGTAGAACGAGTACAACAAGTCTAAATGTCATTAGACCACCGACACTTGGAAGGTTTGAGCCCGAGCAATAGCTGACTTCCATCGATGACAGTCCTGCGTAGCTTCCATTTAGCTTCCATTCACACAGACAATGCTATCTTACATCAGCGATGACTTGGTATTTGTACTGCAGGTTCGGTCTTCCTTCCTTCTCGAACCTGGAGGTTCGGATTCGAAGACCCTCTCAGCTGGAGCATTGGTGTCCATGTGCAGTCGACGCATTTTTGCCATCCGGACTACATCCACATCTTGATGCTAGCCAAAGAAATGATGGAGTTCACATTTGCCCTGAGGTAGACAAACTCCTTGACTACCTCAAAATTGTAGCTGTCGATCGTGATGTTTTGTCCCAGGTGGTGTGTGGCTGAACGTTTCTTTTGGTCTTCTTGGTTTCTTGAACTTATGCAACCGAACGAATATATAGAAATTAATAAATTATAAACTGCTACCATATACCCAATTTTTCGTTGAGTTTCGTTAACTTTTCCTTACTTGTTTGCAAAGAAATCTATACTTCAAGGTTTTCTTCCTTCTTCTCGTGACATAAACTTACGTTTATTTAAGTCGATTATGACTGTGCATTAACACGAAGCGACAACGCAGTAGGTTATGATTACAAATACTATTGTGCAGCATTTAGATCGAAATAAACTTTGAGTTTGTCGCCGGCAGAATATTGCCTTAGCTAGGACGGGACGAAAGTCCTCCGACTCAGGCCACTTTGAAACCGTTGCCAGTGCAAAACTCAGTAAAACATTTGTTCCAACATTTGCTTGTTGGCAAAGAGGTTCAATGTTGCACACAGCTGTAGGACCGGTGGAACTGACGTGATTCTTATTTGTCCTGGGAGGTCTAGCATTCCTTGTTCAATATAAATTGCTGCACAAAACTAAACAATGACATTTATTTATGCAATGTTGTCGATGGTATTCTTGTAAAGGGTGATTTTTTAAAAGCTATAGGAAAGTTTTTCAAAAAAAATGAAACACATAAAATTCAGAAAAATGCATGAAATCTTTATTTGAATCGATAGTACGGTCCATATAATTTAATGTTTGAAGATTATTTCATGCAAATGTTGACCTTAACTGCGCCTCAAATGGTCCATCCGCTTAGTCCAATTTTGGCATACTCTTTCCAACATTTCGGCGGGTATCTCACGAATAAATGCTTCAATGTTGTCTTCCAATGCGTCAATTGAAGCGGGCTTGTCTGTATAGACATGAGCTTTAACATAGCCCCACAAAAAATAGTCTAAAGGCGTTAAATCGCACGATCTAGGCGGCCAATTGACCGGTCCCAAACGTGAAGTAAAATGTTCACCGAACTCGCCCTTCAATAAGTCCATTGTTGCGCGTGCTGTGTGGCATGTGGCACCGTCTTGTTGAAACCACATGTCATGCAAGTCAAGCTCTTGCATTTTGGGCAAAAAAAAGTTGGATATCATCTCACGGTAGCGCTCACCATTTACAGTTACGTTACGATTCGCATCATCTTTGAAGAAGTACGTTCCAATGATGCAACCAGCCCATAAACCGCACCAAACTGTGACTTTTTCTGGATGCATTGGTAGCTCTTGCAATGCTTCTGGCTGATATTCACTCCAAAATCGACAATTCTGCTTATTTACGTACCCATTGAGCCAATAATGAGCTTCGTCGCTGAACACAATTTTTCGGTAAAAAAGTGGATCCTCGGCCAACTTTCCAAGAGCCTATTCACCAACCAAAAATTCAATAATTTGCAAGCGTTGTTCGTTTGTAAGACGATTCATGGTTAAATTATAGACCGAACTGAAGATGTTTGACAGTGAAACAAAACACGAAACGTGCGTCAGCTGTTGAAACCAGTGTCAAAAAGATAATAGCTTAAAAATCACCCTTTAGTTCTAAATGCTTACTCATTCAATTCCAAAGGGTTGCTAGTGTCTCTTAAGCATCTTCTTTTGATTCTGGCATTAGGTCCATCTTCAGGTTCACTTTCTGAGTCGAACTATCAACCACAAAATTGAATTTAAATAGCGTCCATCAGTACCGAATTGACATTTTTGGTTCACAAGGACTTGTAAGCACAGGTCACAATGAAACTCGTCACAAGTTACATGCTGCCAGAAAATATTTGTTTCGAATTGACCGACGATCGACAAAGCTCGATGAATCAAGTTACGTGCTGGTACCCCTGTATTGGGGGCAACAAAAGGGGGCACAATAGACCTATAGGTCACGGTGTATTATACCCTCAAGCAGGCAGTTCTTAGGTATCAGTTAGTTCGCCTGGCTAACGAGGAATCTCCATCACCGGAGAGTGATACCACAATGGATCTAAGCGGGTCACAACTGATTCAACAGGGACACTTTATTACCATACCTTCATCATACCCATTCCTTTAATTTGAAAATAAATTACTCATCAAATTCGGTTTACGTTTGAAGCCAAGCCGAATACTTTCGCCCATCACTGTATACTCACCGACTATTTGAACGTTTCATTAGTCGCTTTAATTACTTACTTGATCGCCAAATGACTCGCCGGTTTTAAGTTCTTTGTCAGAGCATGTTTCGCTATCAAAAAAAAGACACCCTGCCTTATGCCGTTGATAACGGCTAGTCCGATAGATAAAATAATATATATTTATTCGAGACTTCTCATGATAACGTTATACTTTACAGTCGTGGACTATGTGTAGGCCTTTGAGTGCTACTCGACGTCCTTACACATGGATTATCTTATCAAAAATCAATTAAATTAAAATAATATACAGACGCCAGAATTGTGTGGCGTGCTCTGATGAATTGAATGTATTCGAAACGATAAGATTTGATACGATGTCTTATTCCTGTGCACAATTGTCGGGAGTGCTCACAAAAGTGAGTGAGGCTGCGAAATATTTCCGAGAACTAAACCTAAGGGCGTATCCGGCCCAGTAGTAAATAACTAATAAATGTCGTCAGAAGCATAAATTCACAACACATTCATGTTGATAAAATGTCCGACCATACCTCAAACAAACATTTTTGTTGATGGCAATAAAAAGAGCAAATAATCGATGACCTGCTTACCCACATTCGCCAGGCGCCTCCTAAAAGCTCCCATTATATTGGGTTAACGATTGCACATTGAACTCCCGTTCTCCTTATCTGGAAACAAAACAACAAAAAAAAATGGAAGCGGTTTCCGACACGTTAGTCTTGTGTTCGAACTATGAATTGTCGGGCGGATTTTGTACCCGCAGCCGTGACTAACCTTTCCTCTCCTGGTTCACCCAATCTGTGTCCGGTAGAAAGTGTGCAACGTGCGCGAATGCTGTGAAACATTCTAGATTGTTACCGGCTAGAATCACACATTCGCTGTTTGTTGAACTATGTATATTTTTTACTTGGGAGGAGCGCCATGCAAAGCAACCGTGATTCAGCCGTTGTCGGAGCAGTTCGAATTCAGATTTCGACCACTCCTGGGACTGCGCCAAAACTGTGCGTGGAAATAGACGCGTTCACTTAGCCAGGAGCTAAGAGGGTGACACACATTAAAAGAGGGTCATCCAATTCGTGGTCCGGATTTAACGTCGCTGTTTCAATCGCATACGTCAAATCGACTTGCCACTGGATGTGACATCCGCTTGTCGTTTTATGACATGACGTATTAAAATAGGTTTCACGGCACATTCTTTGGCGTTTGGAGAACGAAATGAGACCAATTACTGAATTCAGCGTTATTTCATATCGTCTTATGTCACTTCACCTTGTTATGTCCCGGTGTAAACGCACCATAATGAAGGTTGAAAATTATGCTACGCCGGCAACAGTAAAGTGTTATAAAGGGCCCCTCATTAAGGTCTTCCTATATTCCTATATTTAAATTTAAATAAAACAAAGTACAGGGTGGGCCATCTGGTCGTTTTTTTTAAAATCATAGGGTACTTTGACGCTGGCAGCTGTTTTCCGCTCGAAATCTTGATAGAAAGTCAGTATCAGACCTCCCCGGAAGGAAATGAGTCGCTTTACGCTTGAACAACGTTAGGAAATCGTGAAAACTTACGAGTATTTCCAAAGTGAGTGCTGTGTAGCGTTCTTTGAAAAGAAGAAGTTTTGGTCGAAATGCAGCACCCACCGCGACTGCTGTGCGCAAGGTTGTGCAACAAATTCGTGAGACCGGTATGCTAGTGAACAACACTCGTGATCCTCGTCGTCGTACGGTGCGCACAGGTGAGAATGTGGCTGCTGTGGCAGAGAGTGTGAGACTCAATTCACAAACATCAACTCGCCATCGATCTCAACATTTCACACACTAGCCTGAGAAGAATTCTACGCAAAGATCTCGGATTATTCGCTTACAAGGTAGAATTAACTCAACAATTGAAGGCGCCCTTAGAGCAGCTTGAATTGGACAACGATTTTGGGTGAAAAACCTTTTCTGATGAGGCGCATTTGCATTTCGGCTGCTATGTTAACAAACAAAATTGCCGGATCTGGGGCTCGGCAAAACCGCACGTTATTGCCGAGAAGCCAATGCATCCACAGAGAGTGACTGCTTAGTGCGGATTGTGAAGTGGTGGCATCATTGGACCATTTTTGGTCAACGGTGGGCGTCACAGAGCCATGTCCGATGACCTCTGGTTCATGCATGATCTCGCGCCAATCCACACATCCCATGCCACAATCGATCTTTTGCGCACTAAATTCCCAATTCGTGTTACCAGCCATCTTGGCGATGTCAATTGGCCGGCTCGGAGCTGCGATTTGACCACTTTGATGCCGTCAATCCGGAAACGTTCAACCACTTAAGGGCCAATATCATCCAAGCAATCCGTGAGCTACAGCCACAGACCATGAACAAGGTCTTGGAAAATTGGGGTGACAGTATGCGCTACTACGAAGCCAAACGAGACAGGCTTTTGAACGACGTTGGATTCCGTAATTAATAGGACTGTTTGTTCTTACTTTAAAAATGTAATTTTGCTCATTTTGTTGCATTTTTCAAAAAGAAACTAGTATAGTCCACCCTGTATAACTGGCTGTCTCAAACCACGTTGGTTAGAGTCGGCATAAAACTGCTGCTCCAACTTGGACTGTTTCATACATTTAGTGATTTGTGTTCAGCTTGACAAAATACGAAGACTTCTTGTAATCTAGACTCTCCGTCGCTACTACTATTAACGGCGTGCTTCTTGTGTTATCCCTTGGGCGAATACTAGAAAACGGGAAGGAGCCAATTTTTAACATCGGTAATAGCAGAGCGAGCGCGGGTACAGGGCCAGCAGTCTACTTTGACCTTTAAGAAAATTCTGCCTAAGGCTTAATCGCTCTGGCTTAACAGCTAATTCTAATTTTAATAATTATATGTTAGCTTTTTAAATAAATAAACAAGAAAATTCTCTGACACTAAGGGACGGCTGTGGCTACGATACGCGAGGCGGCACTCGCATTGAGAGACCAAAACGTCGATCAGCATCTTCTCTGATAGGCAATAAAGGCCATAGCATCAGACATTCTGACATCAAAGCTGGTTAGGCTATACAGACTGAGTATCAATGATGCCGTGGTCCTTTTCGGGGCATACTGGAATCCACGGAAATGAAAATGTGGACAGCCTGGCAAAAACGAGTACCGAGATTGGAGAATGAAGCCGCTCCATAAAGACAAGAAACTAGAAGACGCTCCGTCCTGGCTAGAGCCAGAACTCGCTGGCTTGGTCGGAGTATTGCAGCTACCACCAGGGCTCTATGGCCGATGCTGAGCAAAAAGAGATCAACATAATTGATCGGCTTTAGTCACGAGTATATACGCTCGCTAATAGGAGTCCTTATCGGGCATAGGTATACATGTAAAGCCTCTGAACTTACCGCACAACTACTTTCGCAGAACCTGCTGAGGTGAGGATGAAACAGAATCTATTCAACAGCTGCTCGGCGAGAGCCCAGCCCTAGCAAGGAAAAAGCACTTCTTCATATAGCTGGAGGACGGTGTTGAACTGAAATGTGTGGATCTAGCTGGTCTTGGGACTAAAGTAGGTCTGACGGCAGTGGGTTTCCCTAGCATGGACACAATGAACCCAACACGCTGTTTTTAGTGAGCCACGGCCCTTCACGACACCCAATTACCTACCTAACTTCGTTTTCAACTGTTCAGCCTTTGGAAACATCTGTGTGGGTGGTCAGGCGACTGCTGAACACTCGCCAGACTTATGCCAGTTCAACTACTCGTCCCGAAGATATAAGAACTGATGCAATCCTCAATGTAATCTCGCCAGTGCAATAAGTATAAATCTAAGCACACTCCATTTAATATCTCACTGCACGTTCATTTGTCAGGCCAAATTGTCCGTGACACGATGAAGCTCTCAGGCGACTGACGGGGCGCTTGTGCCACTTCTAAGTATTTCCGTCTAACGCCAGTCTGCTGTATTTATTTTTAAACTTCCAATAAATATTCTGTAATACA
This sequence comes from Eristalis pertinax, assembly GCA_907269125.1. Lineage (NCBI taxonomy): Eukaryota > Metazoa > Arthropoda > Insecta > Diptera > Syrphidae > Eristalis > Eristalis pertinax. Next base: position 50,605,876 of record OU026147.1, read on the forward strand.
TTTTTGTTGGTAATTGTCCGTTCACATGCAAAAAAACCAAAATTACATCACAGTCGTCGCCGCGGTGACAAAACGTTTCACATCGACCCGAATTGAGTCTAAAAATAGGGACCCCATGCGATTAGTGAATCCCCATTTCGAAAATAGCTCAAGATCTATTTTATTCTCAACCACCGAATGCCGACAAGGTTGGTTCTGCGCCTAATCGACTGTCGTCAAGATAAATGGGAACGCCTCAGAGTTGCCAAGGTATAACGACACACGACCGAGGAACTGCTGTCTGGGCTCTCACCAGAAGCGTCTCAGGGTCAGTAAACCGAACACGCTAAACAGTTGCACGTAAGTATGCACTCTAGCTGCAACGCTATTCATTCCCCTTCTTGGTCGAATAAAAAAATGAGGGGCCGAGAAGAATGATACGGGCGGCACACACACAGACATAAACACCCATGTGTATATCAAATTACCCGATCTGCCAGACTTAATTTTAGTCCTCCACGGCCGGCGAGGAGGATTTTGCAATGTTTTTGAGTGTTTTTTTTTTTTTCATGTGTGCCATGTCAGACTGGGAAGACAAATGTGGAACGCCAGCAGTGCACCGTCGCAACAGCTGCGTCGTCGTCTTAGAATCCAGACTGAAATTACTATGCACTCGTCGAACCTAATCGGTTAATCACCTCACGGAAAAATGTTCCAGTCTCACTCGGGGGTTTACCGAGTGTAAGAGGAGTTCCCTTTCCCGTTCACCATTGATGGGCAGATGCAGGCGTCGCGTCGACTGAACCAAGCGCCGCTCAGGGGTGATCTGTCATTTCGTTCCGTTTGCCGTTTCGATAATGTGCGATGTAAGATCCTCTCCGCGGTGTTGTCGCCCTACGGGAAAATCATTTCCGACGAGTTCAATGACACCGTGTGTTCTCTGTTCACTGTGCTGTGTGCTGTGTGAAAATGATGTTTAAATTCGGTTCGTGTTCAGTTTTAATAGTTCTATTGTATCGCGTTTGCGTCAAGAGGGCTACGACCATTTTCCTGCTGTAGTTTTTCTTTGGTCTAGTGAACTTCGTCCGTATGCGAGAGTCGATGAGCTTGCTCAAATTGTATGGGCTTTTAAAATTGTTTTACGACGTTAAGCAATATTGCTGCTCCCTTGAACCTATAATTCTTTTCAAAAGAACTCAGGTATTCTCTGGCTTTTGTTCATGGAATGGGGGGTTGGCTTTGTTTGACTTCTGGGTGACTTGCTTTAAAATACAATGTCTGCTTCCTTAGTGAACTCAAAGATATCTGAAGGGTACACCGGAAAAACCGCCTAAGTCCACTCAGGTGGAGACAAGATCACTGTTGGATGAGTGCCTCTCTGTCTACGTATAAGTATAGAAGCCGTAGCCTAGCTAGATCATCCACAAAAGAGATCAAGTGATTGGTCGCATTGCTTATGGAGGAGAAGCCCTTACGAGCACCCAATCTGTCGCACTATCCATGTAAAAAGATGTTACTCAAATAATGTCTTCCAAAAGGAGCTTCAGCTACAATGGCCGCGACTCACTTTGACATTTGATAGCGGCCGTATTGGTGAAGCTAATTATGTCAAATTTTCATTTATTCAGTCAGTTTTGACAAATCAATCATTGCTGCATCAAAATGGGTGTTATGTTGGGGCAACGCGCCACGCGCTTATTTTCGACAAATCGTCTTCAGCAGTGATGCCTATTTCTGGATGAATAGGTGAGATCCATGAGATCCAAGAGCGTCGAAAAAGTCATTGTCTGGAGTGGATTTTGAGCGTCATCGGTCCATATTTCTTTGAAACGACGTTGGCCAAGCCATCACCATCAACGGCGAGCGCTAAAGGTCGATGGTTACCAACTTCTTTTGGCCTGAATTGGATGATCGTTGGTGTCTACATGTGGTTTCAGCAGGACGGCGCTACGTGTCACTCAGCTGACGCCGCATTCGAAATTCTGCACGACCGATTCGAAGGCATGGTCATTTCACCTTGTGATGTGAACAGTTTTTTCCAAGATCTGCCGTACCGTGAAGATTTGGTCGATGGTGGACTTCCCCGGCCGCAAACCGCAATGATAAGGTTGTTGGCGAATGGTTTCAGGCGCTCACACAAAACGGCGAAAAAGATCTTGTAAGCGATGTTCAGGAGACTTATTCCTCAGTAGTTGGCGCAGTTGATGGGGTCTCATTTTTTGTGGATCGGCCAAACGATACTGAGATTGCACTCGTCGGGCATGCTTTCCTCCGACCATATCTTACAGATGAATTGGTACATGTACCCTATCTACTTGCCGTAAGGAGTTCTGGAGACAGCTGGTTATTCTAAATTACCAACCCTTTGATCCTCTTTATTTGAAGTCTATTTTGCTGCAACTCTGATGTAAGCAACAAATTTTTTTGAGGTTATTCAATGCCGCAGTGAATGAGAAAAAAACGAATAGTGCTTGCAAAGAAACATCTATCATAGCCTATGGGATATGGATAAATGGAGAAGAGTCCCTTTTAAAAATGAATCGAAATTTAATATCGTGGGCTGCTTACGTTAGGAGTTAGAAGACTACTTGGCAGGCGACTTCAACCAAGTTACTGTTTAAAAACTGTGATGTTGTTATGTTGTTTGTCTCCTTCCATCCCATTAAGGGAATAATGAGGGTACTATATATACCCCAGTAGCTTTATGTCGTTGCGTTGGGGCTTCCAGTAGGACAAGAACTCTAAACACACATGTAGTCTAGTCAAAAATTGGCTCAGTGATCACAATGTGACGGTCGCAGTCGCGAGTCGGAACCTTCAATCGGAAATACTGTGGACTCTGTCTAAATCGAACTCTACCTAAGTCGAATTTCTCTCTAACTCCAGTTTCTTGTTCGCCATATTTTCGCATTCCCCTCAATTTTCCATTCCAAATACAGCCTCTAAGTCGAACTCCTCCTAATTCGAACTAATTTCCATATCCCGTTGATAAAATTCGACTTAGAGGGAGGCTATATGTATGTTAAATGTGCGGACATTTTTTTTTTTTAAAGAATGGATCCAGTTTCTAATCCGTTTCCGTAAAACATAAGCAACTTAATCGACTCAATGCCAAGCAATGCAAAACCAAAAGTCATGCGCCTCTCGCAGAATATTGAACTTTTTTTTTTAATTTTTACTTGAATTGAAAGATGCAAACGTTTTGTCGCGATCTTGAACAATTTGCATGGTTTCACTTCCAGTTGAAAATGTTCGGACATTCTGTATTCTGCTTAAGCTAACTTAAGCAATCGAGTGCCAAATGCACTGAAATGCCATTGTGTATACAATCACTTCCCTTAGTTTCGTTGAGTTTCGTTCATTTTTGCTTACAAAAGTGTGAGTAAATATTTTGCATTCTAATACTGCGTGTAGGTAGACTGAAGTCAACTTAAGCAATCAAGCGAATGCACTGAAATGCCCACTGTGACTACAATCATTTCCCTTAGTTTCGTTGAGTTTCGTTCATTTTTGCTTACAAAAGTGTGAGCAAATATTTTGCATTCTGTGTGTGCGTGTAGGTTGACTGAAGTCAACTTAAGCAATCAAGCGAATGCACTGAAATGCCCACTATGTCTACAATAATATCCCTTAGTTTCGTTGAGTTTCGCTGAGTTTCGTTCACTTTTGCCTAATCAAGTGTGAGCGGAATGAAACACTCCCGGCAGTGACAGTTGATGTTGTAATATTGCGTAAATTCCCACAAGCAATTGTGGCTACTTCTCGTTTGCTTCTGACATAATTATTGTGTAACCTTCAATTAATTAACCACTAAAATGCACAAGGAGTAAGCGCCGTCCTGCTGACGCCACCATCCATTGAATGCCGACCAATGACACACTTAGAACACTTGTGTCAACTAAGTGTGCTCACAAACCCCAAAACGAGTTTCACACTTGAAAATGTCTTCCAGCCGCAAGGAGTCACGTCGAAGAGCGTGATCAAACATCTGCAAAGCGAAATCATGCCATTGACAGGAAAGCGATAATTTTGTGGTGGCATATGAAGAATGTCCGAATCAGAATAAAAAAAAATTAATGTTCTCTCTCTCTCTCTCTCTCTCTCTGCTCATTTCTATTTTAACGCCATTCAATCATAATCATCTATTTGTGTGTTACACACCTACACCAACACCGACTTGTGAGCTGTGCTGTTCTGTGCTGTGCACGACATCATCAGTCGGTCGGCTGAGAAATGAGAATATGTATTTCTCCCACTCAAGGTCGCAAGGTAGATAACCTCGCTCCAAATTGCTGCCTATCGCCCATTTAATTGTCCGGGCATAAAGTAGTCAACCCACCGCATGCATGTGGTGTTGTGCTGATTTATTTACTTTTTTTTTTTGTTTTTTTGTTCTGCCGGATGTCTGTCACTAAAATGAATTAAGTTACACGAGCACATACATGCGTGCACAGTTGCGATTCGAAGCTTCGAAACCGGCGTGTTGTCAGTGTCAAAAAGAGGCGGCCCTCGGTGAGAATAGAAAGTCACACACCTTCAGCGGAAGCAGCGCCGGCCGTAGTAGTGGGCATCAAACGACGGTGAAAGTGCGATACGATAGCGAAATGAATGCGCCATGTTTGACGACAAACGTACCAACAAACGGCAGCGAATTGAAAAAAAAATACCGAAAAAAACCACCCAAACACAAGCGCAGACCGTGTGAGCTGTGAAAATCTATTTTTACTTAACAAAATTGCGGAAGCGAAAATGGAACAGAAAAGAGCTAGACTAGCAGTTGAGACCATCATTTTGTTTGACTTGTGGTTCTCCGCTTCACTCGCGCAAAACCGAGACAGGGCCCGGTCGTGCGTTCCTGTGTATTCAGCATTCTGCTTGTCTTCTAATTCACAAAACGAAACCGAACGCCCAAATCAGTTCGATAACAAGTCGTCAAGGCTAAGTTCATAAATACGTAAACTCACTGGACGTTCACTTACACTCGTTCAGGTTTTGCACACACACGCCCACAGAGTGGGTGAACCAGGCGAAGAAGAAGAAGGAGGAGCAGGTTGAACTTCGTCGGTGGTTTCGTGGTGGTGGCGTGTATGCGCGGCAAGCTAAGGCAAAGGCACTCAGTCAAGACGTTGGTATTACGATGGAATGGAAAACCCATGCGCTGGTGTGCGAGGAGTGCGAACAGTTGTGTTACTCAGCACATTTTGTTCATCTTTCCAGCCCGCTCAGCCGCTTTGGAGCGCTTACTGCTTAGTGATTAGATCGAAAAGGGATAGAGGGTGGCTGCGGTTACTCTTTTTTTTCGCTCACTGCTGAGATGGGGGTCAATAAACAGACGTTATGAACACTCAAGGTCACCGTCGAAATTTTTGAGTGAATACGACGAGAGAAAGATCGTGTCTCCGGCTACACTCTCCCGCCTAGGAAACGTTTGGAGGTTATTTTATTTTCAAACTGTTGTGCTAATGGTGTATTTTGCTTTGTGCACTGCTGTGGTGAAATGCTGCTTGTTTAACGATCATCGAATAAATTAGACATGCTCTTTTTTTTTCCTTACGAGAACAGTGGGAGATCGGGGGAACGAATTGCAGTTGAATATTGGCGTCGAACGAGTTTTGTCTTTGTTGGATTTTGGACTCAATTGTTGTTTATGAGTGTCAGTCTATGGGATTGTTCTTAGGAGTGGTGACTTCAAAGCCATCGTGTGTACTGGACGCTGAATGTGACTAGGCCAATCGCGTGTTTTTCAAAATGCACTCACTTCCGGTAAAGCAAATTTTCCAGTCGGATAAGGCAGCAAATAAATTGGATTACCGATTAGATTTGCACCTGAAGTGACAGATTGTGGTTAATGGTGATCCACTTGCAATATAGAGGCACTTCCTTTACGTGGAACGTAAATACAAGGTGACCAGATAAGAACGATAGGAAAAGAAATGGAAACAAAACCTCAACGATATGAGATATGCAATTGATTCTGGTTTTATTTTGAAGCTGCACTCGTGCTATTGTGTATCGACTAAAGAATCATGTATGGATTAGGACACCTCAGTGCTTCAAGTCAAATTTTAGATGACTCGGTCCATGATGTGCGGCGTTATTCGGGCAATGGCGTCTCGAATGTCGTCCTCGAGGTCGTTCAAAGTCGTTGGCTTGTTAGTGGAGACTAAAGACCCCCAGAGAAATGGATCGTGTGGTGTTATCGTCACGGCGGCCAACTGAAGAACGCTCGCCGCGAGATGAGCCAGTCTCCTTTACAACTTCGGGGTGATGATAGACATGGCGAGGGTCAATCGTAGAGAAAGTTTAGCGAAAGTTAGAGGGCCTTTGGTGGTAATGTGGTGGGCTATGCCATGATTTCTGTTTATCGGTGAAATAGACTCCTGCTATTTATAACACTACTCACTTACTTATCGAGCTAACGGCCTTGGAGTGTCTGAGCCCCGAGCAGTAGCTGCATTCCATAACTTTCTTCCTTCTTGGCACACTGCTTCCAGTCATCAAAGCTGCCTTGCGTTAGCGATGACATTTCGTTCGGTCTTGCATTGCTGCGTCAACTGCTATAACATATAAATTTGCTTATTATAAATTTGGCATAACATCGGCCCTTCACGGTTCTCCACAAAAAAAAGTCCAATGGACGACTTATAACACGATCTGGGAATTTGGTGCACAAAAGATCGATTGTGGCACGGGCTGTGTGGCATGGCGCGGCATCCTGCATGAACCAGAGGGGGCCGCAATCCATGTCTTCAATTTCAGTAAAAAAAAGTCGATGAATATGGCTCTGTACGCCTACCGTGGATCGAAACGTTGTTTCCAGCCTTATTTTCGAAAAAGGCTACATTCTCATCTGGGCGCACCGTACGACGACGGGGACCATGAGTGTTATCCACTAGCACACCAGTCTCACAAACTTTTTGCACATACATACGTACAGCAGTCGCGGTGGATGCTTCATTTCGTCCAAAACTACTTCTTTTCAAAAAACGCACTGTTTGGGCTCTGCACTCACTTTGGAAATAAGTGTTCAATATTTCCCAACGTTGTTCAAGAGTAAAGCGACTCGGAGGTGTCTGTTACAAAAACCTATGATTAAAAAGAAAAACCGTTGTGGTTCGTGGCGTTGTGAGTATGTGCGTCGACTCCTACGCACTTGGACCTACCTGTCTAGGTTCGATTCCTGGGACGATAAGAAATACTTTTCACGGCCCCACCTCTTTCGAGTCATTGACAATGCTCGAAGAGTATAACTGTCTAGAAAAAGCTTCTCAAAACTTGGCCGTTCGGAGTCGGCATAAAACTGTAGGTCCCTTTCACTCGTGATAGAATAGCACGCACAATACGAGTGGTTGCTGAGAAGCTAGGCCCTGGCCGTCTACGGGCTGTAGCGCCAACCATATTATATTATTATTAAAAAGAAAAACCACTAGATGGCACACCCTGTATGTACCACACCTCAGAAGATCGCTAACAATGTATCCTTGCGAAACATAAGAAAACAGGAATAGGCCACCTTGTCAGAGGAAATTTTTCTCTTTTATTTGATTTTCACAAAATCGATAAACTGAGGCTTCAACAAAAATGCACGTCTCCGTCGTCTTCAGCAAAGTGCTACACCCTCCGGCATTTTGCACTTTTGCACTCTTGAGAAGTTGCCGATATTTTGAGGACAAACCAAAAACCGAAGACCCCGACAAAAGTGGCATTAATCAACAGAAACAAGCGTTCACGTGCTTTTGCATCTCAATCTCAGCTCGAAACCAATCACAACGTTGACAGCGACGAGCTTGAATCCATCAAAAGACTCGATGGTGACTCAATCTATCATCAAGTGGACCGGCAAAAATAAATGACTCATGATACCAATCAATCCAAATCAAAATTTGCAAACAACGTGTAAAATCAAATTTTCGCCACCATTAATCATTAGAAACACACACAACAACGAACTGCACACGATTCGCTTCAGCCGATGATTTGTCTGGTGGTTTGGTGCTAAATTCAAATTACGACTTGATTGGCAACTTTTCGACTGCGATCGCCCGCAGACGAGTTCCGCGCAAATGCACAGATTACACTCACAACTACTAACTCGACCATATACATGGTATGGTATCGTGTTTGAAAACGTTTGTCCTCCCCCAGTAATCAAGTTTTGTTCGCTGCTTCAACATCATCGATAAAACCACTTGTTGTACAGCACACGGTGTTTTTTGCTTTGTTTTTCTGCCATCAATTTAAAATTTATTCAACTGCCGCCCTGCGTTGAGTTCCCGGAAATTCCTCGAACGAAGTGCGCTACCAAAACGTAAACAGGTTATCAAATCACCTTTTGCCTGGCGACGACCACGACGGGGCGGTGCAACTGCACGTCGGGCAATTATTGACAGCGGCAAACGAAAAACAATTGCAATGGCGCAGCAAGCCGTACACCGCCTCCTCCATTATCAGCGTTTGTTTTTGTCATTTAACCCGACGAACAATCAATATCAGTGTAATTTCGATTATCATCCTTCGTGTAACCTCAAATTATGCAACGCGTGGCATTTGGGGCGCTACACGCTGCGACGCGACGAGCAGCAGTGTGTGCGCGCGCGATCCAATCTATTATTTGCCTAATGTAGCTTGACAAACGGCACGAGCAATTAATACCTGTAATTTCTGCTGGGCACTGCTGCTGCACCGACACACAGAGCAGATCCCATAGCTAAACTCCAAGTCACTCAGGCGACGAGGGTGGTGTTGCGGCGGTGGTGCGCGGATAATGCAATTGCGACGTAATAACTTGTTGCACATTATGCATCAATAAATTATATTTTTTTTCCGCTCGTTTGTTGTAAATTTCCAAGGAAAGAGGAAGAGAACTCTGCCAAGGGAATGAAGTATGACTGCTACACGTGTTCACGATTAGAATTCTACACACAGACGCTGCTTCGAATAATCCAATGTTTATATTACGCGTTCGCATTTGCACTTCTGGGGCAGTTTCTACAGTTTCTACACTCACACACACCGAGCCCACTCGCGGCGCACACGCGCCTTGTGTCAATGCCACTAACGCCAGCGGAACGAGTTGCTCTTGGTGTAATTTTCTATGTTTTTTTTTGCTTTCTTTCTGCTATTTTTCTTACAATTTATTAGCAGCACGTGTCCCCCCAGTGGCGGAATTTTTCACATAAATTTCAGTGATGAGTGCAATTGCAACGGACGGAGTGTTGTCATCACTGTTTACATTGTGTTCTCGCTGACGTACACATACAACAATGTACCGCAATGTGTACATGGAAATTTGAGTGGACGAGAGAAGTAAAGATAAACACTGGTGCTGCGCTGGGGCTGGCGCTGGTGTGAAAGAAAGTGCGCTCCAGCCAAGAAGTCTGAACGAGTTTGCTCTCTTGAATCGTCGAGGCACTGCGGATACTTCATTGATTTTGGAATTATTAATTACATCATCTACATGCAGATTCCAACTGGGATGAAGTACAGAAAATGTTCGTTTGATTTAGGTCCGAGCGGGGGGACAAATGATGCACCCACTGCTCTTCATGTCTTTAAGTTGCTTTTCAGTTCCGTTTCCTTTTTTTCAGTTCCCTTTCAGATAATCCACAACTGATTGACCATTTATTGCGACTTAACGACTGGTGGTCAGCTTCAAAGCGGACGTTTAAGCTCCACTTTTGGTGTATACTTCAGTTTAACGATTTATTCGGCTTCAGAGTTTTGTTTAGCTTGCCGTTTAACCGGAGTTTACTGCCGTTTCAAAACCTCAGTTCCGCACCTCAGCCATTTTGTTTCGCTATTTTTTTCAAGCATTCGTATTTTGCTTTCAAGACATCTGATGTTTGGTAATGGGAACCATTCCTTGAATTGAAATCATTTGCAAAGGATTGCCATACTGCAGGTTTCCTTCCTTGGTTGACTGTCAAAACCTTTATTTTCCGATAACAGCAGAGACACGCTACACAAAATCAAAAGGAATGCACCAAGAGCATTTAAAAACTGCAAAGCACAGCAAATACATCGAAAGCCTTTACAAATTGTAACCACTAAACCCATCAAATGGATCGCATTACACAAACGAAGTTCAACTGAACTAAAGTTCAGATTTCACAGTTAAACCGAACGAATTGAACCAAACATTTGAACTCTCCTTCACTGCGAAACTCGACAAGAGTCTTGTAAACCAAACCCATTCGCACAAATCACTTCCGGAGTTTTAACATCGGCCTTACGCAACACAGGCTGAGGTTTGACATAACGATGCATTGCACAACTGTCAACTTCAAACTTCTCTGTTTGTGTCAAATTGTCCTTGAAAACCCGCAGGCAGGTTGTCAAGTCAAGTGCTACGGATTTATCGAGGTGAAATCTTGAATACAGATTAATTAAATGTTGGAATGTTATGTAGTTTCTTTTTCTCTTGGCTTGTCGTTACTGAGTTATGATCGCAGACACTTGGGCTGACAGCAAGGAACAGCCAATCTGAGGTCAGCGTAGACCCCTCTGTAAACCCATTTGTGATATTGACAGCGGGGCTGGCTAACTAGCTAATAGACTGATTCATAAGCATTAGCAACACGTGCTTATGCACATAATCCTCAAATGTTGAAGCTTTTAAGACGAATATTCGTCAAGTGGACCGACTTATTAGACGATGTGTGTTAGACAGACACCACTTGAAGATCACTTGTCGGAATTGATTCATGTAAGAACTCCCGTGGAGGACGACTTTCTGTGGCCAAAGCTCGGCAAACATCGATATATTTTGTTGGAGCCGGCTAAGCGAGTAGCTTCAGTGTCGAGGAGGAGGACGGCGGCAGGCTTGCGGTTGCACAGCTCAGCTCGTCGGACGGGGTGGTCCTTGTCGCCTCCCTCGTACACCACGTGCTTTCACTACGACGGAGCATTGGCGTATTATGCAAGGTAGCGCAAAATTAATCATCCTATCGGAAGATGTTGTAATTTTTGCAAATGGCGCCATATGTTAATTATTAATGACATATAACAGCTGCGGTATACAGACAGCCAAGCAATGTACTCTGCTCTGGTGGAAGAACTGTGCTCGTCGAGGCTCTCTGCTTGGGGAATAGAGTCAGTCTATAGAATTATTGGTACTATGGATGGGTTTAAGTATTTAGAGATACTAAAATCAGGTATGCTGAAGAGGAGACGCCATTGATATGGAGCTTTTGACAGGACAATGATTCAAACCAACCAAGCAAGGTAGTAAAAAAATGGATTGATAGAAACGAAATCGAGGTTTGAGGTTGGCCTACGCAGTCTCCAGACTTAAACCACATACAGAACTTGTCGGAGATAGTGGACAGGCGAATAAAACGGAACCAGTGCAACAATTTGGATCAGATTTCGAGGAAGATGAATGGAAAGGTGTGCCTATAAACTCAATAGACAACCTAATTATGTCAATGCCAAAACGATTCAAGGCTGTGATTAAGGCGGAAGGGTTCGTTAAGTGTTTTTTTTAAGTTTGATCGTCACTTCTCTGTCACGCGATACAAGAAAAATACTCCAAAAGCACTCAGTTTGCTTATCGGGTGTGCTTTTGTTTTGTCCGATACTGTATATAGCCACTCTTAAAAAAATAAGGTTTAAATGTAGAAAAAGTAACAAAATATGTACTTTAGTGGTTTGTAGAGCTGCCTCAGTTTTCAATTAAACTAAAAAGTCGATTTGGCATGCTGTCCAGTCTACCAGATTTTGGAGGTTTCATTGAGGAATTTCCACCCAAGCCTTTATCACTGCTCTTTTAAGGCCTTTTAATTGCCTATTGTTGTTGAAATTGTCCCCACAAGTACTCCCCACAGATTTTCTATTGCATTTTGTTTCAATGAGCAGGCTGGCCAATCCATATTGCTAATTCGACTCAGCTGCAACCACATTCTGGTAGTCCTATTTTTTTGTGTGAACCATCGCCTTGTCCTGCTGCAAAACAAGGTTTCCTCCTCGTTTATGTTCCCAAAATGGTGTTCGATTTTCCTGAAGAACTCCAATGTATTCCATAACAAAACATTTAACGGTTTTTACTTACCTTGTTCCAATCGCGGCCTAGATTATTCCCAGCAAACTCTCGTCGAGCTACTTTGTGGCAGTAGCCTTTTGTTTTAGCTTGTCAGATCTTGCAATGTCCCAGCGCACAGTGCCTTTGGCAACATCTAGCCTTAGTTCGACCTTTAACTGAACTAAGGCTTGCCGTCTTAATTAGTTGTCTCTCTTGTCGAGGCGACAGTCTTGTTTTGGCCGCTGGATCCCTCAGAAAGCACAGCACAGAAAGAGACAGTAGAGTTTTAATTTTTAGCCCAATTTCCTTCAAAGAGAGAGTCATGCAATTCAAATAATTTTAGATACGAATGAAAAAAAAAAAATTATTTAGAAATTAATGCAAAATTTAAACAACCCATATTTTATTAACTGGCTTTATAATTATGGAACGAGTTAAAAATAATTCTAACAAATCTTACATCTAAAAAAAAAATTGTTTTTATTTCATGATTATTCTTAAATAAAAAACTTTAGAAGAATGTACCGAGACATTTTTGTATGGATACAAAGTTATGAGACAGAGTGTAATCTCATTATAAATCTCGGTTTGACGTACATATGTGACTAAAACAGGGATGTCCAATCCGGATCACAAATTGGATAAGTTCATATATCTTGGCACAGCTCGAAGTGCTTGTGGTTCTATGTCCTCTGCCTCACTGGCTGTCTTCGAATTCAGGTGCAAATAGCGAACGCAGCATTTTCTTGAAGGCAGAATGGATCAACCTTGCCGTCTAACCAGTGTAACTGGCAAAATACTGTGCAATATGATCCTTCGAAGGTTTCACACAATTTGACAGACTGAAGTGGCAGTGATTGCCACGAGCGATTGTGAAGTTCACCTGTGTCCCTCTGTTATCTCTGTAATCCACATTGTGTATTAAATAGTTGTGCAAACACATATTCCCTTCCTAGTCGGCTACACACATCTATCGGTCGGCTGACCATGATATCTGTGAAATTCCTCAACGATTGCTACAGTTTACGACAGCCCACAACCACTTATGCTTAGTTACCATTTCAATAAGTAATAATTTGTTTATGTTTGCTCATTTCAGGTGGACCTAGAACCGGAACTTACTATTAACATACCACAAGGGTAAGTTTCTTCCATTATCCGTTGCACAACAACTCATCCAAGTGTTATTAAAATATCAAAACAGTGTTAATTGAAAATTTATTATAAGTGCAATGTGGTTGGTGGATGGTATTTTATCTACCCTGGACGAGTGAGTGTAAATATTTGTTATGGGGAAATGGATGGATGCGAGGGAGTGCTAATGTGACTGCTGAAGTTGTGATAAAAGTTAGGCGCTGTACCTTGTATCTGCGTGTTGTCACAAAATGTGTACGTTCTCAGGGTGAGATGAGAATAGATGTGGTTTTTTTTGCCTGGCGGGTGGCAACGGGTCCCAAATGTCACTCGAATCTCGGCTGATTTGCATTCATTTGTGATATTTAAATGTCGCGAGAGGAAATTATCAAATATTTGCGTTCTGAAAATACATTTCTGCGGAAACTGCTTTTTGCCGGTTTTGCAATGGAAGCTGACGCGTAAAGAAATGTCTTTTAGTCAGCTTCCACTGACAGGAACTACTGAAAGTTCACGAAGAACATCGCGAATGATGCAAACAATCCAGAGACTAGGTGTTAGACTATCCAAAAATACCGCCAAGAAGTGCAGTCTATTCACTCAAAGTGTCTTCTCAGTATTCTCTGTGTCTCATCAACTGCGAATTTCCCTAGATGAGTCGTTCGTGATTGCATTCGATTCTCAGAACTCAGAACCTGATGGGCACTTTTACTCACCACAATTCCGTGCCGGCTGCTGTCACTTGAATCGAGTTCATTGCATGCTTGGGTCTGATAAAAAGAAAACACACACACATTTTAGTTATAGATAGATCGTAGACAAGTGTTGTCGCGAATACCTTGGGCGCCAAAATGAAGGCAAAAAAAAAAAAAAAAGAAGTTAAATCAAACCAAATCACCGACGGCGCCACACGCCGCTGAGTTCTCTTTGTTAGCTAGCCAATGGCGATGTCTACGAATGCGATTTCTAGAATTCCATTCCACTTGCCAAGTCTTCTTCTAATTTAATCCGATGAATCATCGAGTGATCTTATTAAATCGTTGATGCAAAGTACACGCGCATCTCTGTATGTATGCACAAGTGCTCGCTCTTGTGCAGTCTTGGCTTTTCATTGAGGACAATTCTTAAGTGGCGCCGACAATTGGGTGCATTCTTGGTATGACTTGTCTGACGGATGTTGCAGACAGTTTTCATTGTGCGGCCGCCCTCCGTGCGTCGGGGCGAGCGTGCTTATTGACAGATAAATGAAAGCATGTGCAGTCAAGCTTCGTCCGGTCTTGTATTCACATTCGTACACATTTCCGGGAGTGAGTGAGTGTTCAATGGGTGTCGAAGAGCATTAATCACAAGATCTTTGTTATCTGTCTAAGGTCAGGGAAGAGGGCGGGAGAAAAGAAAGGAAGCTTTCGTACGTGGCTGGTTAGATTTCTTTCTCTTGAAAAGTGTGGTTAGCAGAATGCATATCCATACGTGATCAAATCTGGAGTCTGTCCACCCTGCGAGTGAGTAAATTGGATGAGAAGTAGCAGAGAGGGGATTATTAATAAAAATGAAAAAGAGTCTCGGGGACAGAACGTAGCCCTGAGGAGCACCAGCCATTATTTCAAGGTTTGAACCCATCTAGACAACTTTCGGTTCGCCAGAGATAAATAGGATTAAGTTTGCGTTGCATATCCCACTTAAGTCACTCCCATGAAGTTAGGTCACCGGCAGAGCCTGGCAGGAGCTTCTGCTATGTGTTTGAGACAAGAGCGAGGTCTAGGACATGCTGTTTTATTCTGGATAATCTCGTTTTGGTTAGTACTTAACAGGAACTCAAAAAGCAGATCGTCTCTGTTGTTTGTCGTCCAATGAGCCTAGCAAACAAATATATTCTTTTTTGATTCATCTTCAATGACAGTGATCTTTAAAACCTCCGCTGGTGTCGGCAAGGCACATCGAGATGATACAGTAGGTCGATTCATCCAGCTCCAATAGGATTACTCTGTTGTGTCGCTAGGATTAGAGAGACGAAAAGCATTAAGGCAACACTTTACCATTATAAAGGGTGTTTTTTAAGAGGTATAGAACTTTGAAATGGAATAAAACAAAGATGATTTCTTTAAATTGACATGAAATTTACTTTATTCGAAAGTTGATCTTCTGGCATTATAATTTAAATATGATCTCTGGCATAGGACCGCCACGGCAAGCACGGGCGTAGTCTAATCTGGAGGTGCAATTTTCGATGACTTTTTGCAACATATCGGCAATAACGCGGTGAATCTTGTCCTCCGCGTGGTCAATCGTTTCGGGCTTACCGGCGTAGACTATCGACTTCACAGAAAATAGTCAGGCCGCATTAAATCACACAATCTTGGAGGCCAGGGTTTCAAACGGGGGATTCAAACGTTTCCTTCAATAAATCAATTCTGGCACGAGCAGTGTGACACGTTGCCCCGTATTGTTGAAACGACAACTCCTGCAGAACACGGTTGTTCAATTGATGAACGAAAAAGTCAGAAATCATAGCTCTATAGCGATCACCATTGATTGTAACGTTTTGGCCAGCATAGTTTTGAAGTACAGACCAACTATTCCACCAACAGACCAACTATTCCACCAACCCATAAAGCACATCAAACAGTTCGTTTTTGTGGATGTAACTGTGTCTCAACATACACTTGATGATTATCATCACTCAAAATACGGCAGTTTTGTGTGTGGCGTCCATATAAGCCGATTCCTACTGGATTACCTTTTAAAATTCTACTTTTCAACAAGGTATCAATTTAACAAGAGACATGAATCCTTAATATGTGCATATAAACATAATATTTTTCCTACACCTGACACGCAAGCAATAAATTCTACTAACACACAAGCCCACAACCTGCTAGTCAATAGTCATTCGCTTTCATATAGTTCTATCCTGCTCCACGCATCCGCACACACTATACACATCATTGCATGCCTATTCTGCAACATCACATACTCCATAGGCCACAGGCGCAGAGCATCATTCTTGGGCGCAGGATTAACCCGAAAAATGTTGGGTTATAAAATATGTGGCTGGTTAAACAAATTGGTTTTCTTTCCTTGTTTTTCCTCTATCGTTCACTGTGTCTGACTCCTCTCTCTATCACACGTCATCATCATTAGCCTCTGACCGCATGATCGACTAGGTCACCCCATCCTGGTGATCTGATAGCTTATCTCACCGAAAAGTGAAACAAATCTTTACATAATGCTGGCGAAAACAAGATCGTTGCAAGTTGTTTTGGATGGGTTCAAGTCTGATATCCACCAATTAAATGCTGGTGTACCACAAGGCTCTGTTCTGTCTCCGACACTCTTTCTCATTTTTATTAATCTTGTCTCTTGTCTGCTACTGCTACTTCTAATCCAATCCATTCCTTCGCTGATGACAGCACCCTCCGCTTTTCATATTCGTTCCGAGACTCATGACCCTGCCCTTCGGCCGCAGAATTGGAACGGCAGCGTAAGTTAAGCACATTGAATTCCGATCTTGACAGCATAATTAACTGGGGAAACAACAACAGAGTGGAATTCAATGCTTCAAAAACTCAATGCTGTCTGCTGTCACTCAAGCGAACCCTTGTTAATCAGCCATTATCCATGAATGGCGCTTGTGTTGATGAAACCGGAAAGCTTTCCATCCTTGGTATGTGTATCAACACAACACTTAGTTGGAACGATCACATATTTGAGGTAGCCAAAAATGCTGCGAAATGTTTAGGTTTCTTTAATCGATGCAAGAAATATTTCACCCCCTCTGATTTGGCTTTCATTTATAAGGCGTATATCCGCCCGAAGATTGAGTGCAACGCTCACATTTGGTCTGGTGCCCCAAAGACCACCCTGCACCTACTAGATAAATTACTATAGATAAAACTAACAGGAGACAACAATGTAGCAAAGTCATTCGACTCGCTCGAACATCGACGTACCGTTTCTTCTTTGTCCGTATTTTACCGCTATTTCAACAAACGATGCTCAAGTGAGCCAGCCAACTGCATTCCTCCTCTCCATGAATTCACCCGCAATACTCGTCTCGCCAGGAATGCTCATCAGTTTACCCTTAAGCCTACTTTCGGATGCACTGTTAAATTTAGAGACTCGTTCTTCAGCCGTACTACGCGAATTTGGAATGCTCTTCCCAGCCCTATATTTCCCACAGACTACAACCCGCAGATATTTAAGGCCAATGTACACAGGTACCTCCTCTCCCCTCTCCCTCATTACCTTCGGCCCGTGCTGTGTCTTGACCCCGGACACTTAAGGGTATTAGCAATCCCTTGAGCGAGCGCAAATGATAAAAAAAAAAAAAAAAATCCTCCGCCATAGACTCTAATTCATCAGGAGTTATGTCCAAGCGCAACCAGGCGAGTTTTTGGACCTGGTTCAACAACCTTCATTCGTGGCACGTGAAATGTACTGCCGTGTTTTTCACCCTGTTTCAAAATCTTGCCAGTTTGGCCACTCCCACAGGAAAGCTCAGCATTACTCCTCCCATCACTCGTGAACAAGACCCTGAGATACTTGAACTTCTCCAACTGCTTCAATGGGACTCCAATAACATGTGGATTGAACAGGCGTTCTGGAAACTATCATAACCTCTGATTTGTACACGTTAACCTTCATCCCAACATCTGCACATACGGCAGCAAACCTATCGAGTGCGCGCTGGAGTTCCATCTGGGAGGATGTGAGGATAACTAAGTCCAAAAAAGAGATCCCTTACCCTCAACTCTCCGAATGTGAAACATTCCTCGCCATGGCTGCGCTGCAACATCCAGTCCTTATATACATGTCTAATGAAAATGAGAGCCTTACTTTTTCCGGCTTACTGTCTTACTTACTTACCAGGCCGGCGACCCTCGAGCCTGAGCAATTGCTGCCTTCCATCGTTGACGGTCTTCCAGTCATCAAGACGAAGCTGTATTCTTTCGGCTTACCATTTAAAGTTATCCACGTCACGCCATTGGCATCCATTCAACCAAAAGTGAGCTTCATCGCTAAACAAAATTTGTAAACAAATGCGCTATACGTACCATGAACCATGGTTTTCAAAATAAATTTGCACAATTTTGAAGAGTTGTTCGAGTCAGAAATAAGAGAGCAAGGAGATATCCAACTTCGGCGAGAATTACCCCTAGTCCACGCCGGAAAGAAATGTGAGAGTAGTTGAACTTCCTTGTATATCACACATACTCTTACAAAAACCATGGATCCACCATAATATGGCGGCCGATTCGTGGATTTTGTGGGAAAATGTCGGCAGATTCGTGGATTTGCCAAATATCATGTATTATTGTTCGGAGGGTGTTCAAAAGTTGACTCATATTTTTAAGAGCACATATAATGCTTGGGTGAATAAAAATGTAATGCTACGAATATTTTGCATCAATTTAATTCTTCAAAGTATATACATACATGTACAGGCGATCAGTTCTAGAGTTGTATATCATTCATGAATTGTGAAAACTCATTAGTTTAAATTTCATAATTGTTCAGAAAAATGTCCAAATAATGCAACTAAAACTAACTCATGAATGGTTGTCAAAATTTGGTATTAATTTAACATTTCTTTAAAAAAGTAAAATGACCAAAAAAGTTTTTTTTTTAAATGATTCATGCAAATTTTTCAATATTATTAATATTAGTACTTGTACACAAGTTTCGCGTGAATGCATTTTATATGTATTAATCATACATGTGCAAAAATAAATATCTACATTAAGTAAAGTATTCATTAATTTCACCCTAGTGCTTCTGACAGTAATTCCCACAAATGGGAGTTTAATAAATCTGCTTTATGAACATACGCTTTGTTAGTCTATTTACCCCTCCTTTCTGTGTTGAAAATTTAACACCAAAATTTGAAAAATGTTTAAGTAACGAGCGAATTTTCAAATAAGAACTCTAATTCACCCCAATACTATGGTTGGGGAAGGGTATCAGCTGTTGACCAGCTGTTAGCAACAGCTCACACGCATTCACAGACAGGGGAGAAAAAGCGTATAAAATGTCAGATAAAATCAAGTGGCAAGGGAGGTAGATCTTGGGTATCTCCTTGCTCTCTTATTTCTGCTATTCATGTTGAAATGCCAAACCAAACTAAAAATAAATCACTTGACAGCTAACAAAATGGCTGCCAGTTAAAATAGTGCTGCCAACATAAAGTTCTGTACCTCTAAAAAAAAGAACACCCTTTATAAGCTCCTTGTTTGCCTGGTCTGCGTGTAGTTTCAAGTCCTGAGTCGATGGGTGTAAGTTACGTCTCACGCACATAGTATCCTCTTTACACCCTCTTCGTACAAGTCATCTCAAGTGTTGTTTAGTCATTTTGACATCCTTAAAAATCTGAAACGAAATTTTATTGGGATTGCTGTTAGATTCGGGAGGTCTTGAAAGAAATATTTCCGCAGTGTTCTATGTCTGAACTGGCAGAGACTAGGGCAGTGGTAGAGGCAGTGAGAAATGTCCTCTTTTTCATTTTCATCACCACAGCCTCTGCATATAAAGTCGTTGGCTATTCCCACTTCCGTTCCGTGGTACTTCGTGATTGTGACCAGTTAGTGCTCCAAATACACTGACGGGATTTGTCGGATTTTGCACTGCTCAACTTGGACCGAAGTATCCGAGTGGTCTCGCAGGCGGTTAGAGAGTTCCACCTTTTATTTGCTGTCTCCATGGTCGAGTCGTCCACTTTCTTCTTGATATCCCCAAAAAGACTAGGAATACATGACTTGTGTAGGTTTCGGCTCCTTTAATGGCAAGCCCATCACTGTTTCACTGCCTGTTATGTCTCTTTGGCCCGGGACCTAACATAGAATAATGCAGTGCTGCGTACTAAACATTTCGCGGCTGCACGCGAGCTGCTGGACTTGACGTCTGTTGCCGAAATTCCTCTCCTTTAATGGCCGCTTGACTGTAAATCAGAAATGGTAATATCAGCCGGTGGTATTTCCAACATTGATATCATTCTGGTTGCTTCCTTGACTGCCAGTACGAACCTCCGCTTGAAAAATACTGCTGTAGTCATTGATTCTGATGGAGCCGTGCAAGTTGATGGGATCAAATGTAGACCACTCGTCCCCTGTGGCCCGACGGGTATTTTGCGATCAAGGAACGAAGGAGTATGGTCGATTTGTTCAATTCGAACATTATCTAGTATGCTTGCGTGAGCAGTGCAGCGTGACAGTCAGCCGCTGGATTGGTCAGATCAGGTTCAAAGTTCTGGCACTGTGTCTTGCTTTTCTCCTTTTTGTATTAAGCAGTTGCTGAGGCTTTGCTGGAGTCGCTTTCGGGTGATAGAGATCAATCTGGACCATCCTCACCGCAGTGACTGCATCCTGGATGGTCCCATCCTTTTCCAAATGCGGACGGCTCGCATATCGGACGATTGGATCAATTTTGCAGAACTCCCAGTGGTTATTCTCACATTAATTCTAGCCCGCTAAATGCATTTCTATACACCCATGCATACACGCACTGTATTGGCATGAGTAGCGACTGCATATGACGCAATGGGCATTGGGAAGTTTTTCTTGTGTTGGATGAATTTGAATAAATGCAAATGGACGAGTGCATATTTATTTGTGTATATGCTCCAGCTGATATCTGCTGCAGTTGTTTGTGCATTCAACTAAAATAATCTAGATTCCATGAACAACAAGTTCAAAATAATTGCTTTCAAGAATTATTAAGTCGTCGCGCAAATGCAACGCGCACTTGACCGACTTCTTTATTGTGGTCACGCCAAAGGTTTAAGCCTCGGAACTAAGATAATTCAGAATAATTCTCTTCCTGCTAAAAAGGAAATTCATATTTGCAAACAGCTGCATCTAAACGTTAGATATTTCCTCAAAAAATAGGTCAACTAATCGTATGAATAGGGAAATTAAAAAAAACATGTTTACAGTCGAAAAGTCAACCCAATTTATTAGCACCTTAAAGTGACCGAATGTTGCCTCGTGCTGATGTTTATGCTTCCCACTGATGCTACGCCAGTAATGCTGTAACGTGGGCAAAAGAATCCAGAAACAACGATCGCGCGTGATTCACTCAACAAAGGCCGCAGCTAACAACGCCTCAAACTACTTTTATCACACAGAGGCTCGCGCTTACTCATTCAAATTTCAATGATATCGTTTGTTTCAAAGCACACTCATTTTAGAAGTCCGGTGTAGTGTCTCCACCAAGCGGGGCTTCTTCTGGGATCCGGTAGGGTTTCCCATTGGACTCGATTATAACGTATCCAAGCCGTTGATTTGAATTTCATGACATCTAAATTATTTTTAGAATATTCATAAATGAATATCTCGAATTGATTTTTCACAAGCCGTACAGCTAATTGCCCTAGGGCCTTTCGTGGCATGAAAGTCAACTCTAATGAACTTAACTGCAGTTCGACGCTCGGGGGCTTTAAAAATTGAAGTCGTGGTTGGCCATTGGTATGCAAATAAGTCATAGATCAGTCAAGTTGATGAATCGTGTCAAACCGAGTTAAACTTAGTCAAACCGCGATTTGTTTGCGTTTTATGCATCACAGAGCACTACGTCCTCTAAGTGTCTCTCTCTCACTCTCAGAATCGCTTTACACAGCAGATATGATGCGCGACTAAGGATCGTCTACCTGTTACTTTTGATAGGTTTTGTATATCCGGTTGAACGATTGCATTCGGTTATAAAGGGTGATTTTTGATCTATTATCCTTTTGGCAACACTGGTGTAAACAGCTGACGCACGTTTCGTGTTTTGGTTCACTGTCAAACATCTTCAGTTTGGTCTATAATTTAACCATGAATCGTCTTACAAACGAACAACGCTTGCAAATTATTGAATTTTATTATCAAAATGCGTGCTCTGTTAAGAAAGCTAATCGCGCGCTTCTTTCATTTTATGGTCAGTTTAATCGACCCACATATTTGGCTCAATGGGTCGTAAATAAGCAGAATTGTCGACTTTGGAGTGAATATCAGCCAGAAGCATTGCAAGAGCTACCAATGCATCCAGAAAAAGTCACAGTTTGGTGCGGTTTATGGGCTGGTGGCATCATTGGAACGTACTTCTTCAAAGAATCGTAACGTAACTGTGGATGGTGAGCGCTACCGTGAGATGATATCCAACTTTTTTTTGCCCAAAATGCAAGAGCGGTCAATTGGCCGCCTAGATCGTGCGATTTAACGCACAACTATTTGTTGTGGGGATATGTTAAAGCTCATGTCTATACAGACAAGCCTGCTTCAATTGACGCATTGGAAGACAACACTGAAGCACTTATTCGTGAGATACCGGCCGAAATGTTGGAAAGAGTATGCCAAAATTGGACTAAGCGGATGGACCATTTGGTCAGCATTTGCATGAAATAATCTTCAAACATTAAATTATATGGACCGTACTTTACTTAACTTATTTAAGGTGGCGCTACAGTCCGGGGTGGACCTGGGCCTCAACCAACAAGCGTCTCCAGCCAGCTCGATCTTTAGCTAGCTGTCTCCAGTTTCGCACGCATAGTTGGTTGAGGTCCCTTTCCACTTGCGTGCGCCACCTGAGTCGCGGTCTTCCTCTACTGCGCCGTCCCTCGGGGGTGGATTCGAAGATGGACCGTACTATCGATTCGAATAAAGATTTCATGCATTTTTCTGAATTTTATGTGGTTTTTTTTTTTGAAAAACTTGCCTATAGCTTTTAAAAAATCACCCTTTAAAACAGGGAAAGACATCAAAGAAATCCCATCTAGAAGAGTTGTAAAATTTCTGAAGGCAGCACATAAATCCTAGATCAAAAGAGGAGGGTACAATAGATCTTCATGGTCACGGTACTAGTGTCTCGCTATGGCACAGCCCAAGTTCTTCAATTCAATTCCGAAGACAAAACCTGCAGATGTATGGTACCCCGATTAACTACAAGGGTTGCACTTCGCCATAAGTAGACAAGCTGCTTAATCAGTTAAGGGCCACGTTCCCAGATGCGCCTCTAAATTCTGAAGTGTATTTTTATGGCGAATACCAATTTAAATGAAAGCATTGTGGACGCTCCCGAAGTCGAAATCCCTCTAACTCGAACTAATTTTGATATCACGTGTGAATTCACATTATCCATTGACATAAAGGGTGATTAAAAAACTCAATTTAAACCATGGAAAGATACAGAATCGAGCAACTCGTTAAAGTTATTCAGGCTTATTATGAAAATGGGCGTTCAAATCAAAATTCATATCGTGCAATTTTCGAAAAAAATCATCTTCAGAGATGAGTCACATTTTCAGCTCAGTGGATTTTTTTTCTGCTTATTTGCTTATTTTACAGAATTGCCGCATTTGGGCGCATTTGGATTGATTGTCGAAAAACCAATGCACCCACAAAGAGTGGCTACTGAGCGAATCCTTATGGTTTCAATTCGTACTTTGTCTGTTGCCACGGTCATTCACAGCCGAGATCATAGCGATCTAAGAGGGATTGACCTGGCTCAATTGAACAAAAAGCCACGCAACAATTTACTCCCCAGATAAGGTCACTTTCCATTCAAAGATTGTCGACTGTCTCATGACTTGTGCAGTTCACGAACGAGCTAGTGAACTAGTTCAGAACGTCATTTTATTTTAGTTCATTTTGGTCAGTAGTTCAACAAACTTAGGTATACCTTACTTAGTAAGAATAAGTGAACTATATCGTTCTAAACTGAACTAAGTTGCGTGCTTTGCTTTGTGCATGGTTGGGCATTGTGCAGATCAGGGTAATTTTCGCTAAAATTTCTTAACAGAGCACGCATTTTGATAATAAAATTCAATAATTTGCAAGCGTTGTTCGTTTGTAAGACGATTCATGGTTAAATTATAGACCAAACTGAAGATGTTTGACAGTGAACCAAAACACGAAACGTGCGTCAGCTGTTTACACCAGTGTTGCCAAAAAGATAATAGCTAAAAAATCACCCTTTATATGTTCTGTTTATCATTTTGAACTTTTCTCGGGCAAGTCTTGGACAGTCGATTAGTATGTACTCCATAGTTCCTGGTAAGGCCGATTTTATAAAGGTGGTTATTACATGTTCCGTGTCCTGTTAGTGCTTCACATAGCACTCATAGGTCAGCTTTATTGAGTGCTAGAGCTTCTTTGACTCTTTTAGGATTGCAGTTGTGTTCCACGAACATTCTTAAGCGTTACTTGCTCCAAAAGTTGTTAATGTGTTTAACGACCCACGTGGATGTTAGTAATGTTGAATCCATAAATTGAGCAGGGCCCAATGAAGGCATCACTTGCCTTGGCTTGTATATCAGACTTTTCATTTCCTTTATGGTCTTCATGTCCTGGCACCCAAATCAGCTTTAGTCTGTTATTTTCTGCCAGCGCACTTAATATTTTGTGACATTCCCAGACAGCCTTAGAGTTGAATGTGTAGCTTTTTAGGGCTTTAAGAACCGCTTAGCTATCTGAGAATATATGTATATATTTTTATGGGTTTTGGGGTTTCTATCACTGAAGTGATGTGCCGCCACATCAATTGCAAACAATTCAGCTTGAAATATTGTAGTGTCCATGTAAAGAGGAACGTATAGGCTGCATCTTGGTCATATCACACCAGCTGTGTACCATTTTTGGGCGACATCTTTCATCCAAATGGGGTTGTTATTCCATTCCTCTCTGCTTGATATGGGTACTTCGTAGTATTTTTTAAACAAAAATCCCAAATGTTGTCCACTCTCTTAAGAATTTCTTCGTAGTTGTAGTTTCTCAGTCGGAACAGATGCACATGCAAAACTGTAGAAGGATGATGGCATTTACCCAAACCGTGCTAGTAGCGATATTTATTGAGGAGCATCGTCTTGTTGCATAAGAGAAGAATATTCGTTACTCGGCTAGTTGCTACACCACTACTCGACGCACACATCGATTTCCCCAGGACGACCAATTCGAATCATTTAACTTCTGACTTACGGCATGACGTAAAAAAACACAATAATACATCGGACATATACATACCTCAGAAAGTACACATCCTCGGGCCGCATGACAGTCCCCTTCTCTAACAACACCCTCATTTTTCCAATTTTGATAAAAATCACCATTAAATATGTTCAAAGTGCACCCTTAAACTGTGATTAAATAAATTTCTTATCACACCACGTGTTGCCTTACAATTTCAGACAAGATGGTTCAGAAACGATACAGCTATCAGAGGAAAATGTAAACCCTGGAAAAATAAAACTGGGACCAAAAGATTTCGAACTGAAGAAGGTGCTGGGCAAGGGCGGATATGGCAAAGTGTTTCAAGTAAGTACCTACACGAAAACCAAATACCAGATATAATGTATGTTCGAAGGAAATAACACTCAATTTGAGTTAATCACAGTGACACGTTCAAGTGGTGTCCATTTCGTTGATTTACCTCGGAGCGGGGTGGAACTTTCCTGTTGATCGATGTGATTTTGTCAGAAAAGTGTCACTATCTGGTGTCGCTTGAGTGTTCGCCTCTGATCGTGAGATAATCGTGTTGTTTGTGTCCGCTTCGATTGTTTGTGGCCTATTTCCTACAAATCAGTCAAATGGAATCTTTGTCTTACCGGACGTTGAGCTGTTGTGGTTGTAACTCGAGGGAGATATTTTCTCGATAAAGATGATGGTCTAAGCGAGGGGATTAGTTTGCGTTTACCCACTTTTACAGACGAACTTCCCTATAATGAATTCGAATAAAATATAACCAGAAAGCAGTCTTTGAAATTAGTTCATTATACGAAGAACTTCATTATATAGAAGTTTACAATAGGGAAGTTCGACTGTGTATACGGGTGTACAGAAGTCGTAGTTAGGCCTAGTTAGGTCGCTGTGGCAGTTGGAAGATGAAAGCTAAAGAATCCTATGCTTCAACATGGTCGTACTCGGTAAGCTCGTAATTTATGGACGACCGAATGTCTGGGTGCAGCTTTTAATGGTTACTTGCTCTGGGGGAGGTTCTTAATCGAAGTTTTCATTTTCCGCATTTTCCTCCAGAGGGAGCAGAACAATTAAAAAATCAATCAATTGCACTTTCTCGTCCTCTCCTTGGCGTTCGATAAATCGGTCAAGGGTGAGTGAGTTGCTCATTTAGACTGGGAACTGCTGCAATGGTTGGTAATTGTGATTCAATCCTTGCATGGATTCCATTGTGAGAGGTATCGCCATGTACATGGTGGCCAAATGCAAGTTTTTTTTTTAAAAATGCAATAAAATGAACAAAATTAATTTTTGTTCCACTTATTATGGCTTTATTAGTTAAAACAAACATTCCCATTATTAATTATGAAACACAACATCGTTCAAATGGCTGGCTGGTCTGGCTTCGCAGTAGCGCATTCTGTCGCACCAGTTTTCCAAGACATTGTTGATGGTTTCGGACTGCAGCTCACGAATTACTTGGAGGATATTGGCATTAAGTGCTTGAATCGTTTCCGGATTGTTGACAGAACATCGGTCCTTCACGGTTCCCCACAAAAAAAAAAGTACAAAGGGGTAAATTTTCAGCACCGTGGCGGTCATCGCCAAGACGGCTGATAACACAATTTGGGAATTTGATGAGCAAAAGATCGTCTGTGGCCTGGGCTGTGTGGCATGGTGCGCCGTCCTGATTGAACCAGAGGTCGTCCAAGTCCATGTCTTCAATTTCAGGAAAAATAAAGTCGGTTAACATGGCTCTGTAACACCCACCGTTGACCCCATTTTCAAAGAAAAACTGTCCAATGATGCCGCCACTCCATAAACCGCACCAAACGGTCACTGTTTGTGGATGCATTAAGTTCTCGACAATAACGTGCGGGATTTCCGAGCCGCAGATGAGGCAATTTTGTCAGTAAACGTAACCGGCGAGATGAAAATGCGCCTTGTCAGAAAAGATGATTTTTCACCCAAACTCGTTGTCAAATTCATGCTGCTCTAAAGGCCCATACTGCGAAGCGGATGGTTACGCGTCTTCAATTGCTGAGTCAATTGAACTTTCTAAGCGAATAAGCCCAGGTCTCTGTGCAGAATTCTCCTCAGGCTAGGCAATGCTGATCTGTTGAGATCGATGGCGAGTTGATGTTCGTGAATTGAATCTCAACCTCGGCCATAGCAGCCACATTTTCATCTCTGCGCACATTATGATGACGGCGACCATGAGTATTGTCCACTAGCATACCAGTCTCACGAACTTTTTGCTCGCTTACAGCAGTCGTGGTGGGTGCTTAATTTCGGATCCGCAGTCGCCTGATTGTACTCGTGTCGCACTGCAACTTATACAATTCGTGGTTCAAACCCAATGCCTGAAACACAATACTGCCTTGTTACAGCCGAGTCGTGAGCTTAATCTTTGCAGAGATTCCAATGGCTTTTTCAAGCAAATGATGCAGGAGGATTCCGAGTATTTCTGGAACAATGTCGCCACAAACTTTCGTAGTACATAGATTGTTAATTGAACATCCCTTAGAAAAACTATCATGGGGGCAACCACTCGAACCCAGTGACAGGTTGTTTTTGGTTCTTCTGTAAGCATCCTAGACTCTAGAGCAAGGCTTGATTTTATTTAGTTTTCTTCATTTTAATCTCTGTACAGACAATCGCTTTTGAGTAGATTTTTAATGCGACATCGCCAAGAAAGTCATATAAATTGAAAAAGCGATTTATCGGTTTCGATGTTGAATGACTGCGAAATTTGTAGAGGTTATATTTTGGGCCAATGTATCATCTCCATTGACACCAATTACAAGTCTGTGGGCACAAAGGAGTGTCCAAGCGAGAGCGTGTGATTTTCTATTCGATGAATGGAGATGAATGGGATGAGCCGCAAGTTCAGATCCAAGTGAGTTTTCGAATGAAACAGACCATATTCATTCCCTGTCGTTCCATTTATGGCGAGTTTTCCTCATGTGCTGATGGTCCTGGAAAAAATGTCATGGAGACATTCACACATTTATGGTGGCCACTGGCCAGTCCACATAGTCAAATCTTTTCTTGCGATGAAGTGGTGTGTTAGACACTTTTTCTCTTTCATTCGAAGAAATTAGAACCATGAGTTGACTTGAGTAGTTCACGAACGAACTGGTTCAAAAGGAAGCTGTAACAAGTGAGCTAAGTGAACTAAAGGGTTATTTTTTAAAAGCTATAGGAAAGTTTTTCAAAAAAAAAACACATGAATGCATGAAATCTTTATTTGAATCGATAGTACGGTTCATATAATTTAATGTTTGAAGATTATTTCATGCAAATGTTGACCTTGACTGCGCCTTAAATGGTCCATCCGCTTAGTCCAATTTTGGCATACCCTTTCCAACATTTCGGCCGGTATCTCACGAATAAGTGCTTCAGTGTTGTCTTCCAATGCGTCATTTGAAGCGGGCTTGTCTGTATAGACATGAGCTTTAACATAACCCACAAAAAATAGTCTAAATGCGTTAAATCGCACGATCTAGACCGGCCCCGAACGTGAAATAGAATGTTCACCGAACTCGCCCCTCAATAAGTCCATTGTTGCGCGTGCTGTGTGGCATGTGGCACCGTCTTGTTGAAACCACATGTCATGCAAGTCAAGCTCTTGCATTTTGGGCAAAAAAAAGTTGGATATCATCTCACGGTAGCGCTCACCATTCACATTTACTTTACGATTCGCATCATCTTTGAATAAGTACGGTCCAATGATGCCACCAGCCCATAAACCGCACCACTGCTTTTTCTGGATGCATTGGTAGCGCTTGCAATGCTTCTGGCTGATATTCACTAAAAAATCGACAATTCTGCTTATTTACGTACCCATTGAGCCAAAAATGAGCTTCGTCGCAAATGGAAGAAGCACGCGATGAACTTTCTTAACAGAGCACGCATTTTGATAATAAAATTCAATAATTTGCAAGCGTTGTTCGTTTGTAAGACGATTTATGGTTAAATTATAGACCAAACTGAAGATGTTTGACAGTGAAACAAAACACGAAACGTGCGTCAGCTGTTTAAACCAGTGTTGCCAAAAAGATAATAGCTAAAAAATCACCCTTTAGTTCAGATTTTCATTCATATTAGTTTACTTAGTTCAGTAGTTCAACAAACGGATATATGTATGTACATACTGCACTACATAAAGTGCTTTGCATTGTGGGAGAATGGGCATTGTGCACATCGGAGTTGTTTTTGCTTAACTACCGCAGCACATGTTGGTGGAGTCCCGTTGAAGCAGGTGGAGGAGTTCTCGGAATTTTTTTCACGAGTGATGGGCGAAGTAATGCTGGGCTTTCGTGAAGGATTGGCCAAGTAATCAGGAAGGCTGAACTTGGTGTTAAAGCCAAGTAATCGGTTTTCAATTCAGTATTTGTTCCAGCTCTCACATATGGTCACGAAATTTGGATAACGATCGAAAGAATAAGATCGCTAATACAAGCTGCCGAATTGAGATTTCTTCGTGCTGTTGTGGGAGTTACTCGGCGGGATAGGGTAAGAGACACTGCAGTACGCGAGGAACCAAATGTAGAGCTGCTGCTTCTGCGAACGGATAGGGCTATGCTTCGATGGTTTGGTCACGTGGCACGAAACCTCTCATCATCACGACTGCCGAGAAATGTCTTCAATTCGATTCCATCATGTACGCGCCCGCTTGAAAGACGCAGAAGGAGGTAGTTAGACCAAGCCCAAAAACCCTGGTTGCGCTTGGGCATAACTCCTGATGAGTTGAGAGAGAGATGGCGGATGAGAGAGAGAAATCGTGCAGATCTCTCGTGTGTGCATTACCCCCGCGACGGGTCAGAAGATGAAGATGATGATGAAGCACAAGACTCAATTTCCTGAGTAATGAGTAATGAACTAGTTCAATAAACAGATTTGACCTAAACTATCTCTGAACAGAACTAAAATGCACAAGCATGGTAACATGACACCACTAGAACAAATTCGACGCCATTCAGTGACTTTTAGTGGATGCAAAGGTCTTCGACAGTTACATTCCCATAAGCGACATTTTTGTTTGTTTGCGTATCCGCCGAGTGAAAAATGAGCAGCATCTGAACAAAACAGTGGTCAGTAGTCAGTTCGACGTGTCCTCCACCCATTCCGTGGCCAGTTCGCTTTGATTCTTGAATGAGTTGTACTCGATAAGGGTGTGGATGAAAACGCAAATGGAAACTATGCCGTAGTGTGTCGTAGCGCCCTCTGTTCATATGCTTGTTCGCCCTAAAAGTAAATGTACAGCATAAAGTTGTCTGTGTTCTCAGCAAAAATTTAATTTGGACGGGACTCCAAGAAAAAGCCTTGAACGTTTTTTTTTTATAATACAGTGGCGGTCCAGTATAACGAATGCCTATATAAAGAATGATGGATATAACGTACACTTTTTTCAAACGCATTGGTGTCCCTATATAACGTACGAAAAAATGAGTTGACACTCGATATAACGAATGTTTTTGTTACCTTAGAGAAGAATGACACAAAGCAACTGCCGACTGTTGGTGTATGCATGCCGGGTCCGTTGTTAAACTGGTAGACACTTTTACTTTTAGTTACTATTCATTTACTGTTATACATGAATGAATTTGCACTCGCAATGTTCTCGGTTTCGCAAGTTTCGTTCGGTTCAGGGTTTTTATTTGTTTTGTCAGGCGCAGATGCGCATTTGGATCCTAGAACGAGTGGCGTATATTCGTTTAGATATCTTTTTTCAAGTGAAAATTACACATCCTTTGCAGCGGAAATAGCACATATTGTACTGAAAAGCATCTGGTTGCGCTTTCGCTGTGACAGTAGTTCGGTAAGCTTGGGAAAAATGTCTTTAACTCGCAAACGTCTTTCGCTAGAAGAGAATTTGGAGTCTTGGAACAATGCTGAAATGGAACAATGCTTTCAAGCGTCGTCAATGGTCAGAATGGTGGCAAGAAATGGCAACTGTGGATCAATTTTCGAAGAAAATCATCTTCAGTGATGAGGCACATTTTCATCTCAGTGGATTCTTCAATAAGCAGAATTGCCGCATTTGGGCGAATGATAATCCAAGAGTGATTGTCGAAAAACCAATGTTTGGTGCGGTTTATAGGCTGGTGGCATCATCGGGTCGTATTTTTTCCAAAATGAGGTCTGTCAGGCAGAAACTTTTTATGGCCCGAATTGGAAGATATGAATGTGGACGATATGTGGTTTCAACAGGGCGGTGCCACTTGCCACACAACTAACGAAACAATGGCTCATTTGCGCGACAAATTCAATGACCGTGTTATCTCAAGTGGTAGCAATGTCAATTGGCCGCCAAGATCATGTGATTTGACACCGTTGGATTTTTTTCTTTGGGGTTATTTGAAAGAAAAGGTGTACGTCGATAAGCCAGCAACAATTCAAGAGCTAAAGGATGAGATAATTCGGCACATTAACGGCATAGAATTTCAATTATGCGTCAGCGTCATCGAAAATTTGGACCATCGGATGGAGGTGTGCCGCCGAGGTCTCGCGGCCATTTGGCCGATATTTTGTTCCGTACATAATTGAACCATACCAATATTATCATAATAAAAATAAATGACAATAATTTCCTAAATAATTTGTGTTTTATTCAAAATCAACATCGGCCCTTAAAATTTAACCACCCTTTACAAAAATGGATGGGTTTGGTTACTTGAACAGGAACAACAATTTGTTGCTGATGTAAATTTTGTCCGCTTTTTGGGTTATTACCCGCTGTGCATATAATTTATGGGATATCCTCATATTTTTTGTTTGTTTCAAGTGCATTACAAATAACTAGAGAAAACTGTATTCAGTATTTATTTCTTTGGATTCCCTTTTGAACTTGAATTTTTGGCGAGAACTCAAACAACTTTATCCTGTATACTTAGTTTTGAGACTGACTTTATGTTAAATCCGGACCACGAATTTGATGCCATCGGATTACACATTTCTTTTACGTGAAAATAAACTAATTTATAATCAAAATAGGATTTGATTGAATAAACTTCTTCAGCAAGCCGCCATTGCAAGTTAGATTCATCTTCACGCCGTCCATGATTATTTTGAAAAGTAGATTCCATATGAATTCACCCACACACACACCAACCTAATTCTGAACTCATGTACATCCAGTGAACATGCGTATGATCATGTTCCGATGAAATAACACGCCGGCATTAAGACACTTAACGGCCGAGTAATTGTTGCCGATGTCCGGTTATCGGCGAAAGGTCTCCGTTTCTTATCTATTTCAGAGCGAGAGTCTGACGCAGTGCTCCTCGTGTTCTCATGCGGCCGAGGAATGCTGGACCTCCCTCGGTATGGCCTGATGTGGGCCAAGAGATTAAGGGATTGACCATGACCACCATTCAAATTGATAAGCACGCATATGCGTGTTACTTCCTTGATATGATAATAAAGTTTAAAATATGCATTTTACATTTAATCAGCCATTCCATTGAAGTGAAAATGAACATACATAATTAGCATACGATGAGAGCTTAATCTAATTATGCATCAATTAATTTTCGTTTTAGGTTCGCAAGACAGCTGGACGTGACGCCAATAAATATTTTGCCATGAAAGTCCTCAAGAAAGCATCAATAGTCACAAATCAAAAAGATACAGCCCACACAAGAGCGGAGAGAAATATTCTCGAAGCCGTAAAGGTTGGTGACACACAATCGCGGAATTGCTTCATCGATTTTTTGTGTGTGTTTTCTCTAATTTTGTTTTTATTTGCAGCATCCATTCATAGTAGAACTAGTTTATGCCTTCCAAACAGATGGAAAATTGTATTTAATCTTAGAATACTTAAGTGGTGGTGAGCTGTTTATTCACTTGGAGCGCGAGGGAATATTTCTAGAAGACACAACATGGTAAATTTTTTATTTATTTTCCATCAACAAATCCACCACATTCATGTGCATGGGCAATTGCATCATTTTTCAGCTTTTACCTGAGTGAAATCATATTGGCTCTGGGCCACTTGCACTCCCTTGGGATCATATATCGAGATTTGAAGCCTGAAAATATTTTATTAGACGCACAAGGACACGTTAAACTAACCGATTTCGGTCTTTGCAAAGAACACATCCAAGGTGGCAGTGTAACACACACATTCTGTGGCACAATTGAATACATGTAAGTATGAATTGAATATTCGCTGGGAATTCTCTAAACGATTTTTGTTTTTATGTTACTTCAGGGCTCCAGAGATTCTCACCCGGAGTGGTCATGGCAAAGCTGTCGATTGGTGGTCACTTGGTGCTCTCATGTTTGACATGCTAACTGGTGTGGTGAGTTAATATAAAAAAAGAAAGATATAATGTACCTACATACAGACATGTGAATCGCGCATGAAAGGGACTTGGAAATTTTTGTGATTCATCCGACGCGGCGAGAATGTTTAAGTCGTTGTAAAAAAAAAAAATAATAACGCGACAAGAATAAATATGTTTTTGAATCCAGGCCAAGCACTGTGGCTGCTATGTAATAGGAACTCGTCACTATGTGCGGTTGTTATTCTGAGTGAATCTATACTCGTTGGAAAGCTATTCGTATGACGCTTGTAAAGTTTTCGAATTGCATCGGTTGTACATAACGTTCTTGGTTTTTCGCGACTGTTTGTCCTTTTTGGAAAACTATTGTGTTGAGACTGAGAAGTTATGGAATGCGTATACACCAGTGCTTATGCAAGTGATAACGAGTTGAATTCGAAGAACAGTCTCGCATAAAAATTCCCATCGCCAGTTGTTCTTGGAAGCGGTGTACCTTCATCAGATAAAGGGCGAATGTTTACTTTTATGAGTTAATCCGGGAAGTAAACACGTCGTTTTTTTTTGTTGACTAGCCTTTCATTCGTTATGGGAATGGAAAAAGATATAATAAATCATGTTGTCAGTTTTAGTCGAAGGTTTGGTCGACTTTGGAACTTCTGTTTGAAGCATGGCTGAGTACAGTCTTGTGCAAATTAATGCGAACACTTTTTTTCTTTTCTTCAAAAACTGATGTACAGTAGAGTCTTGATAAATGAACAATTCGGAAAGAGCATTTTTTTAAGTTTTTTTTAAACTCTTATAAGCAACATTTTTATTTTTGTATGTTTTATGTTTTTTTTTATAAATAAATCGAATTGTTATTGGGTATATAACTTAATTCGTGCGGAATTGTTTTTTCCAAAATTGTAACGTTTATTTAAGAAAAACATGTGCAGTAGTATTATTCAAAGTATTGCTGCCCATCTGAAGCTATTACTTTTTCCCATCTTTCTGGCAATGTGTGGATCCCATCCCAAAAGAACTGCGCCGGCTTGGCACCCAAGAATGAATCAAACCAATTTTTGATATTCTGCTCTAAACCGTATTTCAGTGAGGGCGTTCTGCATCGACCGGAACAGATGGTAGTCAGATGGGGCAAGGTCTGGGCTATAAGTCGGCCGGGGTAAAACTTCATATCCACTGTTTTCCAAATAGTTCTTAACCGGAGTAGCAGCGTGGAGCCGAGCGTTATCATGATGGAAAATTATTGCCTCGTGTCTGGTTGTTCGGCTACTGCTCTCTTCAAACGGATAAATTGTGTTCGGTAGCGTTGTCCATTGATGGTTTCACTCGGTTTTAGCAGCTCATAATACAGCACACTCTTCTGATCCCACTAAATACAGAGCATTACCTTCGCTCCATGGATATTCGGCTTTGCCGTTGATTTGGCTGGTTGGCCGACGCTTGGGGTTGTCGTAATGGATCCATTTTTCATCACCAGTAATAATCTGATGCAAAAATTACCAAAATACGATGACTTTCGGCAGCAGTTTTCTTCATATTAAAGAAATGAAGAAGAACTCCCCGCATAAACACTTTTTCAGGCACTAAGTTCGACACATTTGAGTATAAAAAAAATTGTTGTTGTTTACGCTTCCAATGAATGACATGTTTTGAAATGACGTAGAATGATAGTACCTTTCCAACGCGTGTTCCAATGGAATAATACAAGTTACGCCATCTCTTAGCAAACCGCACGAAATAAATTATGTACCCAATATTTTGAGAGATGCTATGTTTCTATGTATAGCTAAATGTTTCCTTCAACTAATGCCTGATGCTTGGAACGATGAACAATTCGAAAAGACACGAAGTGGCTCTGTTCTATGTCTGTTCATCTTATAGAGATTCTACTGTAATTT
This sequence comes from Eristalis pertinax, assembly GCA_907269125.1. Classification (NCBI taxonomy): domain Eukaryota; kingdom Metazoa; phylum Arthropoda; class Insecta; order Diptera; family Syrphidae; genus Eristalis; species Eristalis pertinax. The sequence goes on from OU026147.1 coordinate 50,641,121, forward strand.
ATTAAAAATGTGGAAAAAAGTGATGGATGACTAATGAATTAGTAATGAGTTAATAATTAGTATTTTATGTGTCCACCGTTGGCTTTTAGCACCATTTTGATTCGCTTTGGCATGGCTTTCAAAAATGTTTGACAGTTTTCAGTGCTTTTTGGATGCCGGTACCACACTTGAATAACAGCTTCGTTTTTGTACAGACCATTTTCCTCAGCCTATTTAGGCATATAGCCCATCAATTTTCTATAGGATGCAGGTTATAGTCCTATCAGCGAATATTTTTGTTCAGTTTCCTTGATGCCAGGTGCTGGCCTATAACGGCTCAACTACAATGCGCATGAGTGTACATCAGTTAGTGTAAAACGCGCATGGGTGACTGAGTTAATACACCCATCCAGAGATGGCAGAAATGTAGCTTTTTTCGAATAACTACATTTGTTACGTCTGCTACGTCATTGGGTAGTTAATGTTAGTAAACGTTACAAAATGTAGTAAACGTAGTGCTAAGTGTCAAAATGTAGTTGTCAATTTAACGTCAGTTCGGTTGTGTTTTGTGAAATTCTTACATGACTTGGTGACGTGAAGACGATGGTTGTGAAAGTGGAGGTATGTTGCGAGAGACATATTGGAGTCTAGACAACACACGGGAATAGCGAGTTTATAATAGATTTAATAAACATACCCGAACCATCAGCATAGAAAGAGTTTTATCACACTGGTAATTCGTGCATACTAAATGCCGAAATAGGATTAGCCTGGAACGTTCGAAAAATCTTGTGGATATTCCTTATACTCTTAAAATGAAATATAAAAATAAAACAACAATTTTAAGCTAGCAGTTTTTATTAAGACATGAAATTGTCGTGTTTTAACCCTTATTTCGTCGTTTTGTGTCTTTCCGTTATCCACTAGTTGGAAATTACATTTGAAGTTTAACGTTTTCTGTGTATGTACTCGTATTTGCACACGTAGTAAATGAAACAAATCGGGCGTGTAGTTTATTCGAATAAGTACGCGTAGTTAATCGAGTAGATTACCTCATGTAGTCTACTCTGCTATCTAGGCACCCATCCCATGAGCCAACCTATAATGTCATCCATGAACGAATGCGAACATTTCGTTAAGCATGTGCGATGAAACAAATGTTTGGTTAAGCAGGAGCTAGTGCGAAATGAATCGCACCTCGCAAATGCGAAAGTGACAGATGAAACACAGAAAAGGAACAAATTTGGCAAATTAACAAATCAGCTGATATTGAATTGGAATTCTTCGTATATATGCATGGTGGAAGGAATATAAGGTGTGCTGGACAGCTTGTCAAAACCGCCATCTTTTTGTTTTGTGACGTCACTCGGGGTCCATTTTTGACACTGGACAGATGTAATGCTTAAGCTTGCATCACAATTAAATTTCGTATATTAAAAAATTGAGAATAGAAAACAGGAATTATTTCCAAACTGAATTCATTTATAATTGGTATTATATAGGAAAATGCAACAATGTGCTGTAAAAGGTTGCATCAACCGCAATGAGTAGTTGAAATGTGGAAAGGAAATCCGTTTTTTGTTTTTTAGTGTGTGAAAAATGTTAGCTTGTTTCCGCCTTTAAGTTTCTGTTGACATACAAATTCCCCCGATGACGTCACGCGGGGTATCAATAGAACTGTCCAGCACACCCTTTATTCCTTCCACCATGGTATATATGTACATAAATATATAATTGAACTGGAAACATTAGGAATTCATTCAAAATCATAATGAAATACAAAAATAAAGCAAGCAACGAAAGAATTTCTGGCAGGTAGTTATGCGCGCATGTGTTCAATATAGTCACTCATGTTTTTGGAGCAAACATGTCGAAACAGTTCGTTCAAATTTGACACTAACAAATGCTCGGTCATGCGCGTTATAGTTGGGCCTTAAGTCTTGTTAAACAAGACGACGGCTTGACAGAGCCAGGACGAGGTGCTTGGACCTAGTCCAAAAACTCGTCTGGTTGCGCTTGGGCATAACTCCTGATGAGCTAGAGTCGATGGCGGAGGATCGCCACCCCTGTAGAGGATCATGCGGGTCAGTAGATTATGATGATGAAGTGGAAAACATGACAGTGGCTGCCGCCAGTGTTGATGCACATTTGTGCCCGTTTTATCGCTTTTTCCATGACTTTCCGCAAGATTTACCTGATAATTGTTGGCATTCCTGTCGAATATTTTCCTTAGTGGCAGCGATGGCCTGAGGATTGTTGTCATAACCCTGCGTCTTCAAGTGGCGCCAAAGAAAGAAGTATGGGATGGTGAAATCGGGCGATCTTGTTGACCAAGAAACGCTTTCTTTACAATATCCATAGTGGCTTGTGCTGTGTGTGTGTCTTGTTGAGACCACAAGTTTATCCAATTCCGGCAATCAGATGTTATTTATCATGGCCCTGTAGCGTTGTGACAGTATTGCCGCTGACGTCCTCAAAAAAAAAGAAAAAAATGACGGTTCCCGCGTTAGCGCCGTACCCCGCAGTGGCTTTATAGTGGATGTAATGGCTCCGTGCATCACACGCCCATTTTCAGTGCTCCAGAAACGAATATTTTGCTTATCGAAGTAACCGCTTAAAGAGAAATGCGCCTCGTAGCTCATTATGATTTTTGACTAAAAATCGTCCTCTTCGTTGTTGAGATAATTTTTGATACTCTTGCGGAGTATAGCGCTCCATTGCTGGCCTATTTTGTATACTGCAGCTGTTTAGTTCGCAAACGTCGAATGTAATTGACGTACGACGCCATTTGCAAATATTATAACATATTTCGATAGGATGATTCATTTTGCGCCACTGTTTACCATTCGTGTTATTGGAATTAACGATCCATTGTACAGTCGAACTTCCCTATAGTGAACTTCTATATAATGAAGTTCTTCGTGTAGTGAACTAATTTCAAAGACACATCTTTGTGGTTCTATTTTAAGTGTATTTCGCTATAATGAAGCTTTTTTCTAGTCCCGTGCGAATTTATATAGGGAAATTCGACTGTATTAGTCATTCCAATATAGAAAAACATAATATGTTCAAATAAATTTGCACAAGATTGTAGACACATGTAGGTTAACGTCACTGTCGCTGCAACTGTCGAGACACACTTCCCTACCGTGTCTATGCGATGTCATCAAACCGGGATCTTTAAATTGTCCTAACCGAGGGGCAGATCCACCGACTGCATTGAGCAATAACTTTTAACCCGTAATCCGACAGACTAATCATCAAATTGTGCTACTTGTTAACAAATCGCTTTATCACAAGCACTTCCTTCATTTAAATATTTGAGTAGGCACTAGATTTATACCGCTGATAAATCCTGCAAGCTGTTGAACCTATAATTACCTGGAAACTTCATCTGGTTACTTCATTTCAAGAACATGTGATTTCAGTCTGAGCAAGCTTTTCTTCGAAGACGACCGGTTGTCGCAACCGGTGATCGTTAAAAGGGCTTCAGTGATTGATGATAGCGCGAAAGAGTAATCTAATAATAGGTGATGAATACATTTTCTACACATCATGTAAATACTTAGGCTCGTACTAAATATTCATGGTGTGATGGGAAAACGAATTCCAAGAGTTGTTTACAAACACAGCGAGTTGTGTACAAGATCTGGATACCCAGAATTGAATGATTCATTATTTAATCATTAGAATGGAACCTGTTTTTAATATTGTTGATGTAAATTAATCGTTGTTGTGTTTTTTTTTTTATTCAAATGATAAGAGGAATTAGACTGTAGTTGGGAAGCTGGAAGCTGGTTTCCATTTAATTTTACGTGTATTATGAACTTGAGTTACACGGCACCACATTTTCCGGTAAATATTGTCGTTTAGCCGCCGCGCTGTGACGTATTAGGTAGGTGCGTCACTCCTACGATGGGGACTCTAAAGTTCAATTACCGACGTGAAAATAATTCGTGAGACGTGAAAAGACAAAGCTTATTTGCCTATAACAAGCTTGTCAAACATAGCCATCCTGAAATAATATCTGTGGCAATAACTGGGTTAGACAATTTTGTCAATTTTCGCTACATTTCAGGAGAAGGCATTTGAAGTTGTTAGCATCATTTGAAGCGTTGTCTTTCTGTCATTCTGGCACGCGCACAACACGAGTGGTTTCTGTGAATTGTGGCTGCCGAGGCATTGTGGATATTCAATGTCATCCGCGTATCAATGTAGTTGTACGAACAATTGAAAGATCGCAGAGCAGGACCCCGAACATCCGGATCAATTATGCCTGAAACACAATAGGGCTTTACTGCTGGCGTTTTTCACGTTACGAGTCTACAGTATCAAACGCGCTTTGAAATGTCAACTGTTTTCAATTCACAAATCCCAAATGAAAAATATTGTGTCCTTACTACTCCACTAATTTCAAATTCCTTTACACGTTAAGTTAACCTCAGTTAGCTGTTGCCATTTCTCGCAAATGTCAGTTGACACTCAAATTGAGCAAAGACCTCTCAATTTGTTAGGGAGTGTAAGTGATAGAGCCTCTCTCAATGATTTTTTTCCAACATGTCGAAAAATCCTTACGAAACTGCCCGAGAGCGAGCTCTTACGTTTTATGACAATCCTCTCGTTTCGCTGAAAAAAGCTTGAAGCTGTATTTTGTGCATAGCATATGAATTGCCTGTGTTGGAAGACAACGCCAGCAGCAAAGCCCTTTGTGTATCTCCAGTTCTCGAATTCCATGTCTAGATTTGAATCTTGCTTACATCCACGGCTCGCCATGTCATAAAAGTTTGTAAGAATCAAGTAAAAACTCCAACACAAAACGTAAACAAAAATAAAATCAGTTGAACGCTATCAAAGAGAATTAAACAACAAACACTATCGCGCAAACAAATGAGAACATGGTGCACGGTCAGAAGCAGGAATAAGCTCGTCGGAAGATGTCACGATGCGCCATCAAAACATTTTTAAATCGGCAGTTGGAGCCATGACGAATGAGTTCGGATAATCGGATAATCGAGGTTCGAATAATCGGGATTTTACTGTATGCGCACTAGTTATTGCGTTTTGCCCGATCTGCTCATGAAATATATTGAAAAATCACTAGACTTATGTTTTTCCTGCCTTTTTGAAGTGAAACTCTATAAGCGCGTGGAGGTTAAATCGAATCCGCGAGAACTCAAATGTTACAAAAACCGACACTATTTTATTTTGACGGGCAACCTCGAGATTATATTCTCGTTTTTATTCTCTGACTGTGTACTTCGCAACGATTATAAACAGAAGAAACCTCCGGCGAATAGTAGTAAAGTATAAGAGGCTTCATGCATGACCAAGTGACGAGTGATAGTGAATCAAAAAAGGTCAAATTCCACTTGGAGTATAGTTTTCTCACACAGCATTAAATGGTGTTCAATGTTCAGTTCCCGAAACGAACAACATTTATACCTCTTGCCTCGATCTCGATGCTTTAAGTAAAAAGCCTCCCAAACTTTGCCGCTGGCAGTTGATGTAAATGTGCAGGCAGCAGTAGCCCGAGTGATTTCTGTAGAAGGTAGAAAGAGGCCCACCACGGTCTGAAGGGCCACCAATAGAGCTGGTGTAAAAAAATTATCCTATCGGAAGATTTTATAATTTTTGCAAAAGGTGGCGTACGTCAATAATGTTTGACATTTGTGAACTGAACAGCAGTGGTATACAAAGAGACAAGCAATGGAGCGAACATTCCGCAAGAATATCAACAATCATCTCAACAAAGAAGAGGACGATTTTGACTCGAAAATCGTCATGAGCGACGAGGCGCATGTCCGCTTAGGGGACAATCTTCGTTTCTAGGGCACCCGCGTGTGATGCACGAAGAGCCATTGCATTCACTCAAAGCCTCTGTGGTGCACGCGGGAGGAGTGATTGGGCTGTATTTGTTTGAGGACGCCATCGGCAATACGGTAACTGTTATTGGCGAACGCTACAGAGCCATGATTAACGCCTTCTTATTGTCGGCATTGGATGAGCGGGGTGAACATGAGGTTTCGATAAGACGGTGCAACCCCACACACAGCACGAGCCACAATAGATATTGTGAAGAAAGCGTTTCCTGGTCGCGTATTACCCCGTTTTGACGATTTGGCATGGCCAACAAGATCGCCAGATTTAACCATCCCAGTTTCGTTGGGGCTACTTGAAGACGTTGGCTTATGCCAACAAGCTTCGACGGATGCAGCCCTTAAAGAGAATATTCGACAGGAATGCTAACAGTTATCACCGGAAATCTTGCGGAAAGTAATGGAAAACGCGATGAAACTGACACAAATGTGTATCAACACTGGTGGCTATGGGATAAAGCTTATCAAACGCCGCAGTTCGTTGCAGACATACATCTCTAGGTCCTTCTACTCATTAAAGAAGGAGCGGATGACAGCAGAAGTGATAACTGCTTCTTAAGCATTACGAGCTTGTCGCATTCAAATTAATTCTAATTAAATCAATTCTCTTCGCAACCTGTCGCCTGATTCAGTACTCATCAGAATTTAAGGAAACTAGGATATTTTGTACATGTGCTTACCAAGGTTCTACTCAACCGTTTAGCAAAACACATTGTGCCTTTCCAATGATGTAAGTATCATGCCATTCGGTTGAGTAGAACGGTGTATAAGCGTAGTACAAAAATGGGCAGAACGTAGTTATGTATAGATAACAAACTCTTACTACAACTATACCGTAATCAACAGTATTCGCATCGCGACAACATCATTTTCGCCCTCTGATAGATCGTTGAAATCAAATCCAAGTCCTTATTATGCACAAAAGACAGTAGTAGTTCCCTTTTTTTAAACATTTTTCTTGTATTCCATTAGCCACCATTTACAGCAGACACCCGCAAGAAGACTATTGAAACCATATTAAAATCAAAACTTTTCATACCTGGATACCTCACACAAGACGCCAGAGACTTAGTACGTAGATTACTTAAACGCGTTGTTCACCAAAGACTGGGATACGGACCAGAGGACGCCGACGCCGTACGTGGACATCCATTCTTCAAACATGTCAATTGGGATGACGTACTAGCTAGACGTTTAGAGCCGCCAATCAAGCCAGTATTGGTACGTACTGATATCTCTGTTGACGTCGATCAATGTTAATTTTGTACATATTTGCAGAGAAGTGAAGACGACGTGTCACAGTTTGATACAAAATTCACCAGACAAATTCCAGTTGATTCACCAGATGAGACAACCCTTAGTGAAAGTGCCAATTTAATATTTCAAGTAAGTGAAGAGAAAGATATTGAAAATTGTTTGTTTTACGTTTACCACAACCGCGTGATTGTTTGACAAACATATGCGTATGCTGAGTGATGAGAGGATGAAGATGCGATATTGACTTAGTTGATGCATTGTATGCACTGCGATGATGTTTTATTAAAAAATATTTTGCAGCTGGATGGAGAATATATGAATTTGAAGTGACTGAATGAATGATTAGATTATTAATTAATGTGTGATCAAGCGAATGTCGTGTCGCTTGGGAGAGGCGCGAAAAAACAATGCATCTGAAGGTCATTATCTTCTCGACGAGTAGCATGAGCATTTTCGTTTGTTTGTATCCACTCAAAATGCAAGTTTGAATAATCACAGTATGCACTCGAATGGGAAAAGTGAAATCCAGCTGAGGACTTTCGCTTTAGAAAGGTAAAGTCGATATTCTGCATCATCACAGTGGTCGAGGAGAAGAATTAGATATGGATTTTTTCGACTTGGCTTTTGCTTCTTTTTTTTTTTTTTTTTTTTTGGATTGGAATCCCTAATGGAATCGTCAATTTGTGATGTTTATTGAGATTATGGAATTTCTGAGTGATATGATAAATATGACACGTAATCTTCTTGTTTAACTCAAGCTAATGACAGGTAGAGATAAATATTGCATTAGACTAGGAACGGTCGCAGTGTACAATGAGTGCGAGAGGTAAAGCAATAACACTTCGGAGTTATGCATTATTTCCAAAGAAACCAACATCTTGTCTAGAATGCGGGATCGTTAAGTATTGAAAGCGAGTTATGCAAATGCTCATGTGAATGTGTTTGAATAAGTTTATGGCTTATTCTGAATTCTTTCTGATAAGAATAGTACACTAGACATACACGGACAAACACTGCTTTGATTTCGGGATTTCATCACTTGCGAGACCTTTACAACTTTTTGGGCGGGTTCAAGTATGATGTTCGTCAAATAAATGATGATCTGTCTGCTGTTTCTCGCTGATGACAACCCTGTCCTTCGTATGTTATTGAATTCCTACTTTGGCATCATAATCAGTTGGAGTAAAACAAAAGAGTGGACTTAAACTCAATGCTGGGGGTGTCTTGGTAGCATTGGATATGTGGATAGGCTCCTCCGCTGGGTATTAAGGTTTAATACCCGACACTCGTGAGGGAGCAGTAGCATACACAACACGACTTGTTGCTTTTGAAGCTAGGCCAGTGATACAGTACCTGGTAAGGACTGCATGTTGGCGCTAAGGTTAGGTTAGGTTAGGTACCTGTCAGCAAAATCGCCAGCACACTTAGACCATGTTGGTCCATTGTGATGCCCATAGTCAGAATACTACCACTGATCGTCAACTCCAGTGATAGTGTCGTTAATTTGATCCGAACGGCAAATGCTGACTGAACCAGATTTGAAATCCAGATAAAGCGTATTAACATTGCTTTCACTGGGATTCGAACCGAGTACCCGTCCAACCAAGGACAGGCACCCAACCACCAATTTGTTGTTGGCGCTAAAGTATAGAATGGACCTCGGTCTCAATCAGGAAGTCTCTGTTGTTACCTCGCCCTCTTCGAAACCCTGATTCCAAACAGAGAGCTGTCGTATAGCCGTACCATTCCCTTAGGTAGAGCCATACACTTCCAAACAGATGGATCCAAGACGGATGATGGAGTAGGAAGCGGCGTTTTCTCGTAGGGTCTAAATCTAAACAAATTCGTTCGTCTACCCAAACACTGCTGCGTCTTTAAATCGGAGGTAATGGCGATTAGCTAGGCCCTGTCCTCCGGAATACCATCAAATTTCAGTAAATCTTGGTTGCTGCCTGGTAGTACAATGGACCGGTTTTTGAATCTGAGTGCTCCAGTGTAGAGTTCAAAAACCTCCGACAACCTCCACCTCCACCGTGTCCTAGCTAAGGTGGAACGTGATATCCGCCCGCGATATCTGCATTTTTACTTATAGCCTGGCAGCAATTAAATCTCTGGCATCGATCTGTAAATTAGTAATCGACTGCCGTGCATCTCTTAACGAGATATCCGAACACTTCAACATTCGCCTGTACTGGGCCAGGCCATAGGGACATCCCGGGCAACTGTTAAGCTGATGAAGTCGCTAAACGCGCTCCTATACTGCCAGTTGATAGTTTCTCTTGTAACATCGGTACTCCTAAAACCACCTTCAAGTTGCAGCTCAATAACCTCTACGAAAAGAAAATCAACGCCAGATGCACGACAAACATCACTTGTCGAATCTCAAAACAGATCTGACCAAATCTCGATCCTAAAGATCAAGTGATCTGCCTAAAGAGATCCAAAATTAGCAATGCAGTCGGAATAATTACCGGACACTGTCTACTAGGCCTTCACGCAACAGGACACGACTTACCCACCAACGACTTCTGCGAAAACTGCCTAGACGAAAAAGGAGGAGGAAAGCACCCAACACCACCTCCTCTGCAACTGTCCTAGTCCTGCAAAATAACGGCCAACGGACTAGTAAAATTTCTTGAGAAAAAAAAACGGCTGGTTGTCATAAACCACGGCAATCCTCTTTTCCAATCCCTCCTCTTTATTTTGGAACACCCCCATGGCGGTACAATGGGCCTACTATGGCCTAAGTGCATTAATGCCAATATCTACTGCCAAGCTACCCCGCTTCCAGTTCCACATATCAAATTGGTTGAGGTCTTCCTTTCTTCCTTCTTTCTCCACCCTCCTCACCCTGTTCTTTGCTGAATGTCTACATTCTTGTGACCAAAGAGCATTCATCTTCTGCACAGTCCTGCCATTAGGACTCTCGCTATTCATCAGAGTCCCGACGCAGACATTAACTTCCGACTCTATCCAATCCTTTTTCGTTATTGAACTCAGCGTTGGGTGTGCACTAAGATTTTGCACTAGATTCTTCTAGTTCGGAGTCCTATTTCTCAAGATTATCCATTTTTTTCATTTCCTTGGATACAAGGACCTCCCGGCAACCAGCATAGAATCCGCTTATTTACCAAGGGTATCACTGACGTTCGTAATTTGTATTGATTTCCGCCCGAATATCGGAAAATCTTATAATGTATCAGACGGTTGCGTTGCGGTCTTTTAGCGCTATCCTTCTTCTTTGCCTTTCCAACCAGCACGATCTCTCGTCAGCTATTTTCGCATACCTAGCCGGCTGAGGTCCCCCTCGACTTGTGTGCTCCACCTTGTACTTGGACGTCCTCTGTTGCGTTGTCCCACAGGCTCAGAGTCAAAGATTCTTCGGGCCGGAGTTAGGTTGTCCATACACTGCACATGGTCTAGCCACTTTAGTGCTGTAGACGCCTGCCTAGACTCATATCGTTGTACAGCCCGTACAGTTCGTGGTTGAACCTTCTTCTCCAAATGCCATCAACGCAGACATGACAAAAGATCGCGCGCAGAACTTTTCTCTCGAAAATATGAAGAACCTCTTCATCCGCTTTGGATATAGTCCATGCCTCTGCCCCGTAGAACAAGATGGGGATGATCAAGGTCTTATACAGAGTCAACTTGGTCTTCCGAAGGAGGGCTCTGTTACTCAATTGACTTTAGAGCCCGAACAAAGAGTTATTCTACGTTTGATCTCGGTGCTGATGTTGTTTGTACTGTTTACCGCGGAGCCGAGGTAGTCTTTAAAGGTCAAATCGCAATAGCCCGTGACGACGAATAAAAACAAATCACCCGGGTGAGTAGAGAGCAGCTCCACCTAGAACTTTGTGCTCTGGCTTACGATATTACCGTTTGTAATGCTTCAACGTTTTGTGATTTGACCAAGGGTTTTACGTGTATCCTACTAAAAATGTCAAAGCATGACCGATTGAACGCGCTTTTGCGATATGAGTATAACTACCTCGAAGTTGTAGCTGCCTGCGGTGACGTTCTGTTCGAGTCGTCGATGTTGTGCGTCCTTTCTCGATGACAGCATATACTTCGTTTTGCCCTCATTCACTGCTAGACCCATTTTCGCCGCCGCCTCCGTTTCAATTCCAGCACACGCTTCATTGACAACTCGCCGTGTTCGATCAATTACGTCAATGTCGTCCGCGTATGCTAGCAATAGTACGGACTTTTGGAAGATTGTGCCTCTTGCTTTTTGCCCTATTGCTGGTTCATTTATCGCAGCCATCTCGGCATCAAAAGTGCTCCAGTCGACTTGAGCGTAACGTTCATATCTAGTGCATGTCTCCCAGCACCTACTAGATAAAATCCAAAAGCGAGCGAATAAATGTGTAAACACCGCGCAGACAATCGACGCGCTTGAACACCGATGTGTTATGTCGTCTTCGTCTGCTATTTCAACAAACGATTTTCATGTGAGCCTGTCAATTGTATCCCCTCCGCTGCATGAATTCATTTACAGCACTAGTCTCGCCAGTTTTAAGTCTGCTTTCTGACGCACAGACGCGCTTAGAGACTCGTTCTTAAGCCATACCACACAAATGTGAAATGCTCAGCTCATTATTTCCCACTCACTATAATCCAAAGAAGCGTGCACACAGCGTACCTCCCTTTCATTCCCCCCTCTACACATTCGGTGCGTGCCAGGTGTTGATTTCAGACACTTCAATGAATTCATTTTCCGCCCGCAAAAAATAAATAAAGAATAACGAACGACACACGAAGGATCTAACTCGCATTCATTACAAAATGCTTGCATGATGGACTATCCCCCATTTAGGTTATGTAACTCTTGAATTCAGATTCAGAAATCAGATTTAAGACATTGAGTGCAATACACACTTCCTTGAAGCAATATATGTATTTTTGTGTTCCAGTAGATTAGGTCAGGTTCAATAAAATTGTATGTTATCGGCTGTTTTTAATCTCAATCGTCCGATAAGAAATGCGGAAACTGACTGAATTTTTATACGCTGAATCAGGAGTTATAAATGCAAACTGCGTACGCAAGTGAATACCGCTACTTGAGTAGGGAACATGTTTAAAAAGGTGCCACCTGCTGCTTTGACTCATGCGTTATTCGCATTCAGTGGGCTGATGTATTTATTTGCACACGCATTACCATTTAAAGTTTCCAGACTGAAAGCTTGTTTACAGACGATCGGTCACAGAAGACTGAATATGCCACTCTTGTGCACGATTGATATTGGTATTTGTTAAATAATTATGGATGTTTTGTGCTGCGCGAGTTGCAACAACGAACAAACCTTTTCATCGGAATACATAGAAAAGCTCGGCGAGTGGAACTCTACTAACGTTTGTCAGACACACAAGAAAGGAGAACCCTTTGACTGTCGAGTAATACGTCCCCTTAAGACCTCTGGACCTCCGTTTAATGAGGACGACTGGACTCGTTTCCGTCCGTTCTTGTCAGTGTACATTCATTGTGGTTCACAGTTGACCAGATCTTTACCCTGCGACAGATTCTTCAGATTTTCATCTTCTTTACGTCAATTTCAAGGCCGCATATGACACCGTGCATATAAACGAGCCATACACCGTCTTCTCTAGTTTGGAGATTGCTGCTAAACTCGGCAGACTGTACAGGATGACCTTGGGGAATCTCGTTGTGTCATACTAAAAATTAAAAGGTTCTTAAGCTAGGCGACGCTTCTGACTTCTTCAACATTCTTAAGTCGATCGTGCAAAACTCACTAACCAACTTCTTCATTGGCTGACGCTACAGTCCGGGATCGACCTGGCCCTCAGCCAACACGCCTCTCCATCTAGTACGGTCTTGTGCTAATTATTCCTAGCATCACACGTTCAGCCGCTTGGTGTCCTTTTCAGCTGCGTACGCCACCGGAGTCGTGGTCTTCCTATACCGCGTTATCCCTCGGGGTGGGAGTCGAAGACTTTCCGGGCCGTAGCATTGGTGTACATTCGCTCCATCCTAGCCATCTGAGACGAGAGACTCGAACTCGTTTGACCAAATCGATGTCGCTGTACAGTGTGGCGATTGCTGCCGTAGCTTCATTGAAGTCAGAAGGGCGGAATTCTTGTCCATCATCGCGTCCATATATTGAATGGATTGTTCTGCCTGACTAGCGGTATTTTTGTCGTCATCGCCGTGATCTTTCCATAATCCCAGCAATCTAGGTTCCCATCCTTATCCATGGAGGCTTCCGTTCGGTTTTTGCGAACTTGACACGTTCTTCTTGCTTGTTGGTAGAATTTCCGAACGTCGTTCCTAGAGCAACATCTAGAATCTCCTCGATCGTGCTCTTCTCAGGCTCCATATTTTTTCTTCCGGAGAAGCCGGTGCCTTCTTTTTTGCTCGTAGAGCTCATGAGCAGCCCTCGTCTTTTTTTGCAGCGCCGCTTTATATGTTTCCTGTTTAACTGCATGTACTCGCAGACATTCATCGTCGAACCAGGAGTATCTTCTTGGTGGCGTAGTGAAGGCTAACACATCAGTTGCGATTTTTCTGATGGCTTTTTGGCAATATTGCCACTGGTCTTTAGCACATTTTGACGGCATAAGACTTTGTGAAGGGAGACACGATCGGAAAATTCTCTGGCAAGCTCCTGCAACTGTAGCCATACGACACTGATTTTCTTCGCAGCATTTTGTTGATTTCGCGACGTCCGGGCAATCTTCATTCGGAATGTGGCTACACGCAGATAGTGATCCGAATCAATTTTGGCGGCTCGGAACGTCCGGACGTCCGGCAATGCTGCTAGAGTGTCTCGAGTCAATCGCAATATGATCAATTTGGTTGACGGTGGATTGAACTGGAGACCGCCATGTTCCTTTGTGGATGTTAAGGTGTGGGAACCGTGTGCTTGCTACATTGAGGTTGCGCTGCAAGTTCGTTATTGGAGGTTATGTCGTTAAGGCTATGTCCCCCGACTGTGATACTAAAGATGTTCTCCATACACAGCTTTGGGTGCAAGTCTCCAAGGATGATCTTAACGTCAGAGCTAGGACATTGCTCGTAGGTTTTGTCAAGCAGCTCGTAGAAGTAGTCTTTGGTCTTTGTCCTCTGTGGGAGCGTGCGCACAGATGAGGCTTATGTTGGCGAATTCAGTCTTGATTCGGATCGTCACCAGGCGTTCCTTTACATTGATGACAAAGCCCGCATCCAAATGTGCGCTGACCTCGTTCTTTGTAGCAGCCACCGTAGTAAGTATCACAGTTTTTCATCTTTCTTTTGCCCGGCCGGTCCCACCGCATTTCTTGGATCGCGGCGATGTCCTCTCTAAAGCGGCGGTCCAGGGTCTACGCAAGTTGTTCGGCTGCACGTGGTCTGTTAAGAGTTCGAACATTCCACGTAGAAGTTCGAAGATCGTTGTCCATATTGCGTCTGGTAAAATCATCCATATACGAGGATCGTTGCTGCTTCGTAACTATGCAATCCACGGTGGGGAAGTTACCCCACGCGAAACCCCCGAAACTGGTCCTGGTTTAAACCCCTGGACAAGGGGTAGCTGCATACATTGGTTCATCTCTAATCGGTTGCTGCAGAGGTTATCCAAGGGCGCCACGAGGAAGCTGTATGTCAATTTGATCTGCGACTAACCATCACTGGAGGCAAGGTCTTCCGTTTAGCGCCGATGACATTGTCGTGATTGGCCGAACGCAGCGAGCCGTCAATGAGGCTTTTGCAAGGATTGACAGAAATACAGCTCTTTTCAAAGCAGACAAGCAATGAAGCATCCGAATGGGCAGCTATAACTTGGAGATAGTCAGGGACATTGTTCACCTCGGCCTCGTAGTCAATAGTACTAAAAAGTTTAGTACCGATGTCAGATGCTGAATAACTCTTGCCAGCTATCTGTTTCTTTGAGGTTCATTCGGTAATTGAGTAATAGAAGCCTCTCGCAAAACAAAACATAGATTTTTCCAGTCGTGAACTTCTCGCAAGGGCATGGACAATTTCAAAAGCAGATGAAGAAGTCCGCAGTCTTTTCGAGAGAACTGTTTTCTGCGTCCTGTTTTTGCTGAGGGCATCTATAGGAGAAGATTCAACCACGAATTATACGGACTGTACCGCGATATAAGTCCAACCAGGCGTCTACGGATGCATCGTTTAAGGTGGCTGGCCGGCCATGTAGACCGTATGGATAAGTTGGCTCTGCCCGGTAGAGTCCGATTTCGATTCTATGCGTAGTCCTCAGCGAAGGATATCCGCCAACTCGAAAGACTCGGTACCTGTAATTGGCAGCTAAGCTCAGAACGCGCTTGCTGAACAGCCTTAATGGTTAAGGCCTTTCGCACAAAGCTGAAGAAGGAGACTTAGTACCTCCACCATTCTCATTGTTAACCGAGTCCCCTCACATAAACAGTTCACTTTTCAATTGTTTATCAATAAATATCATTAGTTTTATTCTATTATTTATAAAAGATTGTATATCAATAAATTAGGGCAACGTAAAGTGAATCATAAAAAACATGATCGCTCACGGCTACTATAATACAGTTGGTGCGTCACATTGAAAATGCGGCTCCTTCAGTGGTATTCCAGTCGGTCCATCGGTGTACTCACAAAAGTTCAGTCCTATCCGTCGCAGTGGATGACATTTGCTCTTCGGATTGCCCCACTTACCCTTGAAGTACAGCCAATTGGGTACAAATGATCGGGCTAAAACGGGTGCAATGGTTTCATTTAAAACTCCTCTCAGTTTGCTGTCACAGTGTTTCTTACCAGTTCTCACGTTTTCATAAGAAACATCGACAGCCTTCCAGGTATGCCATGGCGTGCCAAATCCATTTACGTCATACAGTCTAGCCACTTTGACGAATCTATGCTTGCCGGGCGCTGTCCAAAGGCCATGGGATCCCTAAACACAACGAAGTTAGCTATGTACGGGGAAAGTGAGCAGAAGTAGGAAGTGCAACTGACCTTGGCCGCAAACAGAACTGGATGGTTTGTGAATGTCGTCACTGTCTTCGGAAAGTTCGGCCTCTGTAGGATGCCTTTTCGGGTCTCTTGCTTCTTAAACTCAAACGAGCCGGTCAGATGGTTGTACGAGTAGTAGGCGCCAGCGTCGTGCGCTGAGACATACATCGAGTTCGGGTGTACAGTTGTGCCATCGAAGTAGAGACTCATGTGCTCCCAATCGCCCACATGACTGCCGATGTCTTTGCGATTGCCCAAGCAGTAGCCATAAACTGCGGGAAACGGAATGCTGCCCAGGGGGCCCAAACTGACGGTGCACATGGTCTTGCCCTGACTATATGGATAGAACATCCAGTACGTGACGTGGAACGAAGGGACAGACTGGCGTTTCTTTTGCGGCTCAACGTAGTCGTCGTTGATGTTGTTGTTCATTCCACTATCGCCGGTGAACTTCACATTGTCCGCAAGATTCGCGATGAACTCGCTCACTTCCTTCTCCGTCGAATGGGAGGTGTCTTGGTCTGGCGATGCGCTCTGCGGCGTTTGCACTGGCGGCGTGTTCTCTGAATTGCTGATGGCTGTCAGATTGTGATTATAGTAGGGGTGGGCATCTCGCTTTGCCCGGGCAAAAGCCGGATACAGCCTCGATGAGCGACGGATGATGTTGCCCGACTCGCCCGATTCGTTCATGGACACTGGGATGTAGGGCACGCGACGTTGTATCGGCGGTGTAGGTGGCGATGGCGGTGGTTTGGCTGAAATTCAAAGTTTCTTCACACTGCTCGTGGGCATTTGAGAGCGAATTGACTCACCTGTCGTAGTCGGGGCTTCCTTGGGCACACTGCACAGGCGCACGACTGCGTAAATCGGTACATGGTGCTGATTTGGATTCTTGCCATAAATAAACGAGTTGTCGTCCTCAAGCAGTTCATCTACAAAGCGAATCAATAAAGTCACCAAAGACGGTCTAAATGCGGACACAAACACTTACCGACATCTCCATTGGTTACCAGAAAGGCCTTCTTCGAGTTGTCCCCCAGAGGCATTCCCTTCACTCTCGCCTCACTGTTGCCCTTGTCCACTGCGTGGACATTTCGCAAAAACTCCTCCACGCCCAGCGGCATGAATTTTTCCTCCGGCGCAAGCCAAACAATTGGCGCCCATTCTTTAATCAGCCGCTCAACTACAAAGAGATACACAAACAAAATGTCACATTAAAACAGAATCCTCGTGAAATTTCTCCCATTGTGCGCGACAAAATCCCGTCAGCGCCTTAGCCTTTTGTTCCAATTGAACATTGTGTTGGGTCGCAATCAAAATTGAACCGCTAAAATCTGTTTAACTAGACAAAGCTCTTCGGTTGTGGTTCATCTACTTCTCTCTTGTGCGTCGGCGCACTTGCGCGGGCAACTGTACGGTGGGCTGCTGCTAATGCGGGTGTTTGTTTTCTATCTGAATTGATGGTTAATAGAGGAAGAAGCCGAAGAAAAAGAAGAAGAAGCTGAAATTGTGATATGACTCTTGAGCCCTTGCGATGGTCGGGTATTACATAAATCAATTACGCATTGTTAGTGCGCACTCGTGTATTGCACATGTTTTGCTTGAAAAACTACTCATTTGCATGACCGGATGGCGTATGAAATTCACTTACGCCGCGCCGCCTTACATAAGATATGTATTTCTAGAGACAATATTTAACGCACTGGAATGAAAAAAAAAGAAAAGAAACTAGCTGCCTGCCTGTCTTCGTATCATTAGCTATCAAGAAACAATCTCTTCGTTGGATTAAATGATATTTCAAATCACGCCAGATTCCCGAGATGGTGCGCATCGCATAACAATTCACGGAAGAGAGTCAACTTTGTTGGCTTTGCGCAAGTTTCTTTGAGGGCAGAAAATTAAAGGAAATTAATGTGGACACGGTAACTTCGTAATCCAGTGAAATTATCACTGTTTTTTTTTTTCGAGTAAGTTTGAAAGGTTTTTAGTTATGAAATGCTGCTTGGCGAATGGCAAGATTAGCAAACAACGGTGTTAACTGGATTGACCTGAATAGACTGTGTTTGCTCTGATTTCACCGCGGCTCAGTGTGTTGTTTGTGTGCAATCCTTTCGTCTTGCTGCAGCGCACATTGCAACACAGGATCTGCATATCTGATGGTGTATAATTTCAAATCGCATTTTCACTCTCAGATCCACACTAAAACCGGCGTCATCGCCATGCCAGTTAAAGTGTGGCCGCGTCGAGGAGTCTTCAAGTTTCGTTTTGTTTTTCTCTCCTTTTTTTGTTTTGGGAGTGGCATGCAAATCATGGACTGTTCATCTAGATAAGACTCCAGTTGATAAGGAGATCTGAAATGAATGCACAATAGTTGGCATTTGTTTCACTGAAGTGTGGATACAGATTCACCCACCCACCACCATTCGCTCGGTCTGTTTGCATTAATTAATGCTGACCGCGTTCACTTCGTGTATGCATGTGCTGTTGGTGAGGTGAAAACCATTTCATTTCCATTTAGAATAAATTATTAAGTAATTTATGAAGAGATCAGGTCTTATCGATCGGTTTAAAGTGATTGATTTGACCAGTCACGTGCTACTTTTCAGGGCTTGTTGTTGTACGACAGTCCAGTGATGAGCATATGTTCGCAACCAATTTCGAGAAGAAAGTTATGGCTGAAGTGTGAACTGTTGCAGATCGTTAATATTTCAGCTGTCAAATGCAATGCAAATGAAGATCGATGATGTTGTTATTGTGATTTAGTGCTGGGATGTGTTCGTTGGTGGCTACCCAATTGAGTTGAATTATAATAATTTTTTTTCAATGGCGTGTGTTGATCTGTCGGGAAGATCGCGCTCATAGCTCATGGCTTGCATTTCACTTTACTAAGACAGAGCGTGATGTTTCCTTAATTCGAATGATGCTGCTTGGAATTTGGGTTAAAATGTTTTTTTTCTGTTAGTCAGACATGGTAGAAGGAATGCTAATGAATTTATAATTTGGAATTTGTGAGAGGCTTTCATGTTGCATAGCTTGTTGTTAATGCAGTTGAAGAGCACGCAAGCGAAGATCAAGCTT
This sequence comes from Eristalis pertinax, assembly GCA_907269125.1. Classification (NCBI taxonomy): domain Eukaryota; kingdom Metazoa; phylum Arthropoda; class Insecta; order Diptera; family Syrphidae; genus Eristalis; species Eristalis pertinax. The sequence goes on from OU026147.1 coordinate 50,660,252, forward strand.
GTGGTCGTCGTGGCCTAGTCGGTAGGTAGGGTCTCTAGGTTTCATTTCCGACACGACAAACAATTTTCATTATTTACGACTGCACCTCTCTCGAGTTATTGACAGTGCTCCGTGGGTATGGACTGCCAAGAAGAAACCCATCAAACTTCGCCGTTCAGAGTCGGAATTTGAACCCCTGGGAAGTGTGGATTACCGTGATTATGAAGGCGGTTCCCCGGAGCTAAGTTCTGGCCATTGCACTACTGCGTCGGTTGGATTGACCTCAGCGATTGTTCCTAATGCGAGTAACACGTTGCGTGTAATTTCCCACTTGTGAGAAAAGAATAGCATCCACAACACGAGTAATTACTGTAAGAAGCCAGGCTCAAGTCCACCTCGGACTGTGGCGTCAATCACATTATTGTACTGATTTCAAGTTTCTCAAATATCTTTCCCCAAGATTCATTCAAAAGCCGAGCTTGACGTAAAGATGTGAAAACAGCGAGTTGGCTAAATGGCTTAGACAATCACGAGGTGTACAAGTTGAAAGTGAGCATTGAAGTTAGCTGCTTAACAATATAAACATGAACGTGACCGACAGTTTTGTGTATACTAAGCAGAGTCATTGCTGATCATTCGACAACAATTTCAGTCGCTTGCAAGGCGTGCCAAATTTATCAGAAATGAAGGTTTCAAAGCAAAGCTTAAGAAACTTAAAGCTGAAGCCGGAAGTCGTTAATTCGGCATCTGTTAGTGAGTCAACTGTCAGAAAGTGTTTTAAAGAGATTCCTGAACAACATGGCAAACATTTTAGCTTGATCACAATGTGTCCATACGGACCTAAGTGAGACGTGCTCCTGCGCGTCTACCCACGATCCTATCCCAGCTTGAGGAAAACCCATGGCAAACGCAAGAAAAACAGGTATGCAATACTCGCTGGCAAGACCAATGATCGTCTGGACAAAAAAGAGACCATTTAAGAGTCAAGAAACACGAAATGGTGATTTTGCTGTATGACCAAGGATGTGCACACACACAACTCAGAAATTCACCTTCTCCAGTATGCCTCCTTGGCTCCTTCTGATTGCGACGTCAGCTTCAGTTCGACGTCACCACATAAAATATCAGCAGTTCGCGACGATTGAAGACTTCCGGGAATGGTTCGATGAATAGTTTCCCTCGAAGTTTCGATCTTGAGGGCACCTGCTAGATCACAGTCAGTGTCGGCAAATATTTCAATTTTAAACGTCTCTACCAAGTTCAAGAGCTGCATTTCATCAGAAAGTGCTCACTTTCAACATGTTCACCTAAAATTTGCGAATGTAAGTGCTATACTCCGCGTTTAACGATGCACACAACAGTTTCGTGATTTCTAACTTTCCTGCAGTAAACTCATTTTCCTTTTCGGTCCGCACTTAAAAGGTGTTTTATTTCTTAAAACCAGCCAAATGATCATGCACTTTGAATTAAAAATCACAAATACACACACCATTTCTTGTTTTTTTTTTATGACTGTTGGCGTGAGATATGCTCATGAGTGTCACCACTTTAAAGCCTCGTTCTTCTCGTAATTAGATAGTAGGGCCAGATAAAAGTTTAATGGATTGAAGCGGTGGTACCTACGTGACACAGTTGAGGCGAAATTATTCGGTGTCGTCTTCTCTTTAGTTTTTAACAACACTAGCGGTTTGGTCTAGACATGGAGAACAGGTTGTCACTGCAGTTTCAGTTCAAGTACAGTCAAAATTGGCTATGACGACTTTCAAGGGACTGACGATTTTGGTCGGTATAACAAATGTAGTTGTAAGCGATTTTGACTGTAGTTTGAGAGGAAATTGTAAGGATTTCAAGGTGCTGTTGTCTGCGAGTTATGCCAGATTAGAGTGGTTGACTTACGGTAGGTGACAGTCACACTTAGGCCAGAGTAGACCTCTTGTGTTACAACGGGGCTCTAATTGATCCTATTCCGCAAACCATTTAGAGCTTTTAATAAAGCGATGGACATGGCTGCTACTAAAACTGCTTAGTTTCGTCAAGTCGTTTAGATATAAGCCATGTGTGAAGTGACTACTTCTACGAGAGGAGAGAGCACTGCAGTTGCATAGAAGATGTACGGTAGTTTCTTCCTCCTCGTCACCTATGCAGCTTCTGCAGACGTTATTGTGGGCGGACGCGCCCGGTTACAACGCCAATGAGAGTTCTAATATGCGTTTGTGAGCGTTTTGGACCGAGAGTAAGCCATAATTGTTTTGTGATGAGGCACCCAGTGCCGGTAGATGCTTTGCAGTAGCGATATGCATGGATCTTCCACCCGGATGGGATGCCACGCCGATGAGAGTTCTGGGAGTTTGTATTTAAGTTGTTTTTTTTTTATTGAGAAATAATTGACCAGAGGAACAACAATTGGGAACGTTTAACGAACAATAAATATGTGTACGGCGTCCGTTTGTATTCTCCCTGCATTTTAAACTTATGTGGTGTAGGAGTCATATCGATTCTACGATCCTACACATCAGGCTCAGCTTGCTCACAAAGTTTTAATGCACGCGTGGTATCTCGATTCGCGTTTTACCACAATGGGCCGCCCTAAGTTGGCCTATCGATCACCCACTCGCACCTAAATTACGTTTACCTTCCATCAAATAAATTCGAAACGGAGTTTGACTAAATAGAAACCAGAAATGAATGAGCAAGGGGATATTCAACTCCCTTGCACATTGATTTCATCTGACAGCGCTTTTGAAACTGTTTTTCGTCTCGTAACTGTGAATATGTGTGAGCTGTTATGAACAGCTGAAACCTTTTTCCAACCGGAGATACATGGATACATGGATTTTCAAAAAGTATGATATTCCACTTCCTCTCATTTTTCGTGATCATGGAGCGAATTTTGGCCGAAGTGTGATATATTCTTGCTCATTTTATTCTGGTAGAAACCCTCAAGCTAACCGTGGGTTAGCCATCCATGGGATTCCATGGGATTCCATCCAAAGCTTAAAGAATATGTCCGCCTATCCCGCATGACCTATGTCTACTCGTGTCTGTAGTTGTAGCAAGAGCAAGAGCCGTATCGCATCTGTTTTGCTATTCCATCTGGTCACGTGAGTGTTACTCAAATTCAACGCTTATCGATCGCATGTATTCAACTCCTATTTAAAGCAGATAATCTGTAGAAGATCAGATGACATTCAATCATTGTTTGTGGAAATGCAGCTACAATTAATCATTGTTTGTGTGTTTGAACCATTTTTGGATTACTTCGGTTGAAAAAAAATGAATTAAGTAGCTTCGTTCATTGATGATGAAGACGAGGCTGGAGATGTGCCGAAAAGTTATTCACAATTTTTGGCATCCACTAGAATTGCCCGATGTCTAGTAAGTCTAGTAATTTGATGCTCCTCGTGGATGACATGAAACGTGAGTTCATAATTGCAACATTGTTGCCTGTCCCCTGTTTCTCGATGCATTTGTGAATAGCGGCGTTCACACTCAACAATTTGTCGATACGAATACTTGATGTCAAATTGGAAAAAGTCAAAATGCTTTGTCTACCGTGCTACAACTTCTGCTCAAGCACGGTTGTCAAGAAAATCGTATCAACAAATTGTTGAGTGGGAACACGGCGCTAATAAAAATACTGCCGCAAGTCTGCAATAGGTCAGCATTTTCTAAAAAGTATTCCTAAATACAATACAACTAGGCGATACAAATAGTGTGAGTGAAAATACGAAGGGAAACGGTGATGCTTTTAAATAAAAAAAGAATTGGAAGTCAAGGCATGATCCAAGAAACAGAAATTGCCTTAAAATAATAAGAGCATTTCAGGATGATTTTTCTTCATTTTTGCATGAAAAAGTCCAACTTCAGGTTTCCCTGCAACAAAACCGCAGTTTGACTGTCACTTTGACTTTATGAACACAGCTGCTGAGTGCTGACATGCATAGCCAATCCAGACTATTTGCATTTATGAAAACCGTGTATGAACTCGGCCAAAATGTTGACATAACTTCTTTGCCTTTCCTCCGAACGAACGTGCACTCATATGTTGGCGACAAAAAAAACATTGAAATCCGAGTAAAATGCAACTATTTTCGAAACGCGGACACAACAATCTACAGTCACATTCGAGATTTCTCTACTAAGGCTATGAGGATGTTCGAAAACTACAACTTAGGAAATAAGAACATTTAAGTAGAGTCGCATTTGAGTACAATATTCAAGGACAATTGTGTTGATAAATAACCACAAAAAGTACTGACTGCTTTCAAAGGGTTTCAAATGAATTTATAAACGTCCCAGCCGTAAAATAGGTCAACTCTCAGTTCACTAATTACAAGCACCTCTTGCACCAGAGTCTCGTCAGACAATGCGTCGCTTGAATGTCAATGGGAGCTCTGTTGGTTGATAAGCAATCGATCAAATTCAAATGCCTTTCCCTAGGCTGTTGCCGCCGTTGCCCAACACATCCTAATGGTACACAATCAATAAGACACATAGAAGATGAAGCAACCGTCTAACACACACCAGTCATAGCTCATAACTCATTATTTGAAGCGAAGCTTGCAACATTGTTGCAAATTGAAAACTGTTAGACTAATTAACAATTTCATTGCAAAAATAATTAGCCGTAGCCAAGGTGTAACACACCCGTCAATCTTACAAAACATGAACAAACAAACTTCGCAACTTTCTTTTCACATGGTGATCGATGCAAAACAAAAGAACGCGCATAGCGAACAAGTCAGTCAAATGAATTCAAATGTGAAAAAGTAAGAAAAAGGGGGAAAAAATTAAATAAAAATGTAAGCACTCAAAATAGTTAAGAAATAAAGTTGAATCTAACCGTACCTACTTCTTTTTCAAGGGATGAAAATCTCCCACCCGTCTCAGTGGTCGTTACCGTTGTCGGGACAGTCTCCGCATGGGCATGTGAAAGTTGCACGACAACGCCGACCAGCACTGTCCAAACACAAATTACCGCTCTCGTTGTGGCCGTTGTTGGTTTTATTTGTGGCAAATAACTAGTTCCCATGTTGCACTTACTGCTTAGCCCCCCCGATGCCGTCACCTTGTTTGTTCCTTCTTCTGTTCTTTTTGTCAGTGTCCAGTGGTTGCTACTTAAATTTTGATTTCCTTATGGCCGAGCGATTCTCAATGGTTTCGTTGGTTCTTCCTTGACCCCGGTACACGATCTCTTAGTCATACGCCTTGCACTCGCAGCAGCTGTTGATTAAGATCATATCTTCGTTGTTTTCCACTTGGAAGCCGCCGAGGCCGATGCAATTAACGACAACAAAGTGTCCCCTAAAGGCGCCCGACGTGAAGTGGTATTTTGAAGTGAAACTAAAGCAGCTACCGAAACTACTGCTTCGACGATGTTTGAAAATTACTTTTTGTTGCTTTTTATTCGAAACAAACGAGAAAAAGACAATAACGAACAGCTTTTGCATGAATGGAAAGCGTCGCCGTCGCGCGTTTAATAGAAAACAAACCTGCGACTGCGACTAAAGTAAATAAAACAAAAAACAAAAAAAAAAAAAATGTTAACGCTGTCCCCAATAAGAGCGTGCTCACTAAAGCTTATTTTTATTTATTTGCTTTTTGTTTGTCTCTGAAGAGCTCTCACGTTGGGAGTTGTTACCGCGCGTCGCGTGATATGTGACGGTAATGAAGACCACAGAAGAAAAAAAAAAAAGCACGGTTCAAGTAGGAAGTTACTGCTGCCGCGGGTGCATTTTTTGAATAGCAATGTCCGAGCGCGAATACGTATCAAAATGTGATGGAAAAATTCGCCAGCGATACAACCGATTTATCGTGAATCTGTACCGCAGCAGTTCGCTTCAACATACCGACTGAATCGGCTGGGTCAGCCAGCCGAGCATGATATTTGGTTAGAGTCTCTCGATGGCTTGTGCCAACCCATTCTCCATTACTCCCCTTTCTTCTTTCTTTCGCTTTGAACACATCTCTCTTTCGTGGTGTTACCTTCTTTCGTTCGATGCGACGCGATCGTGGCTTGGTGGAGTCGAGGTTTTTCTTCATCAGCTATCGCCTTCATTCCAACCTTCCCGCTGTCACTGTCACAAATGACAAGTGGCTGGAATCGAAGCTTGAACAGTGGACATGCAAATGTCTCTGGCTCTGATTAGCAGGGGAGAGGCGTGGCTTACTGGTGGACGTATCGATTTTCCACAGATCAGGGTCATCGATGGCTTATTGCCTGACATTACCGAGCTAACCTTGAATTATCCACAGCGACAGCGGAGATACAAATGTTGCACAATTTAGTTTGCTGCTCAGAGTTGAGACTTGTTGTGTGTGCTTTCGAAATCACTGATGAGTGTTTGACATGTAAACAAAGGCGCAGCCAGCCAGCCAGCCAGATGCTGTTCGAGAGGCCGAGTACAGGCCATTGACCAATCAGTGCAGAAATGACGCAGAAAAAGATGCAATAACTCACCGCAAGAAAATGCGGATAAAGAAAGCGAAAAGTAGATTTGGGAGAGAAATGTGCAAGAATGAGGACACCACGAGAATAGCCAATAGTCCCGGACGCTTCGCTGAGTTTTTTGCCTTCAGTTGCTGAGAGACGGAAAGGAGAGAGGAGGTGAATAATCCTACTTCTAGTAACCGGTTTTGTTGGGATACAAAAAAGAAGAGATAAGGATTCCCTTTTGCAGATGGAAATCAAAAGAAGGAAAACCTGTTGCTTGGCTGCTGAATCATTGCACGGAGGTGTAATGTCGGTCGACATGAATATAATTATTTTCTTTTCCCCGATTGAATGGAAATTCGATGAATTATAACGTGCCATGAATGAGTGCCAGGAGAGATAGCTGCAAATTTAATGCTCCGGCACATAACTCACACAAAAACTGACACGGAGGTGTTAATTCGTTGAATGGAGATCTCTCGTGTGTGATCTAACGGTACGGTGTCTTTGGTTGAGTCTACTTCTACGTGAGTAGTTGACGTCTGCTACGACGCCTAGATTGTGAGGAATGTAAAGCAGATTTTGTGGGATTGAAGAGGTTTCGTATACGTTTAAGTGAATGAAAGAGGGGCTGAGAAATGCACTTGTTAATTGGACGCATTTTCCATATGCGCGGTAACTTCCTCATTCTTTTTGGGTCGTTTACTGATGCGATTTAAACTGCAATTCACAAGCTATGGGCTTGCACATGTAGTAATCAATTTGGCGGCCAAAAGAAGACCGCATGGATCTGACAATTTTTTCTGTGAATTGTGGTAAAATTGTTGTTTTTCTTTACAGAATTTTCTGGTCCGTACTGAATGTTCTTCGATTAAAACTCTCACAAACCACAAATATGCATATACCAGGTGACTTTGTGGATGTCTCCTTAGATTTGCATTCTTTAGCGGATTCTAGTCGCTTGATAGTTGCACACCTATTGTCCGACCTATTGTCGATCTATTGTCCCCTTTCTAGCCGCTTACTGCTACTTGCTAGTCATACTTATTTACTTATCAGACCTGTCGCCAGTCTGGTCTTAGTCTTGGGAATTTCCATCGCTTCCGGTCCTGGGCACGCTGCTTTCAGTCATCAAGACCAAGTTGTCTTGCATCCGCGATGACTTCGTTCTTATAGCGAAGATTCGGTCTTCCTTTCCTTCTCGAACTAGATGGCTTGGATTCAAAGAACCATAGGTGTTCATGCTCTCTATGTGACCGAGCCAATTTTTGCCTACCGGTCTACATCCTCATCTTGGTACAGCTCGTAGAGCTCCCGGTTGTGTCTTCTGCTCCTTTCGTAGACTGGACCATATACCTGATGTTTGTTTGATTGTTTCTCCAAGAATCAGCTCTACAGTTTTGCCTAGCGTCCAGCTTTCCCCATCATAAAGCAGGACCGGCAAAATAAGGTTTTTGTAGAGCATGATTTTGGTCCTTCGAGTCAGGAGTTTTTACTTTTGAGCCCAGTTGTGTCGAGGCCAAGGGCGTTTCTACGTCGTCATTTGTGGACTTCACTTTTGCCCCGACATAGACAAACTCCTTGACTATGTCAAAATTGTAGCTGTCGATCGTGATGGATTGTCCCAGGTGGTGTGTGACAAAGCGTTTCTTAGTGGACAGCATATATTTCGTTTTGTTCATTGATCTTAAGGCCAGTTCGTTTCGCCTCTTCTTCAATCGCCGTAAAAGCTTCCACTACATCACGTTGGGGACGAGCGACCATGTCGTTGTCATCGGCGTAACCCAGCAGTTGGACTGGCTTGTAGAAGATAGTTCATTCCGTGTTTACAGCAGCCCGCCGCACTATCTTCTCTTCTACCAAATTGTAGAAACCACAAGACAGCGCATCTCCTTGCTGAAATCCGGTGCAGGTTTCAAAAGACTTGGAAGTCACCGAACCGAACTGCACAAGGTGGTGCGTCACAACTGGATACATTTTTTCCCAGGATCCCCAATTCGGCCATCGCTTCGAATAGTTCCTTGCGATAAATGCTGTCGTATGCGGCTTTAAAATCGATGAAAAGGTGCGTATCGATTTGAAAATGGCTAGTCTTCTTCACGATTTGTCTTAGTGTGAAAATTTGGCGACCGAAAGCCCCACTTGTACGTGCCGATTAGTGTGGTGCAAAACGGCTTAGACATTCACACAGTACACTGGACAGGGTCTTGTACTCGACGTTGAGCAGGGATATACCTCTATAGCTGTTGTAAGAGGAACGATCGGCTTTTTTTTTGTGGATGTGGCGTATGGAGCTGATATTCCAATAGTCTGCCATGCTTTCGTCTACCCAAATTCTGCCGATGATCTGGTGCATGCTCCCTCCCAGGAGACAAACTCCTTCACTACCTCTAGATTGTAGCTGTCGATTGTGATGTGATGTGCTGCCTCAGGTTGCGTTTAAAGAAACGTTTCTTGCTCGACATCATTGTTTTGCTTTATAAACTTATAAATGTTCTTATGTTTGCTTAACTCTACAATAGGTCTGGTTGTAATGGGCGATTTGTTGCTGCTTGGTTTTTGAGTGTTCTATTCTATTGTGAGTTCGATATTGGTGTTAAGTGGCTCCAATGCATAGTATTTATAAAGCATATCATTCGAGACATCATTTATTACCCTGAACTAGGTGGTATGTCACTTCACTCCACTGGCTAAGTGACTCTCTGGCTCTATCTTAGGGATGAGGTTTGATGACATCGTCATAAGCCAGATATAAAAGCTGTAAGTTGAATATAATGGTCTGTGGCGTGACATATTTCCTCTGCCAATTCACTTAAAAATATTATCCTAAAAATTGTGTTGTTAATCTACACACATTTTAAACATTTTCTAGAAACTCGATTCTTAATTCGCGTGATTTGTGACATGTGTACAAATCAAACATGTTCAGATAGCATTGCCATTTCATCGTTGAACGACTCACACCCGAACAATGCTTACAAATTATTGAATTTATCATCAAAACTAGTTCTCTGCACAGCGATGAAGTTTGAATGGGTATGCTAATGAACAAATCTGCCGTTTGCCGACCATTCGATGAGCAATCACAAGCGATACAAGATCTATCAATGCACCCGAAAAAATGCAGTTTATGGTCATTGGCCCGTATTTCTTTTCAAAGTTGACCATGATATCGTCACCGTCAATGGGGCCCACTGTCGTTCAATGATTTCGAACATTTTTGTTTGCATAAAATGCGCGAGGTCGACATGTGGTTCCAACAAGACGGCGCTACATGACAAACAGCACGCGAATCGATGGACCCATTGAGAAATGTCTTCGGTGAGCAATTCACCTCTCGTTTTCGACCGATGAATTTGGCGGCTAAATCGGGCGATTTTACTCCTTTAAACTATTTTAATTCATCCGATAATCAATCCTCAATTCAATGCTTGGAAGATAACATTACCCGTGTTTGTAATGAGATACCAGCCAATATGCTTGAAAAAGTGACTCAAACTTGGACTGTCCATATGAATCACTTAGGTAGGAAGGTAGGTAAGATGACTGCCCGGTAATTGCCTATAACCATGCTTCACTTTCCACCATTTGGTCCATAATGCTGTCAATATTTTAAAGACTACATTCGGAGACATGGCAGCACTGAGATTAGTTTCCCAAAGTGTGTGTGATGATGAAGGGTAGACGATTTTTGGTCGATCGTTCTTAGCGAACAGTAGTCATATCCAAAACAAAAAACATACATTAATAGTTGAGTTCGAGGACCAGGTCCACCCCGGACTGTAGCGCCAAACAAAGAAGAAGAATAGTTGAGTTGAGTTTCATTTTAATAAAGTAATAATGGTCGTTAAACTATCCGGCTTTGCAACCCGGTTTCTTCGTCGACCTTACTGTATTTCCTGTTTGGGATCGGTTGGTCATTTAAGATGCCTCTTGAACATTCATAACCAATTGGTGGCTTTGAGGATACATATTATATTTGTGCTTGACAGATCTTCGAGGCATTTAAAGTGATGTCTGCCCAGTAGCCCTCGGATGAACGGTTTAAACGGTTTAAAATTCAAATTTCTATTTTATGGTGAGAAACACGGCATTGCGCGAGGAACTCAACATTGAGCAGCTGCTTCTTCGAACGGAAATGGCTGTGCTTCGGTGGTTTGGTCACGTGGCACGAATGTCCCCATCATCACGACTTCCGAGGCGGACGTTCAATGCGATTCCATCAGGTAGGCGACCGCTTGGCAGACCCAGGACCAAGTCCAAAAACTCGCCGGGTTACGCTTGGCATAGCTCCTGATGAGTTAGAGTCGATGGCGGAGGATCGAGTTGCCTGGAGATCTCTCGTGCGTGGTTTACCCCGCGACCTCTTTAGTGGATCATGCGGGTCAGAAGATGATAATGATTTATATTTTATTGAACCACATTTCACGACAATTTTAGAAGAAGTAACAAAAAAAAAACATTTAATTCTATAAGCGTCAAAAAAAGAAAAACGACTTCAACATCCTCGTGTCACAAAAGACGTTAATATTGTGAGCAGGGATTTGGATGAACTCTAACATCTTCTTGTGCCTGCAAGTGTGCGGCATGTTTCGATGTAGTGCGCAGTATTGTTTCATCTTCATCATTGTAGGACGCTCCAAGACCAGTTATTACGCCTATTAGTAACATTTTTCCTGTCTAGGTCCAGGAGAGTTTTTGTGCTTTTTTAACATCCTGCAGTCCACTTCGTTTCCGATGATCTGCATGCGTCTATTTCTCCCCATCTACGATTGGTGACGTTCGACCATTTACAACGCACCAAACAATGACATCACGTTTTGCACAGTCGATTTTAGTGCAATCTGGGCAGTAATTCTTTTTTAAACTATCCCTTCATCAAACATGCTGGTCGTGGCTTTAGAGGAAAGAATTTCATAGTTTAGAATTTCATAGTCCATTGAGAAGTAATGTGTGATTCAATAAGACATGTTTTTATTTAATTTTAAATAAAATACATAAATTGAGTTATCGTGACCTGAAAGAACTTGCTTACTTATCAGGCCGGCGACCATGGAGGACCCGAGCCTGAGCAATTTGCTGCCTTACATCGTTGACGGTCCTGGGCACGCTGCTTCCAGTCATCAAGACCAAGCTGTCTTGCATCCGCGATTACTTGGTCTTTATACCGTAGATTTGGTCTTCCTCTCCTTCTCGAACCTGAAGACTCGGCTTCAAAGACCCTCTTTGCTGGAGCATTGTTGTCCATGCGTTCGATGTGGCTGAGCCAGTGCAGTCGACGGATTTTTGCCTTCCGGACTACATCCACATCCTGGTACAGCTCGTAGAGTTCGCGGTTATGTCTTCTCCTGCAATCGCCTTCCTCGCAGACGGGACCATATTTCCGTCGTAGAACTTTTCTTTCGAAGGTACCAAGAATCAGCTCTGCAGTTTTGCTTAGCGTCCAGCTTTCGGCTCCATAGAGCAGGACTTTCAAAATAAGAGTCTTGTAGAGCATGATTTTGGTCCTTCGGTTCAGAAGTTTGGAGCCCAGTTGCTTTGACAAACCGAAGTAGCACCGGTTGCCAAGGTCGATTCTACGACGGACCTCCACTGTGTTGTCGTTTGTGGAGTTCACGTTTGCCCCGAGGTAGACAAACTCCTTTACTACCTCGAAATTGACCTGAAAGACCAGTGGCTGACAATTACTTTTTGAATATAATTTCGTGTAAATGTTGCCAGCGACTACGCCGTGCAAGGTCCATTCTGAAGGTCAAATTTTTGACCAGTGTTGCGACCGGTATTTGCCCAATAATGGTCGAGTATTGGTGGCTGACTTATCGGGCTGTATATTGGCTTGCAAATTCTGGTTCGTAGCAGGCTTATCGGACTGGATGTGGTCTATTCGGTCGTAATCATCCAATAACGTACACTAGTTGGTAAAGGCACTCGGAAGGTCAATGATGTACGCCATATTTCGCTCGAAGAAACCTTTTTCACACAACTCGAATTTTTGTAATACAGTTGAATGACTTAGAATCATCATCTTTCCATGATGATTTGTCAAACTATTCTGAATAAGGAAAATTCGAAACATTGAGGCAAGTTACGTGTGACCTATTGAAAAAGTCTAAATGAATCACCCGTTACATAATACGTTTATAAAGGGTGGTTAAATTTTATGGGCCGATATTGATTTTGAATAAAACACAAATTATTTAGGAAATTATTGTCATTTCTTTTTATTATGATAATATTGGTATGGTTCAATTATGTATGGAACAAAATATCGGCCAAATGGTCGCCGCGACCTCGGCGGCACACCTCCATCCGATAATCCAAATTTTCGATGACGCTGAAGCATAATTGTGCCGAATTATCTCATCCTTTAGCTCTTGAATTGTTGCTGGCGTATCGACGTACGCCTTTTCTTTCGAATAACCCCAAAGAAAAAAAATCCAACGGTGTCAAATCACATGATCTTGGCGGCCAATTGACATCGCCACCACGTGAGATAACACGGCCATTGAATTTGTCGCGCAAAAGAGCCATTGTTTCGTTAGCTGTGTGGCAAGTGGCACCGTCCTGTTGAAACCACATATCGTCCACATTCATATCTTCCAATTCGGGCCATAAAAAGTTCATTATCATTTCACGATAGAGAACACCATTCACAGTAACTGCCTGACCGGCCTCATTCTGGAAAAAATACGGCCCGATGATGCCGCCAGCCCATAAACCGCACCAAACAGTCACTCTTTGTGGGTGCATTGGTTTTTCGACAATCACTCTTGGATTATCATTCGCCCAAATGCGGCATTTCTGCTTATTGACGAATCCACTGAGGTGAAAATGTGCCTCATCACTGAAGATGATTTTCTTCGAAAATTGATCATCCACTGTTGCCATTTCTTGCCACCATTCTGACCATTGACGACGCTTGAAATGGTCAAGAGGCTTTAGTTCTTGAGTCAATTGCACCTTGTAAGCGTGTAAATGCAAGTCTTTATGCACAATGTTCATCAACGACGAGCGTGAGAGGTGCAATTGTTGGGCACGACGACGAGTTGAGGTGGACGGCTCTTCAGCCACACTATCGCGAACAGCAGCAATATTTTCTGCAGTACAAGCTGTACGAGCATGCACTGGTGTTTTCACATCTCCTACAGACCCGGTTTGCTCAAATTTTTGTACGCACATTTGGACGATTAAATTGAGCGAAAAAATCACGAAGTGCACGATATGCATTTTGATTTGAACGCCCATTTTCATAATAAGCCTGAATAACTTTAACGCGTTGCTCGATTGTGTATCTTTCCATGGTTCAAATTGAGTTAGTCTGAAATTGAGAATTGTCAAATGAAATGCAGAAAAAAACTTGACGTTTAGGTGTGGTTCACATTCAACATCGGCCCTTAAAATGTAACCACCCTTTACAATGCTCCAGACTTAAAAACTTTCTTCAATTATTCAGTTCCTGTAGCGCAATGGATTGTCTGAGTAGTTGTAGAGAAAGACCCAACAACTTTAACCACCCTTTATATCCAACATGATTTAATTACCATTAACTTATGGCCTCAAGCATCATTGCTTCGATAACAACTTTACCTCCGCACTTTTCTCCATTCACCGGAAACATCATACATTTCCGTGCTCGCATTGGGCTGCCTGTGTTAATTTTTTACCAAATCTCGTACCATCTTCTCTGGTCAAAGTCGGTTCTTCAATGAACATTTCAATGTGAAAAAGAGAAACAGAAAATCAAACATTCCACACAAACAATTGTGAACCCACATTCTCGAATTAGCGCCAAACTGTATAGCTTGAATGTCAATTTGAGGTGTAAATCATCAGTAAGTGGCATCGTCCGTAATAGAAGCAATACGAGTATACGTATACCCGTGTTGCCCTATCTCAAGTTCACACAAGTGGCGTCTGTTCTTTTTGTGCTCAGTTATTGAAGAACGTTGTGACCTCATGCATTTATTTTTCGGTGTACATACTTGTGGAAACGATGTTGTAACGAAAGGTTTAAGTGTTGAAACATGATGTGTCAAGGTCAATTCAGTTTACCTTCAATTTCCGTCAATCACTGTGAACTTTTGAGGGGATTTAATGGAAAGAAAATTGTTGTCATTGTCTCCTCCTCCATCCGTATTGTTGTGTTTATTTGATTTGTTCCCTTGATGTATCATTTACTTGTTGTTTGGCTTGATCGATGGTTTAGTTTTGTATCACATCAATCGAGTTAGCGTTTGTTTAACAGAGTAATAAGATGATGTTTGTAACTGTCGCGTGCCGTTGGAAGCCAATGCAATGTGTTGGAAGTATTGTTGCTACTGCAAAGGACGTTGGCAGGAAGCTCCAATCTATTTGTGTGACTCGTCAGTGTCGCTGTCACTCGGATCAAGCTGATTAAGTGTGTCTGGTTCAGGGAGGATTGGCTAAACTTCCTTTGCTTGCCGAACTGCAGTTAGAGTACTTTGTAGCATGGAACTTCTAAATTGTAGCAAGTGATATGCAGGTTTCTCAACATAGGCGTGTACTCATCATCATGTCCTATATCCCCTTATGAAGCCTAGGGCCTCTACAACGCCATCGCGCAATCGTGTGCGGTTTCTGGCAATGTGACTCAGTTCTCCTAAACTGCTTCCTCCTCGACTGTGTTTCTAAGGCTGCAGCGTATTCTTTCATCCTGCGTAAGAGGGTTCCCGTCGCAAGCTATGGAGCTGTCACCTTTTCGGTGGGTGTGACGAATCTTCTTGACAGCTGCTTTCGTCGTTGTATATAGGTTCACGGTCCGTTCTCTGATATAGTTCGTCGTTCGAGATACGTTTCGGCCAGAAAATCCTTAATAATTACATAAGCACCTCTTAACGAACGTTTGCAGCTCTCTTGTGATAGTGGTGGTCACTCTCCAAATACCACATCCATATAGTAGCACTGACTCAACAGTGGAATGAAACAGTCGTTTGGTGTTTAAGCTAATTGCATTGCTTAGCCAAATCGTGGATAACATTGGCGTGCACTGGACAGGATGTGGCTCCCCTGTGAGTTCAGCGGCTTCGCAATCGTTTATTGTATTGGTAACAAATTGGGAGATTCAGAGACAGTAGGCCACACTTGGAGTTGTTGATGGGATTGCAGCCTTGCTCTCGCTACAAGTCATGATATCGCACCATTGTATTTTATCCAGGACAGGGACGCTTAAATCATCACTATTTCCACCTGGAAGACGCTGCAATATTCAGCTGTATGCTACGCGACAACGTTTTTTGATCTGTCTGGCATCTTCGCAGACGTACGGGACTCGAAGGCTGGTCACCCACTGGATGGTTAGAAACCTTTTGTAGTGAAACTGATGTATTCTACCCTCCGCCCCGTTTATTGGATTGAGAATAAAGTAGTGATCATTCGGAAGATTTATTATTTAAAGGATGAAACATTGATAAAGTCAGAAATCGATGCCTAGGTCTTAGATTGGTATGTACGATGCCTAGGTCTTAGATAGGTATGTACAAGGCAACGCAAAATCTATATGCTACAATTTTGCAAATGGTGTACTTCAATCATGTTTGACATTTGAACTAAACAGCTGCAGTATACAAACAGACAAACAATGGAGCTGTATACTCCGCAAGAGCGTGGAATAAATGCGCGATTGATATAGGACACCATATATGGGTGGCCTTACAACCTTGCGGCCGTGACTCACTTAGACGAACATGTTCCGCCCATTGCGCCCTTAATAGGTGGTTGGCTGATTATCTACCGTGAGACCTTCTTTTTATTCGAAAACCATCCCGATTCTACACCGCTCAAGTCCTCCAGCTTTACAAAAAAGAACTTTTACAGGAACGGCTTTCTTTTCTTTGCTAGAGCTGGAAACATTCGCAGAGTAGCTGTTGGATAGATAGACCATTTCTTCTTCATCCATATAGCTTTTTTAAAAATTTGTTCAAATCGCAATGCACAGTGCTCATTAGCATGAGCAGTTCCTTAAGACTATATCTGATCGCTGATGTTGATCTCTGTTCGCTCAGCGTTGGCCACAAGTCCTCTGGAGTAATGTACTGTAGGGATCGAAAAAAACGAAGACATGCGTATTCGGGGATAGCCTAAAGTCCAGGAGAAAGTATAGAGGCCAAGAAACAAGTAAGAATGGTAGAAGCGAGGGCAGTGCCCAGTATTGCAGCTACCACTGCTACTCCGGCCGTATCCTACGCCCAAATGGCATCAGAAATTCGACCGGTACAACAGACAGTGCCGAAGGTGGCCTTGATCCCAGTGGCCAGGCAACCTGAAGCTGATCTAGATCTGAGGACGGTCCTGCTCTCTATCTAGGTGCAGATCGCTCAGCTTCAAAAACAATTTTAAGAGCAAGCAGCGAGTGGAGAGTGTTTGACGTGCCAAACGCATCATCGGTCGCACGCAGCTAATAACCTCAAGATCCTAGTAGTGGATGTGAATTCGCTGATTAAGACAGAACGAAAAGTAACGCTCGGTAATCATCTACAAACCCACAATCTAAACGTGCTGGTGGCCAGCGAAACTAAGATGAAACAGACGCGCAAATTGTGGTACAAGAATTACCACGTAATTAGAAGAGACCGGTCCCAATCTTTGCAATGGGGCGGAGTCGCTCTCTTAATCAAAAAATTACTTTGCCATAAGGTCAGTGCAAAGTGGTGGAAATGTGTATCGCATGCTGTATGTACTCGCTGTCTACGCACCTGACAAGAAATAACTCAACCGCAATGTTATTTCTGAGCTCGATACACTTAAAAATTCTCCTGGTCTAACCTAAGCAATTTTTAGCTTTTTCCTTGCTCATCTTCCAACTGCCACAGCGGCGCTATTAGACCTACATACGACTTCTGTACACATGTGGTGATGTTGTCGTACGTGTATTATTGGAATCAGATACACTGGAGAGCATTTACCTACTTCTCGACTTCGACTTCCAATTGTTGTTCTTTATGGAGCTAAGCGGCGTGAATGCTTAAGGAAATGCTCGAGATTCTAACAGATCAGATCTATTCTTCGCTAGACAGTTCGCTTTCTCGTTTCCTTTTATGCAGTATGGCCTGGATAGGGTAACCGTAACTCACTTACGCTTTGTCTGCATAACCTGACCAGTTTCGATGTCAAAAAATCAAAAATCCGATCAAAAAATTCGAAGCTATGACTTTTAATGGCGCTTTGCTGATGCCAAAATTATGAGAAAGGACCAACCGCGAGGCTCTGTGACCGGCAGTTGCTTAAAATGTATGCCAACTGAAAATAACGACCGAGGAAAGGAATCTGTCCGAAATAGGAGCTTCCTGTTTCTATCTCTACCTTTGGTGTGTGTTGTGTCTTGCCACTTCAAGCAAGACTAGCTTGTAACTCGCGAGGTAGGTAGGTAGGTAGGTGGGCTGACTGCATTAATTTTGTAAGTCATGCTCACTAAGACCATCCGGTCCATTGTGCTGTCACGTTCGGCTTTGTGTCCAAAACCCATTTACCTCTGATCTTGTAGTAATCCGCTCTTGGGATTAGTTGGTCATATGTGATTTTCGCTGACCTTTTTTTTACAGCCATTTAGAGGCCTTGAAACTAGCAAATCCGAAAATGAATTCAATTTAAATAAAATGTTATTTCTTTTCAGGGTTTTACTTACGTAGCGCCATCAGTCCTAGAAGATATGCAACGAGCAAATAGAATGCCAGCACGGTCACCGCGCCGTACACCTCGACAAACGCACGACGGCTCATATCGTTTAGCGTTTCCACCACAACGAGGTATGTGCTCGCGCTCAACACCGCCCCATCTACAGACGTTTGCACCGCGCCCCTCACCACAGGACGAAATGATGGATGTCCAAGGACCTGTCGTATAGTATGAAATGCAGCCTATTATACTGCGGTATAGTTTGCAATGCAGCATATTATAAATAAATTCAACAAAACAAAAACAACTAGCTCCTATTACATTAAAAACAAAATAACACACAAGAAAAAAAAAAAAAGAAGAAAACGAAAAAAATACAAAAAACTATACACAAGAAAATAGAAAAGGAAATAATATTTAAAATAGACAACATTATGATGAAAACACCGAAAGAGAAAGAAAATCATTATATATCCTATACATATAGAAATATTATTTTTTTTCCTTCTCTATCCCCCCGCCCTCTCCTCTCTCTCTCTAGCTCCTCCCCTCCCTCAATCTCTTTAAGCAAAACACTTAGTAATTAATGAAAAAAAAGAAGGCAGAAAATACAAAACAATTGCAACTGAAAAAGAAATAAGCACACGAAGTAAGGGAATCTATTGTTCTCCAAAAAAAAAAAAATAATAAGCTGATTTGAAGAAACTAAAAAAAGAAGATAAAACGAATGATCATGAAGAGATGAAAAAAAAACAGAATAAAGAATATGATAATGAAGAAGATGAAAGTAAGAATTAGAAAAAAGGGAAAAAAAGAAAGTAAATATATGCAAACTTGTTGTTACTTACTATTTTATCATTAATAATTGCAAATATAATTTATATATATATACAGACATATTTAAATATTATACGCGCATATATATATATATATACCATATATGTATACATATATTTATGAAACTTGGTCCTTTTTTACAATTAAACATCTTATTAATATTTTTATTTTTTTTTTAATTGTATCTTATTAATTTATAAGTTTAAGTGAAATTACAAGAAAGTAAAGTTTTTGCCGTTATTTTAGACATTTTTTTGTATTCTTATTATTTTTCAATAGCTACTTTTTATGCGGCGGTTTGTTGTTTTTGTTACAGCCTTCTTAAATGATTTCTATCAATCCTCACCTATGCATAAATAACAATTTTTTGTTGTTTTAAGATTTACCATACAAACACACACCCAAACACACACACACACACAATTATGTTCAATTGTCAAATAACACCCGGGAAAAGAGAACTTAGCAAAAAATAAGGCATTTTACGCGTGGCTATACACTAGTACAACTGTTTCTTTCTTTTTTTACATATTTCGTTTCGTATTTCATTTTATCCATTTTATTTCCTGTTTTGATGGAAAGTAAGCAAATGAAAAGATTTTATTTTTCTATGAGACTGTACGAAAAAAAGGAATAATTTGAAATAAACTGAAAAAAAAACACACAGAAACTCCGCATGCAACTACATACTATTACCGAATACGTTTATTTTTTTGTCAAGCAGTTTATAAGGAAAACAAAAAAAAAATACCGAAACAAATCAATACAAAAGAAGAAGAAGAAAAAACACATTTCGCTACGCGCTACTACAACTAAAATAAATTAAAACAAAACAAAAAAAAAATACAAATAATCAAAAGGTGCTATAAAAAAAAACGTAAAAAAAATAAAACATAAACTATTATAACGTAATAAAGGGAAAAGACAGAAAATAAAAATGAAAAAAAAAAATATATAACAAATACCTCGATGCAATTTAATATATTTCTTAATTATACCGAAACTCACTCAATAGACGAAAGAGAGATAAAATTACAAATACAAAAAGCAAAACATGAAATGCCTTGTTTTTTACAAATAACAGTTCAAATTATGTTTCTTTCTTTGAAATAAATTCAATAAACCGTTAGTTAAGCGGGAAAGTGTTCAAGAAGCGTATGTAAAGAGAATTCTAGTAAATTTTTTATTTTTATTTTTATTTTTTATTAATTCATTATTATTATTATTACTATTACAATTACCAATAAAAAAAGGCTTAAAACGAAAGAAGTACTATAACCTAGTTTAATGATGAATCATATATATTATATAAACAATAAAAGAATACATTAGTCGTCGAATTGTCTTATTCATAATCTTATCTTATTTGTGGTTGGTGTGAGTGGAATGCAATCTGGAAGGAAATTCTGACATCTAATGGATGGCAATCTAATGAGCGACGGATTTGCTTTGAAAAAAATGCCACTCAGTCGCTTGTGGCTGCATAAAATGTCAAGTTGTACTTCATGACAAATGGCCTTTAAGTTCCACCCTCTAAACAAAATTCAACTGAAAAAAAAACCTTTTTCCTTGACACTTTGAGGCATTTAATTGAAACTGTAATTAGCTACGGACTAAAACAGCATTTACGATTAGCTCTGTTGGGTATGAACTCAGCAAAAAATGGACTCAGTTCGTTAACGTCAAAAAAAATGCGCATCGCGTAAGCATCACTGCCTGTTGATGCGTCACGATTGTTAGCTCAGCGGCTGCGTTCATATGACGTTTTAGAATGCGATGCATTGCATCATTGCCAAATGTTTGCAATTAAGAACGCTTGCATTTACGAACTCGGCCATTGTCGCTAACGACTTGTTGATATTCAAAACAGACGTGATTCATTATTTTCCCCCGAATGATATGAGAAAACTGAATTCTGATCGCTGTTGCTTCTTAAGCTTCACTCAGTAATGAAAGAATGTGAATGTGAACCACTCGGTAACCCACACAGTGGCATCTCGTCGTATAACTCAGGCGATGTCTTCCCGGACACGAACAAATGTTCACCATCCATCAAGCAGTACGTGTTAAATCCCCCATCACTCGTTAACAGCCTATTACACATCAGATGTAAACGATGTACGTGACCACAGATAAGACAATTCGATGGCAAATCATTTTTGTTCGTATAGCATAAGAGACAACAAAAAACAAATAATAAAACAAGAAACAAAAAAAACAGAATAAGAAAACAAAACAAATAGCAATTAAATTAATTTGAAATCCTCGTTATAAAGAAAGGATGCAAACAAAAAAAAATGAGAAGAGGAACCATCAAGTTTCCGCGACAAATAAATAAATAAAAGAAATACAAAAGAAAAAGAAAAAAAACGTGTAATAATATGAAATGTAAAGCAATATGAAATAAGTATCAACAAACGATTAACTCCATGATTTGATTTTATATAAAAAAAAAGAAAAACAAGACAAAATGTATAAACAAAATGATAAATGAGAAGAGATAAACTTGGAATTAAGATTTATTTTTTGTTAAATAAAAAATCCAAATGATTTATTATTTTCTCTTATTTTGATAGTTTCTCTTGTAAAGCTGTAAACAATAACCGACCACAAAACTTTTTATCGAACGTTGTAAACTGAACGAAATTATACAGAAATTTGGACACTGTTCAGCGGCTGAACAGTTTGGCTCTTCAAATTGGTCGTTTAAGATCGTTGAAACTTAGGAATCTATGATGTATCAGGAACTCCGCTGATTTCGAAATAAGATTTCAGATGTTATTGACTGTGTGGGCCGACGTGGCGACACTTCCCCGCTCGGAGTTGGTATACAATCTCTCCACTCGTGATAGAACAACACGAGTTATTGCCGCAAGAAGCTAGACCCAGATGCATTTCGGACTGTGACAGCGCTCATAAATGTACACCTTGTTGTCGACTCCACTTTGGGGACTCAACTTGTATAGAAAATAACTCAACTTATCCGAACAGTACAAATCTAGCCAAATCTCGATAAAAAAATATCAAGCAGCTTGATCTCCCTAAAAAGATCTAAAATTAGCACTGCAGTGAGAATAATGACGGGACACTTCCTACTAGGTCTTCGCGCAAAAAGACTAGGCCTATTCTCCAACGACTTCTGTAGAAGCTGCTTAGACGAGGAAGAAAGCACCCAACACCTCATCTGCAATTGTCCTGCTCTTGCCACAATTAGGAAAGCCACCACAGGCTCATACTTCTTGGCCAGTCTAAATGACCTCAGCAAAATACCGGCCAACGTGCTAGTAAAATTTGTTGAGAAAACCGGCTAGTTGCCATAAACCACGACAGCGACGTGGCGGCACAATGGGCCTACTAGACTATAGTATTATGCATTAATGACACTACTTACCTACCTATCTATCCAAACGGTCAAAGTAAACGATTTGGCGACATATTGTCGCAGTCGAGCGCTGCAAAGCTGCTGTTCTTTGGGCCAATCAAACTCCGAGATTCTCTCATTTGGATCGATCGTACAAGGCCTTCCCGAAAAGGAGATTTGTATCAATGAGAAGCATCACTTGGGAAATCCATATTTCTGGAAGTTCGTTGCACAGAATTTGACAACTTAATGCGATTGATTCTCTTCTCTGCAACTGGGTATTAATTCGACTTCAAATGGCGAAGATCCTTGAAAAAATTAAGTACATTGCAAATTATCAAACGGTCACTCAATTTATTTTTTAAACATTCTTAACGTCACTTTGATTGTGACTACCGTGATAATATGGGGAAGCTGACAGGACACAGTGTGCTCTTCGTGAAGGGCACAAGGTAGCCTAGTTTTGTGACCGTTGTGGTGTTGTATACTTAAGTTGATTCCTAGCAGAACTCAGATTTTGAGCGTTAAAAAACTTTGGCGCCATAAATTAGTTAATATTTAGTCAGATGTGGGAAAGTCCCAGTGAAAGCAAAGTTAATACTTTATCCGGTTTTCAAATTTGGTCTAGTCACCATTTACACAATTAACGGCACTATCACTGGATTTATCGATCAGTGGTAGTAGTCTGACTATGACTATATCACAATGGGCCAGCAATTGTCTAAATGTGCTGGCGATTTCGATGGCAGCCCACCTACAAAACACACTACACGAGTCAGATGTGGATACCCGCTGTATGCGTGTGCTTTCTTTATACAAATGGTAGTCGTATTTGATTACAAGTATTTTAGCCCTCGGTGTTTACCGCAGTAAATGGTGTTGTGTTATAAAATCCCACGTGAAAACGCTGGCTTTAATTATTTGGAAAACGTCCACGGTTCCGCTCTGAATCGACATTCAATTTCACAGCACCGCCAAACTGGATATACTGACAATGAGACCCCTGTTGTGGTTGGCGACTCGAAAGTCCGATATTAGATGTTTTCACTCGCGAACTAACGCTTTCGGCACACTACGATTGACTATCGCTCACATTCGAAATTTTTGGATTTTGAGTCGAATCAAAGATTCTCCATTCTCCACCAGTCGTAATAGGAGGGGTAACTATCACCTTGAGCTCCTCATTCTTCACCGTTCCGATTGGACATACGCACGACACGAGTGGTCGTTGAAGAATATATTCCCGAGCATTCCTCGGTCTGTAATGCTGCTCAAAGAAGATGAAGAATGAATGAAGTCCACTCTTCAGGCCAAACCATAAAACGGCCCAGCTAGAACCTTCACCAAATTTCATAATTACCTCTGAGAACTTACGCAAATTGCCAATATCATCTACAGAGATCAATTGATTTCTCTTCCGTTTAAGTATGCAAAAATTAACGAAGTGACTAATCTCTGTGCATTCGGTTGATTCCTTATGTTGACTTAAGTTTCCCTGCGTTAATTGTGATTGGGCCTTTAAGAAAGTAGCTATGTTAGACTCCGGATCAAGATTAACCTCTGTCGAGGCACACGCAGGGCTCAGTGGGTACAACTGCCATGAGAAACTTATCAAACTTAGCCTTTCTGGGTTTATATGAAACTATGGGCCGTGGGAGTCTTTTCAATGGTGGCATGTAGAAAAACACCAGGTAGACAGTACTGGTGACAGTGGCCCTTCAAAAATTGTTAAGGGCCCCATAGTCAACTAATCTGGTTTATCAAAAGCTCTAGCTGGTTTGCGGAATAGGGTTTAGGGAATGGCGCCTAAGTGCGACTGCTGCTCCAGCAGTCAGCCACTCCAACCTAACTTAACCCATTATGATTAGACCGACTTGTCGGCCGTAGCGTTTTGGTATCTGAGTTCGATTCTCAAAAGTAATGTTCACGACTCGAGTCACTGACAATGTTCAAGGAGTATAAATGTCTACAAAAAAGGTTCTCAAACTAGACAGTTCGGAATCGACATACAACTGCAGATCTCTTCCACTTGTAAGAGAACAGTTGCACGCACAATACGAGTGGTTACTGTAGAAGTTAAGGATCATTCATATGAGCCGCTAACTGCGAACGTGAACTTTTAGAAACAAGCATTTCCCAGCAGATACAAACCTAAAGTTATACTTCTTGGTAACCAAACAGACGGCCTTGAATTGTCGAGTTTTCTTATCGACAAAAATCTCTACAAAATTTGGTTTAAGTATCCTAATTAACCATTTTAAATTGTTTCTCTGCTAATCAATCATCCTCTTTGCGAAATGTCAAGTTGAGAACGCAATACGTATACAAAAAGCGGCAAACGCGATCCACAAATTCACGACCAAAAAATTCGCAATGAAGTGTCCTTTTTCATAAATTCTTCTCCACGAATGAAAAAAAACTATATGAATGAGTCTTGCCGAAGTTCGTAATTGATGAAATGAATGAAGTGTCAGTATTTGCGAAGTTCGCAATTCGTAGCGACCTCATGAATGGCCCATTAGGCCCTAGCCCTCTAGGGGCTGAAGCGCCACCCATATTCTGCCCTAGCGTGGTAACCATTTAAAACGGAAACTTTGCCGCAACGCATACTCTATCGGAAATATATATTATGTGCTAGATATCTATTTTCGGAAACAAATAGAACAGTTTCCATCGTTAGGGCAGATTATGTTCCAGTTCACGGCATCTCTTAAGGATTTGGCGTTGTTGAGAGTTGAGTTCGGACATTTAGCTAGCTACTGAGGGAACTTGCTTTGGTTTGTGAGCAAATGCTGTTCAGAAATTTTAAGCAAACAATCCTCTTAAGTCAACGGCAACACCTCCTATAAGCTTTCACTTCAGAAAAGAAGGTCGTAACAGTTTAAGAGTGTCCCCTATACACAAGACACATTATTATATTAGTAGTTATTGTGATTAATGTAATATTTGTGACCATATGTTTGGGTTAAATTATTGGACACTCCTCGAACAACCCGTTTGTTGTCAGCAACCAAAAAGGAGTGCCCCTAGAACTTGCCCAACGTAGTCTCTGATTGTTTCTAATTACTATTCTTTTTTGTGTGTACGTACATATACATATATTGATAATAAAGTGATTGATAATTGCGCAACACATATACCGTCTAATTTACAATAATACACTTTAGTAATTTATAAAACAAATAAAACGTATATACAATAAAGCATAATTAAAAAAAAAGTCACATAACATAGTCTGAGTTACTAACTTCTTAATTACTCTCCAACATAAATAAAGTAAACAATACAATATATAAAAATAAATTCAAATTCAAATACAACGTAACTGCCAAAAGTGTTCAAAGATAAAACAAAAAACAAAATAAAATAAAGAAATTAATGAAAATCGAATAAAAAATATGATAAAATTTAACAAAAAACAATAAAAGAACATATTTATATATTTTTCCCTTACCATTCACATTGGTTTTGCATGTTGTTCTACATCTCCAAAGTCAAAAAAATAGTTAAATATACCCTACATACATACTTCCACTGTGTTTCGAATGGATGCTGCACGCGCATCATGTTGGCGACAGACTTGATTTCAGAAAGAAAACACAAAACCATTAACCTGTATTGTAAATAGATAACGATTTATGAATAATGTATAAACACGATGTGAAATACCCTTTATCGAACTGCATAAAGAGCTGTCACTAAAACAATGTACATATACAGCAAGCATAGCCAACTTTTCGCAGGAAATTCGCAACAAATTCAATATTTATGCGTGCAATTTGAACGAAACGCAATCGGGCGGTAATCATTTTTAGAGAAAAACAAAAGACGTTTGTTTGTATTTTGGAGTTCCAAGTTGCCATTCGTACGAATAATCTTGTTATTTGCACATGAGCCCACACTCTAATTCACACAAACAATTCGAGCTATTTCCTTTTAGTTTTTTTTTTTTTTTGTATTTTTAATTGGTACCTGCAGCGGGGGGCACTGGACTCCACTGTCATAGCGAACTGAATGGTTGGACCTGGTTTGATGAGAAAAAAATTGGCAAAAACAAATGAAACAAAAAAAAAGATCATGTGTACAATTAAGTTTTTTTATAAGTATGAAACAAACAAATAATATTTTAGTATGTATGCCTAAGAAAAAAAAAAACAGAAATCAAATGTATTTTATAATTAAACAAAAGAAAAAGAAAAGTAAGAAAAAAAAAACAAGAGGGGCAATTGAGGAAGAAAGTTGTTGTGTGCCGACACGGTCCTTGCATGGCGTGATGTGCAAGCGGCTCGTGGTCGCCTGAAGCTGTTCACAGGTTTTTAGCGATAATTTTATGATTGATGAATATGGCAGTGAAAAGGCATTATAATTGAAATTGAATTGTAAGTCATGTTTAGTCACAGTATCGAGCGTTGTATCAGATTCAGAGTTTTTGACAAATAAATAAAGTTGAACTATGACAAGAGACCAAAATTAAGTGTTTTCTTTTTTGGAAAAAGCGCATGCTTCATTGAAGGCATAATGACTTCATCCACTGTCCATGGATACATCCACTGTCTTCCCCAGGGAAGCCACCATTGTAGATTTCGCTGACGATATTGCTGTTGTCGTCGTGGCCAAACGGCTTGAAGAAATCGAGCTGTATTGCAACGAAGCAATAACTGATAAAGAACTGGCTACGCGATATGAGTTTAGACCTCGCGGATCATAAAGCGGAATCCATGCTCATTACGAGTAGAGTGCTAGAGACGATAACGATAAAAATCGGAGACCACGACATTATTTCCAAGCCATTTATAAATTTGTAAAAAATACCTGGGAGTGACAATTGATTTCAGGCATCACCTAGCATACGCTTGCGAGAAATCGTCGAAAGCGATAGGCGCTCTTTCGAGACTCATGTCGAATATCGACGGTCCTCCATACAGCTGTACGGGGCACAAATATAGTCTGATGTCGCTAATAAAGGGTGATTTTTAAAAGCTATAGAAAAGTTTTTCAAAAAAAAAAAAACACATAAAATTCAGAAAAATGCATGAAATCTTTATTTGAATCGATAGTACGGTCCATACAATTTAATGTTTGAAGACTATTTCATGCAAATGTTGACCTTGACTGCGCCTCAAATGGTCCATCCGCTTAGTCCAATTTTGGCATACTCTTTCCAACATTTCGGCCGGTATCTCACGAATAAGTGCTTCAATGTTGTCTTCCAATGCGTCAATTGAAGCGGGCATCTCTGTATAGACATGAGCTTTAACATAGCCCCACAAAAAATAGTCTAAAGGCGTTAAATCGCACGATCTAGGCGGCCAATTGACCGGTCCCGAACGTGAAATAAAATGTTCACCGAACTCGCCCCTCAATAAGTCCATTGTTGCGCGTGATGTGTGGCATGTGGCGCGAAAAAACACGAAACGTGCGTCAGCTGTTTAAACCAGTGTTGCCAAAAAGATAATAGCTAAAAAATCACACTTTACAACATCGCACATGAAATGAATCAAATCTGTGTATAGATTATGTGCACTGAGAGTTAGTAGTGCATATCGAATAGTATCCCACAACGCGATATTGGTACTATCCTCTATGGTAGCAATCGATGTTCTAGCCTTAGAAGCTGGACGTCTCTATGACAATCGCGCGCAAATCGCCCCAACCGTAAATCTAGTGAAGAAACTCGAAAGATGCCGCAGTGTGGAAACGTGGCAACAACGATGGAACGAGTCCCAAAAAAGGAGACGGACATACCGACTAATCCAAAGGACTGAAAACTTGAAAACACGGCGAACTAAATTACTATCTTACACAGTTCTTGACTGGTCACGGTTGTTTCCGGGAATAACTTTAGAAGTGAAATCGTGATTCGTGTCCATCATGTCCTCGCTGCGTAAGCGCTGTAGAAAACGAAAGAGCTATATTGCGATAAGAATTTGGTGAACGGCCAGCACCAGAAAACATAGTTAAATATATGTTGAAATTCGAAGAACTTTGGGCTGTTGTGAACGATGCATCAGTACGAATAATGTGCGATCTAAGAAATTTAGAACGGCAGGGGAACGCGCATTCGCCATACACCCCGTGACGAAGCCGTACCTCGCGAAGTAATTCTTTGCGGTAGTTCCGCGGGGGAATAAACGGAAAGATTCGGTAGGTGGATTTAGTCAGTAGGAATCTTACACTACGAATAGACGTCGAACCATTGGTGCCTATGCAAGGTTTCCACCTACGAACGATAAAAAAAAAAAAACACAAAATGTGATATTTTCTATTCCTGACGAGTGTTTTCCACGTCGGTTGAACGAAAAGTACTGGTAAAATGATGCATTTGAAGGCAAGGTCGCTGTTTTATATCGACGGTCGAAAAAACATGACAGGCTAGTCGATTTACTCATCAAAGCCCTTGCTCCTCAATTACTCAGCTAAACGCCCTCGGTGGGGTCTCGAACGGCAAACTCTGAAGAAAAGCAGCAGACGTGGTTTGAACCGAATTCTCCTGAGAACTTGCGGACTGCAACTGCTACAACTTACAAGGAAGTGGTGTGCGCTGGGATTATCGAGATCTCCTGCTAGTCTTACATTGTCTTACACCCATAGTAAGAGTCCTAAGTTAGCCCTAAGTACCACTTTAGTTTATACGTTAGGGGGCAACCCCTCCTACTCTATCGGTCGCAGTAATTGCATTGAATCACACTGAATTGGAGTTCTAAACCATAGCTTCTACGATGCTCCCCCAAAGGAGCACATCGTCTGGATAGGCTAAAACTTGATTTCATGGACTCCTGGTCTCTTGTGAAAGCAAAATATACTACCCCCGTTCGAGCTATGTAACCGGAAAGTTACTTCCAGTCAGCCTCCGACATTTTTCTACACCGGTTTTCTACCCCTGGCTAGTTCCCTCACTCATACACAACACATATTCTATAATGCGGAGGCTTCCTCATCAGCTCTCACCTTATTAACACAGAACAGCTGCCACCTGACCCGAGCAATGGCGGGACAGTGACAGAGGAAGTGCTCTGCAGTGTCTGTCGTCTTCTCCACAGGCATCGCATCGCAGAGGGCTTCATCGATTAGACCAAGCACACTTAGGTATTTGGCGAAGGTGTAGTGGCCCGTTAGTACGCCGGTAAGTCGTCTGCTGTATTTTCTGTTAAGAGATCACACGAATGCCGCGGATTGCTTACAGACGTTTGGGAGCATGCGCTTGGTTTGTCTACATCCTGGAGAGTCATGCCGCCTCAGGTTGTGCTCTCGAGAAGCCCAGCCATCGATGGAAGCAATAACCGAGGACGCGGGTTGGCCCAACGCAGTTTCTGGTCCTAAGAGTGCCAGCTCTGATCAATTGTTTAGCAAGTTCGTCGGCGATCTCATTTCCTGTGTTCCCGTGGTGGCCCAGGACCCAGATAAGTCTTGGAAAACCGACGCAAATTTACCTAACGAGGTGTGCTAATGTTGTCGCCCTCCACGAAGGCGCTAGCGCCAGACTCTTCCTTGGTCTTGGCTCAGATTCTGGCCAGATTAGTGCAGGCAAAGTCGACTTTGTATATGCGTCGCAGCTGGATTGCTGGTGCCTTGCGTCAGACGCCATGTCCATGAGACTAGGGTCAAAGGAAGGTAATCAAGGTATTCGAAACTCCAGTGCTTGATTGCATCAGCATCAAACCTTCGCTGATTAGCGACATAAAATCATCCATTGAAAAGAACTCCAAAAACAGATAAGCCACAAATTTATTAATCGCAAAATTGTTAGAATCGTTTGTATTTAAGCCCTTGACGGATAGTCATGCAGTCGACTTGGTCAATTTTGAGGCTATTCGCCTTGATGTTGATCTCCTCTTCTTGCATTATCTGAACGTGCAGCAAATACCGGAGCGACGCCTTGCATTCAGTGATTTTTCTCTTCAGCTTGGCGATGTTAGCCTCAAGATTGGCTTTTTCAGCAAGGAGAGCATCTTGAACTGCATCGCAAGTCAGCTCCATTCCTGGCCGCTGAGCACGATTGCTCAGACGCACATTGCACAGCTGCAGCGACTCCTCTCGATCGGACAGTTCCGACTCCAATTTCATCAAGTTCCGGTTGATTTCATTGATGTGAGCGCCCACATCACTGTGCTTGCGTTCTAGCATTTTCTTGACACCACAGACTTCGCTGATTCGCATCTCAAAGGCTTCGTTAGTCCTTTCCGTTTGGTTCTGCAAATCCTCAACGACCTGCTTTAGGAGAAGATCCACATAGGCACGCAGTTGAGCAGCGGCTGTCAGCTGCTTGGCGTTATCGTCCAGATTACGATAGGTCTTGTGTTCCCATTCGGAAAGCGAATATGTGCTGTAAAAGAGGAAAACAATAGCTAATGATTCATTCTTTTTGTTCAACTTACCACACGGGATTTGCAAGATTCGTTTGAGTCTTAACGTTTTGCTGTGTCTGTCTAAGAGTCAGATTTGCCTCATCGATGAGCAGTGACTTGTCCTTTTGGCCCAGATCCTTGTCGAGCAAATATATTGCGGCTCTCAATTTTCGCAGTTGTTCAGCCGCCTCCTTAAAGACCTTATCCAAAAGCGCTTGACAGCCTTTTATAACCTTGATCTCCTGTCGCAGCTGGCGATCCACTTCGTCGTCGACCAGGTCCACACCGATGCGGCCTTCTCTCAGAATCATGCAATCCTGACAGATCTGCAGTGACTTTGCCTTCACATAGTCAATTGCAAAGTTAATGCGTTCGATGTAGGTGCTCAATGCTTCGTCCTCCAGTGACGCCACTTTCTTCTGCTTATTCAACTCGTCCACCAAGAAACGAATCTCGTCCGTTCTCCCCTTCATTCGGTGCTCGACCTCGCGCTGCCAATTGGTGGTTGTGTCCTTGGTCTCATCCGCAACGCGTTGGGACTCCCTGTGAATCGAGTTGCACACAAATCGGTTCGTTTTAAGGAATCACTTTGCAAAACTTACTCAACAATCCTCTCGGCAAGCTTCTGCTGATCATCTGTGATGCGGAATTTAATCTTGTTATTGAAGTCCCAATCCTCGTCCGTGTATTTGGGCGGTAGTCTGCTGTTCAGGCCTATATTTTGCCCCAACACTGTAATCGCAGCTAATCGACGAGTTTTCGAATCTCCAAACATGTTGCCGAACGCGATGTGAAAGGAAGGAGTCTCGTACTCGAAATGAAAAAGGAAAATTTCGAATTGATTCAAATGGAGTTTGATTTTTCTAATAAACTTGATCGATTGCGGAAATGGTTGCCTAGGAAGTGTTCCTGCTTATTGCACTGGTTAGTTTCTAGGGCATTCCCAAGGGTGACGGGATAATTATTCGGGTCTGTGAAAAACTAGTCACGCGAGTATGGCTATTTCTGGAGTTTCGATTTTCCTCTTTTAGGAATGCGAAGGATTTTAAGTGAATCACCACTGATTGATGTGTTTTTTGTCGCGCTGATTTTTAAGTATTCCTTAAAACATTGCATTTACTCAAATTTTAGGTTAGACATGACAACGCCTATGTCTGTTTCATTAAAAGAGGCTTGGGACCATTTTGTTGGTTAGAATTAGATGTAGAGTGCGTAGATTAGGTTAGTTGTAGTTGAGGTTGGTCAGTTGATGGTATAGGCACAGGCGTTGAACACCTTTCTTCTCTTGTCTCTTGTTTTCTTCCCTTTCCTATTTTTTAAGGAGCAAATTGAGTGGTCTGACTCAACTATTAGAAAAACGTGTCACCATCCGCTTTTCCGATGAAGCTAAATATCTGGATGTTATCCTAGATAGAACCATAGAACTGAAAATCGCCAAGGGGCTGTCAGTTTTCTGGCAGTGTACGGGAAATTTCGGCAAGTCTTGGGGTATATTATCAAAAAGATCCGTTTGGATCTACACGGCTATGATCAGTCTCGCCCCTTCTCTCTCTACCGGTGCTATGGTGGAATAAGATTCAAAGAATGGTCTGTCTCGGCTGCAAAGGGGCCTTCCCTAGTACGTGTGCATGTTGCTCTTGATGCACTTTCAGGGACATTTTCGGTTTAAAAAGAAGTGGTCTACGGAACAACTCGCATTGGAGCTTCAATGGGCTTGCGCACCGCATTTCCTTTGACCCTAGTCATGGATATGGCATTTTACTGCAGTCTGAGTACAGTCAAGCTGTGCTAAAGGTTCTACTCAACCCTTTAACCACAGAATAGTCCAGGATTGCAAGTTTTCTCTGAATTGGATTGGCAGGTGCATTTCGTTAATACTTGATCACGGGAAATGAGATCGCCGATGAACTTGCTAATCAATGATTAGAGGTGGCACTCTTAGGACCCGATACTGCATTGGGATTACCCGCGTCCTCGGTTAGGGTTTCCATTCGATTGTCGGCCAGCAACCGACTGATTATGTATTCGTAGACATCTGGGAGTGTACAAACTTTATTCCCTTTAACTTTAATAATTGTGAAACCCTTCTGACGAGTTTCGAGATCCCTCTGTCTTGTGTAAGCGGATTTATCCATGCGATGTTGTTTTTAGCACACCCACGTGGCGTTGATTCCACAGTGCTGGGAAATCGGCCATGTATTTGAGCGGGGGGATAACATGAGCAACTCCTTGGAGTGCGTGTGCCATAACTGCTTCGAATCATGGCAGTGCAAATAGAAGCTCCTCGCGGTGGTTGCCGGTAACAACCAATTCAGTAAGGTCATGTCTCTGCAAAAAGGCTGGCCAAGTCTAGTTGGGCAGGGAGATGGATAAATCCCCTAAAACACACCGCATGTGCCGAAGGATGAATGGCTAGTGCGTTAACTAGTCTCTAGTATGTGAACTTGGGATGCCCTGGCTAGGTCCCATTTCAATAAATGCCCATTTGTGTCGCCTTGAATGCGCTTCCATCAGGTAGACGACCGCTTGGCAGACCCAGGACGAGGTGGTTGGACCAAGTCCAAAAACTCGCCTGGTTGCACTTGGGCATAACTCCTCATGAGTTAGAGTGGATGGAGGAGGATCGAGTGGCCTGGAGAGCTCTCGTGCGTTTTTAATCCCTGCGATTACTGTAATGGATCATGGGGGTCCGAAGATGATGATGTTGGCGATTTGTGTTACTCCGTAGCTCAGGCGCAAATGACTGTTGACTCGCGGTACTCGTGGGAACTGCAAAACTCGTTACTAGCAATGAACCGAAGAGTGCAGAGGTGCCTAGTACCTCCGCTTGAGATTCTGCTAATGTAGGCATACACGACAAAATGGACACACTAAGTGTTCAAGACAAACAAAAAAGGCCCAGTTAGGCTGCAAGAAAAATACTCTCATTCCTCCAAAAAGAATAAATGACTGTCGAGCAAGCCAAAATGGATACACTGAAAATATATCAGGAGCTGAGAAATCGGATCTGACAAAAAACCTCCTTTATGTCGAACTCCCTCTACTTCGAACGAATTTTGATATCCCGTAAAAATTCGACATTCACTGTACTTCTTCACTAACTCCCATGACGTAAAGGGTGTTTTTTTTTAGAGGCGGCGAACTTTAAATTGACAGCGTTGTTTTATGTGACAGCTGATTTGACAGTTTTTGGTTGTTTTGAGGTTAGATAAGTTAGCAATTCATCATGAAGGAGCAATGTTAACAAATTGATCAAATTTACTTTGAAAAGCAAGGTACAATTCGAAAGCTCAAACTGAAGCCATTGTTAAAATACCATTTCACATAGAAAAAGGCAGAGTTTGGAGACGTTGAAATAATTTGTCATGTCTTGATGATGGTCAACGGTAAGCAACGGTTTTTAGTGCAAAATCTAGACTTAGACGCCAACATTCGATGCGTTATTGCCGAAGTACAGTCTGATGTATGGCGAAGAGTGAGTAAAAGTTGTGGATGCCCGAAACCACTATGGTTGGCACCACAAATTGGGACAGTTAAGAGGACTTTCCTCCAAGGGCATCACAAAGGACGTGAGTCGCAGGTAGACACCTGCTAACCCTAAACTCAATGGCCCTTAGTAATAAAGGAATTTAAACTCGATTTTTACGTAAACTCGAGTTTAACACGAAATCCGTAGTAATAAACGAGCAACCCACTTCTAAAATCGACAAATATTTAGATGTGGCCGAGTCGTATCTAAGTCGAATTTAAAAGTGACAGTTTAATGTTTCAAAATGAGTGTCAAAAACAGCTGTGCTAGCTCACAATAGCGAATATGACAGGTTTATTCACAATGATTACGTTAAATTCGAGTTTTGTTAAAACTGATTTATTACTACGGAAACTTAAAAGTACCTTAGCTACACCTAACAAAATTCGACTTTAAAGCGACTTTATGATTTTCTATTACTAAGGGCCAATGAAACTTATGGTTTTATAAAATAAGGAGTATTCTTCCTAATACCTTCATAGAGTTGCCGAAGCGTTCCACTCGTATAGTGCAGAGTATCAGTAACAGATGAAGTAGGTATTTAGTCGGTGGAGAAATGTACAAGCTTGATCCTTGATTTCGATAGGGAAGTACGTCTAAACTCTAAAGTGCCATTCAAATTATCCATGAACTTTGAACGCGAACTTTCAGAAGCAACCATTTTCCAGCAAATATAAACGAAATGATATACTTTATTGAATTATCGACAAAAATCTCAACAAAAAGGTAGTTTAAATATTCTAATAAACGATTTTAGATTATTTCTCTGTGATCTATTTGCGAACTAAGAACTCAGTACACCAAGAGGCAAATGCGATCCTTAAATGCAGGACCAAAAAATCCGCGATGAAGGGTCAGTTTGGTTAAACACCAGGAATGAGAGATAGAAGATTACGCAATAAGGAGTTAAATTTTCGTTCGTTCTGCACAGGCTACGTCACAGGCGCCACCCGATTTGACAGCTCTATGTAATTTCCATACAAATTGCAAGAAATAAAACGTTTGTCCTTTTGTGAAGAATAATAGTGTTTTGAAATTGTGTCAGAAAGCAAAAGTTGTTTTGATATACTCTTAATTGAATTATTAAAATGTTTTAACAAGTTTTTGCCTGATTGGGGGTGTTATTTAAATTATTTTGAACAAGTAGTGAGAAGCATTCATACAGATCAACACAACTGGGTTACTTTAAAGTGAAATAACATTTTAATATTCCATTTGTATTTTCTAAAGTGTTATTAAATGTGTAATGTGTTATTTATCACAATGCATTGAATAAAAGTGATGAATAAGGGATAAGTTTTTCATTGTATTTTTCAAAAAAAACGTTGGAGACGAGAAATTTTCCCCATTGCCTCTTTCAAAAATATCTTCAAGGTGTTGCACTTGATCCTTTAGTATAGCTATTGGCTTTAATCCTCATTAATTAATTTGATGGTTTACCAAAGTAAACTTAGATTGTAGATTGCACCCGCCTTAACCTTCCACTAAAAATGGTTGCAATTGTTATTGTACTTATAAAAATAAGCACAAACTTACATCTCCTATTTTAAATCTTCAATTTGATCTTTCAACTGAATTCTGTCTTATTTGTTAAAGAATTTTTCTTGGTAATTGAGGAATATTTCGATGAAACCGTGCTTTTAACGGTCGCACAGCCATATCCGTTCATAGCTGTTTGTCGCATTTCGGTACCTTGTTGCTCAAGAATCAGAGGACACCAAAAAGGAAACTCGGCTAACTGGTTACATTAGCTCCTTGAGTAACTAATTTCCTACAACAATCGAAACTATACTCTAGGACTTCGATGAGTTCTTCATAAACACCACCATCCCTTGTAACCTTATCTGCATCAGTTACTTCACAATAAGATTTTCTTTGAGGCACCAACACCTGATCTGAAAATAACAAAATTGTATTCGAATCGAGCCGAGTGACTCCAGAGCTATTAGAGGGGCTTTTCTTGCAACAAGCTTACAATCATATCCTCATGTCCTGCTTCAATTTATATTGCATTCTAATATCAATGGATGAATGTACCACTGTGGACTGTGGTTTTACGGTTGGAACAGTTATTTTAAGAGCACAATCCTGTTCTTATCCATGGTAAACCATCATACACCAACGTAAGTAAGGACTTAAATATGGTAACCCATTTCGAAGTGTAGATTCCAGAATAGTAGAAATTGTATACCACAGTCTACTTCCTTCAGAAGGAAATAACATGCTCTTGTCGCCTGTGATTTAGTCAAAATGTGAGTAAAATCAACAAACATGGCGAACATGCGCAATGCGTATTCTGTAATACATCATTCTTAGTTAAACACTACCCTCTGCTCCCTGCGAACGAGATAGGATCGTAATCCTATGAATAAAATGTCAGAGCTTGCGAAGTTTAGGAATTAGGATTCGCAGTGAGCTTGACTTCCTAAAAAACCATTTGAAGGGAACTTTGTTGAACTTTGATAGTTTGTTCCCAGTTGGCATACAATTCGTTCAAGAAGCACACATTCATTCTCTGTAATTTTATAAGCATCATTCATCTACAATCAATCAAATTACTCTTGAATTTTGATTAATTACTTTTCAAAATAAAACTGCTGCGCCGTGCGGCAATAAATTCACAAGTTAAATTACCTCACTTTCCGAACACATCCACTGGCGAAGACATTTGAAAATTTCCCCACACAAAATATCCCACTAGCAAATGTCACTGTCAAAGCACACATCAAAAAAACACATTACACAGCATGTTCAATCTAAGCCCCAACAAATGGGGGGGCCTCCCACCGTGTAGCCAAGTACAACTCTAAACTCAAGCGATGATAACCACATCAGTTTTCTTAAGATAGTTGCTACTAAGTCGGTCGGGCACACCTCAGTTTTGGCTCACCTGCGATTGCGATTACCTCAGCTGCTCATCTATGAATCGTGTAGTTGGTGCTGTTGATGCTGCATTCCAATGTTGTTTACGAAATCGCGAGCAGTAGCGAATCAAGAAAAGTGCTAGACAGAGCGGAGAAGAAGAAAAACGAACAAAACAAAAGAAAGTGGGTCGTCACATCGTCTTCGTCGTCGTTGTCGGTTCAGTGTGATTATCGCGTTCAGAGTTTCACTTTTACGTTTTCGATTTCGGTGACGGTTGTGCTTTGCCAAAAAAAAAAAATATTTCAAAATTCCATCGCGATTCCCTGTGTGAATCCTACCTTCAAATTGTCTCCTTTTTTTCACTCTCTAGTGCCTCAAAGTGTTTATTCTAGCAAATATGTTAAGTAAGGTTCTTATGCAACAAGTAAGGCTGCGTGCCTCCTTGTCAACAACGGTGCAACTTCCTCCGACTTTCACTCATGCACGAGCAATTCATATTTCCAAGAGGCGCGAAGAGAAACTCGCTACAAAGCAGGTACCAAAACACGATTGGAATCGTGCTGTAAGCGAAGCTGAACGCATTGTTGGCTATCCTACATCATTTCTAAGTCTTCGATGGTTGTTAAGTGATGAAATTGCCAATGTTGCCTTGCATCTCCGGAAATTGGTGGGGAGCAATCATCCTCTACTCAAAACTGCTAAGTAAGTTTTCTTTCAATTTACGTCATACCGCTGGAATTCTATTGAAGAGTGTTTGGTTTTTCGTTTTTTAGGCAACTCTTGTACAATGGAAAGAATACTATGCAGGCGTGGGGATTAATTGTTTTGCTGATTTCGAAAGCGGCTGGTCATGCTCCAACTATTCCAGATCTGGAGCAGGACAAAAGCGCTGGTGTGCTGCACTCACAGAGAGCCTTGGCCGAAATCACCGAAATGATTCGAATCTCGCAGTTGGTACACAAGGTGAGAGAATACGTACTTGTGCTGGGTTCGAGTGTCAAGTGTAACACTCGTCACCTTGTCACCTGAAAAGTCAACAAATATCTAAGTTAACGAGCTGCGTGTGGGCATTCGACGCGCTATGCTAGTGAGAGCAAAGATTGAAAACTATTAACGCGTTGTAAGTTCATGAATATTAATGCCGTCAATGTGATCTGGGCGACGTGAAGTGAATACATATTTTTTTCGTTGAAGTAGAAAGCACAAAGACAATGCAAATATGTACCATAAACTTTTTTTTTTTTTTTTTTATTTGTTTAAGGAAGTTTAAGTCTGTGCGTTGTTGCGCTCTCAAGGTTGCCGAGCTAGGTTTATGAACATTGTTTCATGACTGAGTGCTTGATCGCAATGCGATGAGTTTTGAATTCACAGCCATTAACTGGTTGAATGAAAAGCAAATATGCAAAATGTAAATTGGGGAAATATTTGATAGGTAAACAGTGACGATGGCATAAGCTAACTGTTTTGGGTTTTTGCTATTTCCATAAGCTTCGAATTTTTGTGTGGCGATGTATGGTTTATGCGTGAAGTGTGAACTAGAAGCAGACTCTGCTTTCTACTTTGATGTGGAATGTTGTTCAGCTTCAAATAGGGTGTGTTGCGATTGATGGCACGTCATGTTTGCAAGATCCAGGCAGTGTTCAATCGAACAAGTCCTTTGCTACCATTTTCAATGGAGAGACGCATTGTATTCCAAGTAGTTCCCGGATCCAAAGAATTTTCTCAAGAGAAAGGCACTTTGCATATTTTTTTTTTGAAAGATTTTCGAAATTACCGTTATCTCTGCATCAATCGCATTCAAATCATTCTCCACTACGGATAACTTTGCATAAAAATGTATTAATTTTTCTTTTCTTTTCAGAGCTTGGTCAACTTGCAGCGTACAACTGAAGCCGGCCAAGACACCCTCAACTACGACGACATGACATTCGGTAATAAGATCGGTCTTCTAACGGGCGACTACCTTCTGGGGCATGCTTGTGCGGAGCTGGCAAGCCTACGAAATCTTCCCATCAGTGAACTGATATCCTCAGCTGTGCGAGACTTTAGTGAAGCCGAATTTGTGGGGGATCGTGACGAACAAAACAATCCGCTGCCGTATAAGCCAGGAACTGTACCCGAGCGAAGTGCGATTGCTGCAAAGCAATTTGTCGATGACTTCACCGAGACCGATACCCTGATCCCCCTGAACATCATCTCAACCATTGGCAATCCGGAAAAGGAATGGGAAGTCCGTCATATTCTGAACGCTGGCAGTTTGCTGGGAAAAAGCTGTCAAGGCTCACTGAGGATGGCTGGGCAGAGTGAAGAACTGCAAAAGTTGGGTTATCTCTTTGGCAAGCATCTGTCACTGGCTTGGCAGGCGTGCTTAGATGCTGAACCCTTCCAGAGCAGCACTCTGCCATTGGGTGAGTTCGAAGTTCCTCCACAAGTCGAGACCAGCATTCAATAAATCCTTCCTCCATTTTCACAGATACGCCATTCAGCTTAATCGGTGCCCCAGTACTCTTCCATCTCGAACACGATCCATCGCTGTACAATGAAATCGAAAAGGGAAAGGTTTCAACGGAAAACAT
Organism: Eristalis pertinax; assembly: GCA_907269125.1. Classification (NCBI taxonomy): domain Eukaryota; kingdom Metazoa; phylum Arthropoda; class Insecta; order Diptera; family Syrphidae; genus Eristalis; species Eristalis pertinax. Next base: position 50,699,808 of record OU026147.1, read on the forward strand.
CGACTATCACAAGTTGCATAAAATAATCCTCAACGGTCCCGGACTGGAACGAACAAAAGAACTCCAACAGAAGCATACAACCGCAGCAATGCGAGTCTTAGAAGAATTCCCACCGTCCGACGCTAGGACAGCGTTGGAAAATATAATTTTAGCAATGCAGGAGATGTAGTGAATGTGCGGGTACTGTTGTCATTTAGTTTCATTATTTTTTTTTTACACTAGGAAATACTCTCGGGATTGTTATTGTTCGTTTTCTTGTTTATTCCATTTCTATTTATGTGCACACATAGGTTTTTCTACAAAACGAGTCATTTTTTGTTAAAATATAAATGAAAAATATTTTTATAAATGCGATGGCGTTTCTTTTCATGCGCTGGCAATGGGTTCTTCTTGAGAAACTATTGGAATTCAATTAATGTCAATGTGCGACGACTTTATGTTAAAAAGATGTCTAGTTGTGACATTCCTCCCAAACTCGTCGGGTTGTGCAGGAAGACGACGAATAATTCTCGCTGATCGATCAAGGTCGGTAATGAACTCACCTCTCACTCACTCACTCACAACTCACCTTCAATGTCAAAGAAGGATTTAGACAAGGCGACGCGTTGTTATGTGACTTATTTAACATATTTCTTGAGAAGGTATCAAGATGGACTATCTTCCATAAGTCCATACAATTGCTAGCGTGCGCGGACGACATTGACCTGATTAATCGAACACAGCGAGCTAAAGTGGGTCTGAGGGCGAAGCAAAGTATATGCTGTCATCGATAAAGGACGCACAACATTGACGACTCGGCCAGAACGCCACCGTAGGTATAACTTTCAGGTAGCCAAGAGCTTCGTCCACTTCGCCTCCGCGGTAAACAGTACAAACAACATCAGTACTGAGATCAAACGAAGAATAACTATTGCCAACTACTGATTTCGTTTGGCTCAATAGGCAATTGAGTTACAGAGCCCTCTCTCAGAAGACCAAGCTGACTCTGTATAAGACTTTGATCATCCCGGTCTTGCTCTACTGTGCAAAGGTATGGACTATAACTAAAGCGGATGAAGAGAAAAGTTCTGCGTACAAACTTTGGTCCTGTTTGTGTTGCTGATTTTTGGAGAAAAAGATTCAACCAGGAACTGTTAGGGCTGTACAGCGACATGATTCTAGTCAGGTATCTATGGATTCAACGGGTAAGATAGGCATGTAGAGCGGATGGACAACACTGCCCCAACCCGAAGTCTTCCACTCCGAAACAGTGGAACAACGCAATAGACGACGCGGAACCGCGAAACCGATGGCTCACACAAGTGGAATCCTTTGGAGGCACCTGGCTAAAGATCGTGCTGCCTGGAGAGGCTTGGTAACTGAGGCCCAACTGAATTTTTAAACATTGCGAATGTCCGACCACATGCCTGTGGTCTGCTTGCGAATGCGAAATTCCGGACAAACTTAATATCACTCAGTTTATCTGGAATTTCACCTCAAGGCCAGATACGACTGATCGCAATGATATTCCACGACGAGCTATATAGCTAAAACAGAGATCGGTCTGCTACTGGCAAACAATAAGGAGACACCCCATCACTCACTCCAAGTTAGATACCCTGTTACTTATAGATGCCATCAATATCCCCAATCGGAGATGGATGGAACTAGACACTTGTAGGTCTTCGAGGCAAGTAAGGCCTTCAATATATGTATCTGGCTGCCGCGACCCACATAATCTACTGCGGGGTCTATAGCGATGCCATTAAACAAGGCGTTCCTAGTATTACTGTTTTGAGGTTTTCTCCCTCTTCACGAATCAGGAGAAAGGTGTCAGAAGTAATTTGTAACAGCAAACCCGATGTAGCCAAACTGGTGATTCGACGAATAGCTATTGGCGTTCGCGGATACGTCTTCTTCTTCTTACACCACATTCTCGTCAACAAAATTAATTATTTGCTTCCTACCATTATGTATGGAATACAACATCGTTCGAATGTGCGGCTTCTCTGGGTGGCGAGCATCCGAAATGTCCAATCAGGTTGAATTTGACCGATGGCATGGATTATGTTGGCTTTCAGGACCGCTGTGGCTTATTCGCATAGACCTGCGACTTCAGAAAATCTGACGGGGTCAAATCGCACGAACTCGGTGGCCAGTTCGCATCACATCCGCGTGAGATGACCATGTTCTCGAATCGCTCTTGCAGATATTTCCAATGTGGCGTGAGCTGTGTGACACGTGGCGCGGTCTTGTTGAAACCACCTGTCATTGATGTCCATATCATCCAATTCAGACCACAAGAAGTTGGGCATAACCGACCTATAGCGCTCGCTGTTGACGGTGATGGCCTGACCGACATCGTTCTGAAAAGAAATATGGACCGATGAATCCGTGAGCGCGAAATCGACGCCAAATAGTGACTTTTTCGGGATGCATTGGATGCTCTTTTTTTTTGTTATTTTTCCATCACAGAGTACACAAAACACTACGTTCTCTAAGTGTTAACTCTCGGTATCGCTTTACACAGCAGATTTTGCTGCGCGACTAAGGATCATCTACCGATTTTGCATCTCATAGATTATATCAAATAAACAGTATTAATTACAGCATAGTGGAGGGATCAATTTTTTAATCTCCAATCGAGACAAGCTAAAATCAATTTCGTTGCAAAGTTCATTAAAAGTGTTTATACACCTTGTAATAGGTTCATTACAACCATTGTTGGTTCTATGCCTCTTATTGTATAGTAAATTTCTCATCCGAAGAGATCTTTGGGGAGCATATATATTCATGAGAAAAAGTAAGTCTGCTGAATTTCAGCGGCAATTAATAATACGCAGGTGAACATGGCTGACGCTGCCTTACGCCTGAAACTTAAGGTTTGCAAGCCTATTATTTTACATCTATCGTCATATTTAGGGAGTTCTTCGAAGGAATACAATTTACGGGCAGCATATCTCGTGAAATTTTCTTGTACTCTTTCGAATCTGAGTTCTTGTGTATCATATGAAGAATCCCAAATGATGAAAGAATATTCTAAATACGGTCTGACTAACGAACAATAGATGGACTTAAGACTAGTTATATCCCGAAAATCTCTACTATTTCTTTTCAGAAATTGGATCTTATGTGGATTGGTATCTTCCCAAATTCGACAATTTTGCTTGTTGCGGTACCCACTCATCCAGAAATGGGCCTCATCCCTGAACATAATTTTTTCTATGAAAATTAAGGAACAATATTGGCTGAACAGAACACCCATTTTGATAAAACAATTTTATCATTTGCACGTGTTGTTGAACCCTATGTCCGTCCATGGTGATTTGATAAAATAGGCTCAATTAATGACAGTCAGTTTAACAGATCTAGTTCGGAATTCCCTATTGGAAGAACCATTGGTAAGATGGGCAGGAAAGCGTTACATCGACTGTAAGCATGTTACCTTGTTTCCTGTTGATCAAGTAGCCGCAGGGTGCCGTTTGTGTGGTTAATGTTCAGGTCATTAATTTATTCAACACGCGCTCTGTTAGTTTCTTGTAACCCCGATGACCACTGATAAAGAGGATCCCTTTAAAACCAAAACAGTAAGAACAAGCATTCCCATTAATTATAACGTCTTTCAAGTGTGTATCTCGGCTGGCATCGCAGTAGCGCAGTCTGTCACCTCAATTTTCCAAGACCTTGTTGATGGTTTCTGGCTGGAACTCACGCATTGGCCTCAAGTGCTTGAATCGTTTCCGGAATGCTGGCATAACATCGGTCCTTCACGGTTCCACAAATTCAGTGTCTTTAATTTGAGTAAAAACAAAATCGGTTAACATGACTCTGTAACGCCGTTGTTCCCATCCTCATTTTCGAAGAAAAATTCAAGCGCTCCAGAATCCGCGAAGACGGGGACCATGAGTGTTGTCAACCGGTCTTACGAACTTGAGTACAGCAGCGGCGGTCGGCTTCGGCCAAAACGTATTCTTTTCAAAAAGCGCAGTTTGGGCTACACAGCGGGAAACATGGTGGAAAGAATATATTTCTGATATAAGGTGTGCTGGACAGTTCTATTGAGACCCTGCGTGACGTCATCGGGGGAATTTGCATGTCAATAGAAACTTAAAGGCGTTAACAAACAAACATTTTTCACATACTAAAAAACGGATTTCTTTTCAACATTTCAACTACTCATTGCGGTTGCTGCAACTTTTTACAGCACATTGTTGCCTTTTCCTATATAATATAATAATAATATATAATATGGGTAGCGCTACAGCCCGTAGAAGGCCAGGGCCTAGCTTCTCAGCAACCACTCGTGTTGTGCGTGCTATTGTTCTATCACGAGTGGAAGGGACCTACAGTTTTATGCCGACTCCGAACGGCCAAGTTTGAGAAGATTTTTCTAGACAGTTATACTCTTTGAGCATTGTCAGTGACTCGAAAGAGGTGGGGCCGTGAAAAGTATTTCTTGTCGTACCAGGAATCGAACCTAGACTGGTAGGTCCAAGTGCGTAGGAGTCGACGCACATACCCACCACTTTCTCCTATATAATACCAATTATAAATGAATGCAGTCATTTCATCTTACGTCAATTTGGAAATAATTCCTGTTTTCCATTCTTAATTTTTTAATGTAAGAAAATTAATTGTGATGCCAGCTTGAGCAATACATCTGTCCAGTGTCAAAAACGGACCCTGAGTGACGTCACAAAACAAAAAGATGGCGGTTTTGACAAGCTGTCCAGCACACCTTATATTCCTTCCACCATGAGCGGGAAACAGCTGTCAGAGTAAAAATAATAGATGATTTAAAAAAATATCGCTAAATGGCCCACCCTTTATATGAAACTAAGCATTTACAATTTTAGAAACCTCACCAGACAAATGTGGTATTCAAAATAAATTTATTTAAAGCATTTTCAAGAACAATCCAAAATAATTACAATAAATCCATTACAAAAAGGTATTCTTTGTTATATTCTCAATAATCCTTGCAAAATTGTTTGTCATAAAACATATTAAGTCCTGCGCATATCCCAAGGGGATCAAATCTACATACATTTGGTTTTTCGTTTTAAATATTTATTCTTACTTTCATTCATTTAATTTATTTATTAAATATGTCTTAAACGTTAAATTTAACAATTACAATCATGCACTTGAGTTTGAATTCTTTTATTTTTTTTTTTTCATTTTCATTTTTTATAATTTTCATTGTATAATTAATAAAATGGGCACGGGAACACAGATTTGTTTGCTGCTTTTTATATTTTTGCTTTATTTATTTATTTAGTTCTCACGAGCCGAGTTGTACAATATACAAATACTTTTTGTTATTTTTATTTTTTTTTTCTTAAAAAAAAACATCATCTTATTCGTATATTAGAAGGAAAATTCACTTTTGGCTTACACAATAGAACGAAAGTATACATGTAACTAGAGTGTTGTGTATAAATGTTAATGCATCACGGGAAATGAAAACAAAAGTGGAAAACTCAATTTTCATTTTGTTTTTTTTGTCTAAAATATACATTCAACTAGTTGAGCAAACGAACTTAAGGTGTTTTTTTTTTTTGGTTGTAGGTATCCTTTTTTTAGGGGGCATAAGAAGATTTGATTATTTTACATATTTATGTAATTTTTCTTACATATATGCGCTGATGCTTAAAGCTAGATTACATACATACAAATTGATGTGGAAATTAAGCGAAAGCACCTTTTGACACGACGACACGCATCCCGTATTCGAAGCAACTGACCATGGGGGTCGATTAAATACGATATTGTTGAAAACATCTCAAATTTCGAAAAAAGACTGAATTCGGGGGTCTTTTATAGCGTTGATTACAGTTCAAAACCATGATACAGAAGAGAATAGATGCTAAAGGTGTTCCAAGCCAGCTTTACATGTTTACAGTTGCGATGTGAACCTTGCTCTGCTCCTCTATCCGGATTTGGTGGTAGCCCGAAGCCAAGTCCAATATTGTAAGCAACTAAAGGGTGGTTAAACTTTAAGGGCCCATGTTGAATGCAAACCACACCTAAACGTCAAGTTATTTTTCTGCATTTCATTTGACATTTCTCAATTTCAGACTAACTCAATTTGAACCATGGAAAGATACACAATCGAGCAACGCGTTAAAGTTATTCAGGCTTATTATGAATATGGGCGTTCAAATCAAAATGCATATCGCGCACTTCGTGATTTTATCGGTCAATTTAATCGTTCAAATGTGCGTACAATCGGAAAAATCGTGCAAAAATTTGAGCAAACCGGGTCTGTACGAAATGTGAAAACACCAGTGCATGCTCGTACAGCTCGTACTGCAGAAAATATTGCTGCTGTTCGCGATAGTGTGGCTGAAGAGCCGTCCACCTCAACTCGTCGTCGTACCCAACAATTGCACCTCGCACGCTCGTCGTTGATGAACATTATGCATAAAGACTTGCATTTACACGCTTACAAGGTGCAATTGACTCAAGAACTAAAGCCTCTTGACCATTTCAAGCGTCGTCAATGGTCAGTATGGTGGCAAGAAATGGCAACAGTGGATGAGCCTAAATACATCACGGCACGCGACAACAAAGGCCTGTCGGTTATGTTGAAAACTAAAACTGATAAAAAAATATTTGAATACAGGACAGCGATAAGTACTGGCCTACGGGGGATCATGCTGTTAGTTTGCAATTCCTCATAGTATACACTGCCGTAGCTGTAGTGACACAGCAGAACCCAGAAATCTAGTCTCATTTTCAGTGCGCAAGTTACACAATGCCGAGTCAGCAAACTTGCTGATGCACATTTGTGTTGCTTCGCGCCGTTAGAGAATTAATATGATATCGATATCAGTAATATTCAATTGTGACCAATTCGAAAAATTCTTGACACTAAGAGACTGCAGCGTCTTCCAGGCAGAAGTGGCTGCGATACACGAAGCAGCACTCGCGCTGAGAGAAAGCAACATAACCAACAAAACTATCTCTATTTACTCCGACAGCCAAGCGGCAATAAAAGCCATAGCATCGGACATCTTGACATCGAAATTTGTCACGTTAGGCAGACAGAGCGTCAGCGAGATATATTAGTGAACACGGTGACCCTATGTTGGGTAGAGGAAATACTGGAAACGTAAAAGCGGACAGTTTTGCGAAGAACGGATCTGAGCTTGGAGAATCCCATGCAATCCCTTATGCTCTCACGCTGCTAAGCTCTGTACGAAGAAAACTAGAAGACGAAGCCCTGGAAAGAGTAAAAACTAGACGCCTTAGTCTGGATATTGGGGGAATAGCGATGTCCCTGTGGCCGACGCTGAATAAAAAGATATCGACATTACTGAAAGGTTCTAATGCTAATAGAAGTCCCCGCCGGACACTGTGTCATAGGCAAGCATGCATCGCGTCTGAATATACCACACAACGACTTTTGCAGAGATGAGAAAGAGATATAATCTATCCAATATCTGCTACGCAAATGCCCAGCCCTAGCAAGGAGTAGAAATCAGTAGTTGGGCAAGCACTTCTTTGCAGAGCTAGAAGACCTGTGCGGAGTTGAAAAGCCTCCTGAAGTTCAGAGAATGGTTTTAGTAAAAATAAAAGACGGTCTCATGGTAGCAGTGGAGCATCACATATTAAGGGCACAATGAACCTATCTTGTTGGTCTAAGCCACGGCCGCAAAGCCATAAGGGCACCCATACATCTACCTACCTACCTAAATCAGTATTCTTGGCGGCATATGCTGCAGAATCAATGAGCCAATACCCATGGCCTGCAAGAATGATAAATCTGCAACAAGATTTAAGTATTCAAAATATTGTTAAGTCGGTGTTTAGAGGCGAATTAATATAGTTGTCAAGGAACGAAAACTTGTTGGTCTTATTTTATTTAACTCGCATATCCTGAGCAAGGCAAAGGATTTTAGGCAAACACTTTTTTAAAATCCCTGGGCGAGTTCTCCGAAAGGAGCCTCATGGCATTTAGAGCCATGCCTAAATCAGTGATTCCCAAAGTTGTCCAGATGGACCCGCAGGGGTCTATATAGATATTCGTTATTTATTCGGGCGATTTTCACTCCTCCTGAGCTGGAGTAAAGTTAAGGATTTAGTTTGAGTTATTCGTCGCCGATGATGAATCGAGCATATTTTGGGAATAAAGTTCTTAATTAAAACGTGTTCATTAATTTAACTTATGCGAAATAAGCTGACTTGTAGGTAACTGATATGAAACATGACTGAATCTGAGACAAAAATTCGACAGCTTAAAAGAACTCATTTGAGTAACAACACAGTACAACGGCGCATTAATGAAATTAACAGGTTCTTTTTGAAAGGGGCTTACGAGCAAAAGTATTTCGGATACTTCTGCTCTTGATCACACTTGAACCACCACCAATCACACACACATACACATGGGACATGGAGCTTAGCTATTCTATGGATTGAACTTTGATGGTGCTGAACAGATAGCTGGAAAGATCATTGATAACACTTTAAACTTATCAACTTATTAAAAAGAAATGAAGTGTACTTTGGGAGAGCCTTATTTAGGACCTTGAGGAACGGCTCTATCCGATGAATTTGTCACAGGTCTTCAACTTGTTCACCTGTTGTTAACAATATTGACATTCTCGATGCTGCTCAATTCAAAAGGTGATTCTACGACTATTTCCCCACCATCAACGTATGAATTCACACTAAGTATATAATGCTATTGTTTAACTTTCTCTCGTCAGTTTACAAGTAATAATTTAAGAAATTTACGTAAGGTCTTGTCTACCACATTCTTTTCATCAAATATATATATATATGTGTATGTATATGAATTCATATATACTTAGGTATATAATATTGTTGTTTGTAAATCACTACAAGCGTTTGTTTTTTTTTTTGTTTTTCTTTCTTTAATTCTCAATACATGTGTATATATATATATAGGTAATCAATTTATTTAGCTGCTTATTTACAAATGATTTATTTGTTTTTTTCTTCTTTTCAGAAAAGGCTCATCGTCTTAAAGCTACAAAATATGTCTTATGCATTTTCATTATTCTATGAACTATGTATAGATTTGTATATGTATAGTGTGTGTACGTGTGTGTGTATGTGATTGTAGTTATTTATTTATTTTGTTTTAAATTTAAATAGACATCGATAGGATTATTCTAAAATATATAATATTGTTTGCCTTTGACTCTAACGAATCGGAAAATAGGAAAGGACAACACTCTCATAGTACGTCGTACGTACGTACGAACTTCGTTTCGTTTTTCTTTTTGTAAAATTGAACACAAGAGCGAAACGAAAAGAAAAACAGATAAGTAAGTTCTAAGGATCGGAAAGGATTTTGGAAGCTTGACCGCATTACCTTAAATAAATTTCAATCTTAATTCATTGTTGGACGTGCGTGTGTTTGAGTGTGGCATAGAAATTAGTTGTTTAGTTTTTTTTTTTTTGTTTGTTCATTTAATATGTATACGTTGTAATAATATAATAAAAAAAAAATGTGTGTTGTTTTTTGTTTCTTTCTTCACTAATTGATTATGTATATTAGCAGTAATAGAAGTAGTAGTAGTAGGAGTATAGTATATACTTAACAATTACAAGACACAGTTAATACAAAACAAGTACTTCACTATTTTAGACTTTTCTTCTTTCAAGTAACTTAAGAATTATATATATATTTTTGTTTTTGTTTTTTCTGTTTGTAACTACAATTGGTTGGTGTTGAGTTTGTTTTTGTACCATTCTACAGACACTAGAGAGATGAAATTGCTTCAAATTGTTTCCTATTCGCTGTGATTGATGAGCATTTGCGTGCTACATGGTAGAAGATAGACACTATTGTGAGTAAAAAGATTCCAGGACAAGAACAGAATACTATTTTATTTTATTTAAACACTTAAAAGGGAAGACTTTGGTGTTCCTTTTATTTTTCTTTTTTATTTGTTTTGCTTTTGGTTAAGTTATTTATATATATATTGTTTTTTTTTTTTCTTTTGTTTAACTATACCATATGATTATTTGTTTTGTTTTTTTAATCAAAATAGTGTGCCTGATTTTTGCTTTGTGCGTGTGTATCACGCTCTCACATCTTAATGCTATACACTCTCTGTTTTTAATATTAATTTACCTTACATCGTGAAAAAGAAAATAATTCTCTAATTGGACCATAGTTTTAGCATAGTTTTTCTTTCTTTTTTTTTGTGGTTTGGTGTGTGCTGATTGATGGGAATTCATGCATGATGTCTTATGATCTTGCATTGCGGGCATTTGTTGTTTAAGTACATTTAAAAAATGAGTGCGTGTTAACGGTCTGATTCTTTCCTAAGGCTGTGCGCAGCATACAATTCCACAAAAGATGAGGCTTCGAGATGACTCACTTGCTCGTGTACACGTGTACAAATTTCGAATAATCTTAATTCTGATTGACTCATAAGTCAGTCTAGTAACCATGTCAAAGTAGTAAGCTTGGGCTTGGGTACGTGTAAGCTTTGGGCTGAATTTAGAAACGTCGAACATTAGCGCAGTGATGCGGCGTCACTGTTTTTTGTGATGCTAATGCGATGCATACTTTATGCTGATGCGATGCATACTTGACGCTGATGCGATGCATACTTGACGCTGATGCAATGTATACTTGACGCTGATGCGATGCATACTTGATGCTAATGCGATGCATACTTGATGCTAATGCGATGCATGCTTCACGCTGATGCGATGCATACTTGATGCTAATGCGATGCATACTTTATGCTAATGCGATGCATACTTGACGCTGATGCGATGCATACTTGACGCTGATGCGATGCATACTTGATGCTGATGCGATGCATACTTGATGCTGATGCGATGCATACTTGATGCTGATGCGATGCATACTTGATGCTGATGCGATGCATACTTGATACTAATTGAAGTGTTCGTATCCAGGTGATGCCTTCCAAAATCATTTTAGAATGTCCTCTTATCTTATGCTCTCTTATCTTTGCAAAAGGTGTTGCAAAATTGTTTGCAATTTTTCACATTTCCTATAGACAACGCATCAGGAAACTCAACGCTGCTCAAATGTTTAAAGTTTGCTCATCAGTTGCGTGAGAATATGCTTAAATGAACGTCTGTCCTTTGCAGTGATGGCGATATTTGACTTTATGAACGTGATGCAAAGCATCGATGCCGCAGTGATGCGTTTCTAAATTCACACTTGTACAACTGAAGGAATAATCACGATTTAGTCCTAGTTACAGAATGACGAGCATGTCTTTACATGCCGTTCATATGAGCCGCGAACTGCTTGGTATGCAAATAGATGCATTATGGAGTTTTGTTTATGGACGAACATCTCAACAAAAGATAGTTTAACTATCCTAACCAACAATTTTAAATTGTTTCTCTGCGAACTGTCATACTGAAAACGCAATAAACATAGAGGCAAACGCGATTCACAAATTCACGGCCAAAAAATTCGGAATGAAGTGTCAGTTTTCATAAATTCTAATCATAGTTCTCTGCGACTCCATATAAATGGTTCATATCAATGACCCTTAACACGCAACACAATATGGGTCATTCGACTTTCGCAATATCGGTACAGGTAAAGCTCAATAAACTAGAATTCGTGGAAATTGGAATTGCTTGGAAATTTGAATGCAATTTTATTTTCTGCAGACAGTTTGGAAATTTAAAAAAATGGCTGAGTTCGTAATCGCATCGGCTGCTTTCATATGACGTTTTAGAACGCGATGCATTGCATCACTGCCAATTGTTTGCTTGACGTTGCAGTACTGCGCTAATACTGCGTTTACGCACTCAGCCAATATTCCAATTTTCAAGCTGTAGCATCTCCAGTTTCATTTACGAATGCATTTTGTCTAAGTAAATTGTTTTGCTTGCATTTTTGCTAAGAATTGCAGCCATTTTAAAGAAAAAATGTTTGAAATCAGCTATGGATAAGGTAGCAATTGAACCATTATTGCTGGCCTAAGATATTTGATCGCTCAAATGCTTGCAACTCTGAATCGACTGAGTCATTATCAGGGATGGGTTTTGATAAAGAGGACAATATAATCTTTGCTAGGCTGATGCCCAACGTTCATGTCCAGGAGACAATTGACCCGGTAAACCTTCTTGGGCAGCCTATATCCGCTCGTGAATTTGAAATCTGGAACTCTGACAACGTTTCTGCTGATGTTCAATCAATTGAGGACGATTCCAGCGGATTTGCGCCTGATTCCAAAGAAGATGGACTTGAAACAGACAAGCGGGTGGTTGACTTGGGCTCAGCGAAATAGCTTCTTAACTTCGGAAATTCTGTGACCACAAACCATAATCGAAATTGAGATTTTGATGCCATTAGATTCAGCGTACTTAAATCTATTTTGTAAATTTTGTTCAGCTTAAAAATGTGGCCATAATTTCAAAAGAACCTTACAGCTTAAGTCACTTTTACGTACATTTACGCTTTTGTCGAAAACTTCAAACTCATTTCCTGGAAAATTAGTAAAACAAACTTTAGTGGTTCAGCACAGAAAATGATGGACAAATAGGCATCAACAAATGTGCAGACATGCAAAGGGAAATGTAAAGAGCGTCAATATCGTTTCTTTGCAAATAGCAGTCATTACCCAAGGAAGGTTACCAAAAAATGTATGTTTAACCGAAGTAAATCTCATTCAAAAAGAAACCGCAACTCACGAAAGGTGGTATTGGGAAGATATGGGTCCTTGAGCGTGTTTTCTAAATTTGTATAAATGTTTTGAAATATTCCAGTTTTGTGGATTGTGGCAAATCTCTCATGGAAAAGTCATCACTGTTGGCAATGATTTTACAGTCCGATCATAAGAAAAATATGAGTGGTGCTACAGCCTGTAGAGGGCCAGGGCTTAGCTATTCTGTCACGAGTGGAAGGGACCAACAGCTTTGTGCAGACTCCGAACGGCCTTGTTCGAGGAGTTTATCATAACTCCGATGAGAATATGGTTGGCGATACAGTCGGAGATCTGGCCCTGGGCCTTCTACAGCATCCACTCTTGTTGCACGTGCTATTTTTCTTATGCCGACTCCGAACAGGAGAAGTGTGCACTCTGAGCTTTGTCAGTGAATCGGAAGAGCGTGGATGTACGAAAGTTGTTCGTGTCCCAGCGTAGGAGTCGGCGCAACTACCCACTATGCCACGATGGCCAGTCGCTTGTCTTCAAATGACGTTTTCAAAGCATTCTTTCTCTCCGTGCTCGTTAAATGAAGTATTCTCAGATTAGTTTCAGATGTTCGGTTATACCAAGCAGACAACCCCAATGATATCTATACAGATGGATCTACGACCGGTAGTGGAATGGGAGCGGGGATTTACTCCGAACATCTCCAGATCAGTCGGTTTTTAGACTAACAGATCACTGCAGAGTGTTCCGGGCAGAAATAAAGCCTACTGGTGAAGCCGCTGAGTGGCTGTTGATGAGAACGATATCGAACAGCAATTATGGCACTCGAATCACCAATTTTAAGTTCAAAATTGGCAAGACTCCGCCGTATGTCTCTTTACGAGATATCATTGCAGTCTAACGGTGTGCTGGGTTCCTGGCTTTAGAGATATTTCAGACAACGAGCTGGACAGAAACGGAACAATAATCATTGGACCAAAGATTGAAAACATCTGGGTGCCAATAGAAACTCACTCAAATCAGAGAGCTAGCGATCAACAGGGCCCGTGAAGGATGGAATAACCTTAGCGGGGGCCTACATGCGAAGAATGGACTTACAAAGAACCATGGCCATCCTCAGTCTAAATAGAAAAAAACCTGAATAACTTAGTTGCAGTCCTCACAGGACGCTGCGCAATGGGAAGATACGCCGCAAGACTAGGACTACCGTGTAATGACTTCTGTAGCAGATGCATGATGAGGGAAACCCCTCACCTTGCTCTGGCCACCATTAAGAAACAAACCATTGGAGCATACCATCTAAACGAACTTACGGACATATTTGAAAAGGATGTCAAATCAATCTGGGCATTCGTCGAAAAAACAAAATGGTTCCAGGAGTAACGAACGGTAACCGGCCCAGTGGCAACACAGTGGACCTAAGTGAATCCATCGCTTTGATAGTAGACACATAACCTAACCTAAGTCCTACACCTTATAGCGGGAAATGCTGAGCAAGCGTCTACTGGGGATACTGTGAACGTTCCACTTTGGCGACTGAGGGCGTTATAAGCCTTCGCCTGTCAGACGCTTGGTTGGAAATTATGTGTCTAGATGAAATTGGAGTGTTATTGGTTAACTCATATACACACGAGTTTCCATATATCAATATATTGGTCAAGACCGGTAACGACTTTTAATTTAAATTTATATTTATACTTCCTACTCAGCGTCACCCCAAATGAACGTTCGATGTCGCAAAGCATGGAATTCCACCAAAGGTGAAGAGGGAGTCACAGTCGACAGGCTGAAAATAAACGCCAAAGAGACAAATACCTTCAACCTTGGAGCGGCTCTAATTGCTCCTAACCTAATCCGCGTGAACTTGAGTTACACACCACCATGTGCGGCCGTCAGTGGTGGATATACCGAGCCACACTTAGATGAGATGGACAAATCAGATGTGGATTTGGATAACAGGCATGTTTAAACAATTCCTCGCACTTCGTCCGTCGATCCATAACGTACCCATGCAAGATATAAGAAACAAATGAATCATTCACCCGAACATTCAGTGACACTGATCGATGTATCTATGAACAAGCAGTGAAAGATGATGATGATGATGATGATGATGGTGGAATGTGGACTGATTGTTTTAGTTTTAGTTCAACACAAAAATGGAAAAACTAACAGAAAAAGTGGGGTGTTTTCCTAAACGTCGGAAATTTGCGCTAGTACAATGCGCCTTTGAACACACGTTTAGTACAAACTATTCTTCTTCCAATCGACCCATTTTGCAGTCAAAAAAGAATGACTGCACAATCTGTAGGATCTATTGACGTTTATGAACAGTATGTACTGCTGGTATGGTATAGCTGCATTAATTAACATAGATATCGGCGTCCTTTGTTAGTCTGACGTTTATGAAAACACCCGTAGTAACACAGACAAGAAAAGAAAAAAAAAATGTTTTACATATCAGAGAAATATATTGAGTTTGCATCTAAAAAAATTCGTCGTCATTTCTACTAAAGAATGTCTATATATTTCTATATAATATATATACTTTTGTTATATGTACACAGTAAAACTTGTTTTTTTTTTTATGTTTCATGTTCTTCCTCACACAAGGAGAAACCTTAAATTATTTTTTAGAGTTATTTTGTTTTTTTCATGTTTTTTTATTTTTTTTTTGTTGAGTTACTTTAAAATTTCTTCATTCGTTTGTATTAATTGCTGGGGGATACATAGTTTTGTTCAGTTTCTATAATATTGCTTTTCTGTGTGGTCTGACTGCTGCAGCGCGTTTTTTTTTTGTTTGTTTGTTTGTTTCTGTTTAACTTTCTTTACATTTAGCTTTGATTTTGTTTCTTTCTTCCATTGAGTTTAGATTGAGAAAAGAAAACGTACTTGTTTATGTGTGTATGTGTGCAATTAAGCAAATTTAACATCTATCTTTGTTTTTGTTTTTTTTTTTACTTTAAAAATGTATTTCTTTTTTATTTTTGTTTGTTTTATTTATTTTTATTTTTTTCTTCTTAATACCCTGCAACTTCATTTAATATCACAGATATTTCAGAGATAGATAAGATACTTAAAAAACTTGTGCCGTTTTAGTGTGTATATACTTGTATTGCTATAAATGAAAACAAAGAGGAAATAAAACCAAAACAAAAGAAGCTGCATTTAGCTATCTAGCACTATGAATGATAGAGAGAAAGTGAGAGAGAGAGAGAGAGTAGAAAAACAAAAACAAGGAACGAAAATCGTCTTAAGAACTTGGACTCCTGCCTGCTGAGCGATAATTTTACATTTATTATTTGTTTTTTTTTTTTTTTTTTGTTTGCTTGTTTATACTGTTTTCATTCTGAAATCGTTTAAATGGGCGGGATTTGTGGTTTTGAGGTTTGATTTAATATTCATACATCGACTAATTTAGGGGTCGTCTTTCTTCTTCTTCTTCTTCATTTTTACTTCATTCACATGTCGATCGTTTTTGCTCTTATCAATCTTTTCGTTATCGTCTTCGAATGAATGAATGAGCGTGAAAGAAACAGAAAAGAAACAATAGTGAACACTAAACGATTGGCGTAACACGAAGAAGCAGTTTGTAAAACAAAACAAAAAAATCACATATATATGTATATATGTATATGTATAATGAAGGTTTTTTTTCTTTTTAAATTACGTGCTATTTAAAAAAAAAACAAAAACAAAAAAAAAATAATAAGATCCTATAACTGAATATATATGTACTCTATTATTATTCTTATTATTGTTTAGGTAGCTGTTTTTATCATTTTTGTTTCAATGGAGGGGGTGTTTTGTTTTGATAAAAATTATAAAGCTGGCGTGATCTCTTCGGCGGCAGGTGTATTGTTCGTTATTGTATCCTGATCTATGGTGATAGCATTGGAGGCATTTTGCTCCTGGCACAATGATTCGTTGGTGGATGATGGTGGGCTATTCTTTTCAATGATATTATTATCTGATGATGGTTTCAATTGTTGTTCGTCGTCGTCATCTTCGTTGGATGTTGATAGTACTGGTGGTTTTGTTGCTGGTAATTCTGGTAAGTTTAAGTTGCTTTCAGTGATGGAGGTGCTTTGAAGTTGATTGGAACTGAAAATATAAACAAGAAATGATTGTTTTACGCTATTGATTGAATCACTTGAGAAACAAAATGCTCGTTTATTTCACACAATTCAGAGAAGGTAGGCCAGTTGTGTTACCACGCGAATCTGAACCGACATCTTCAGAGGCTGTAGAGACGAAGATGAGGAAGAAACTATTGCACACCTTCTCTGCAATTGCAGTGCTCCATCCACCCCCTAGAAAACGTCACCAGACGCCCCAACTATTTCAACAACTTGACAGAACTAAATAGCATCTGTAGAGCATGCTCAACAAAGTGCAAAGGTTAGCCGCTGCTTGTACAACGGAGCTATAAGAAGCAGGGTTGGGCATGATACTTCATCTCCTTCCTCTGCTGGACATATTCATAAAAGGCTGCGCCGCAAAAAGCGCTCTCAGATTAAGATAGTCCTCTTTGTTGAAACGCGTATAATCAGAATAATAGATGACCTGGGAAAGAAACATGGTTCCAGTGGCCTCACAGCTACCGACTATCCACTATATATCGCCTCACACAGACTTCTCTCTCAAATTACCAATCCTATTGCCCGACAGAGACTATCAAGCGCCGTTATCGACGACCACGGGATTGCCCTCTTCACCGACGGATCGAAAATGGACACATACTCGGACACTCTGCACAAACAGGAATCTGATTCACTACCTGATATGTGCAGCGTCTTAAAGACCAAGATCCTGGCAATAGAGAAAGCAGCCAAACACTAACAAGAAACAGATATCCCACCATCCTTGGAGACAGCCAGGCTGCACTGAAGTCAATAGGATACTGCACAACGAAATCAAAGGCTGTCATGAAATTTCGCGACTCACTGAGTTGTCCATCAGTCAGCACAAGGTCAAACTCTGCTAGGTCCCGGGCCACAGGTCAATAGCTGGGAACGAAAGAGCGGACGAATTGGCCAGACAAGGGTCTGAAATGGACGAAGCGGACACCTCATTGCGACCACCGATCAGTGCATTATTCCGGATCATATACGGCACAATAACAAAAGAAGCCATCTCGTCTTGGCTTACAAGGAACGACTGTCACAAGATAAGATCGGCGTGGCCAGAGCTTAATAATGGCAAAACAAAGAAGCTTCTGGCTTTGGACCGAAACTCGATTCGTATGCTCGGTGTGATCACAGGACACTGTCCGATCGGAACAATGCTCCGAAAATGGAACCAGGAGTCCAGCGATCTCTACCGGAGCTGTGGCAACGAGGAAGAAACCGAGACGATCCAACATCCAAGCCCAGCTCTCCAGAATCGGCGTCTAACTTCATTAGTCCATAGATTCTTCACCAGACTACGGACGTAGCGAATGATGATAAATTGGATCTTTTAAATTCATAAAGCACTGGGTTGTTTCAACCACCACGTGTCACGACTGGTTAGAAAGAATTGTGTACTCCACAAATGAAGGTATTCACAATGGATCCTTTGGCCTCCGAGTGAAAGTGATGGTCAACCATCACACCCCATTCTATAACCTAACCTAACCTAAATAGCATCAGTCTCAGTCAACTCCTCTGCTTCATCAAAAGCGCGGATTGCTTTGCGGAACAGATGACGATATCGGTACTTGATATTACACTTTTTTTTTAGCCAAGGAAGAGCTTCCTTAATCGCTATATTTTCTTCCTGAAAAACGCTACAGTGATTTGGTAGTCGGGATGGCAATTGAATGTTTAGATCCTCAGAATAGAGTATCTCGGTGAAGATAGGCAGAGGACCATCCAGTGTCTGATATTTAGACGCCCAGTATGATCTGGGCCAATCATGAGAATGGCAAAGGTAGGGATAGCAAAAGGCAGGTGCATTACATCGAAACAATACGATACACTAGTCAAGAAGCTAGCCGTCCTGGCCATTCCGATGGATGACGTGATTAGGAAATTCAATTTCCAAAAGAAGTTCACCGAGCAGTAACACAACAAGCAACAGCGGCAGGAGTATTTGTACCACGGACAAAATACTTCAAAACCCTGGGCAAGCGCACCAGCATCTTCCAGGCCAAAATCTATGCCATAGACAGATGCGTTCAAATCAATCTTGATAGGAACCACATCCACCGTGCTGCCATCCTGGCACTAGACTCCTACATCATTAAATCTAAGCTTGTGTGGGAATGCCTAGATGAGCTCAAAGAATTGAGCAGGAGAAATAGAGTAAAACTCTGCTGGATACCTGACCATACATGAATAGAAGGCCGACTCCCTAGCCAGGAAGGAAGCATCGAAACCTTTCATAGGCCCTGAACCATTCTGTGCAGTAGGAGACCACGTCCTCAGAGAAGAATTCAGGGAACTAGAAAAAAGATACCGGACAGAAACTTGGAACAATACTCACGGCATGGAACAGGCGAAACATTTTTTTGGGCCAATACAACCAAAAGAGGTTTGATGTATACAAATGAGCAAAAATAACCTCCACATCCTAACAGCGCATTGCAGACTCAGAGAGCGCCTAAGGAAACTAGGGATATCAGAGGAAGGTCTCTGCAGATTCTGTGGAGAATCTTGTGAAATTCCAGAGCATGTACTGGGTTTCTGTGTGGCATTGGCACATAAAAGAATAAGATATATGGGGAAGCACCTATTATCAGAGGAAGAGATGATATCACTAAAGCCATCTCTCATCTCTCAACTGGCACAACAGGAGTCCAAAGCCGTCAATATAAATCTGGAAAGTACTATATATGAGGCAACTCGAGTGAGAGGAAGGTAGTAAGGGGGCACAATCGAGCTTAAGGTCGCGGTGCAACATACCGCCAACAATAATAATAATAACAATGATCTGGGGGGAATGCTGGATGAGAAATTCTTGTTCAATGTGTCTTCTGGGTATTAGGAGGTCGGTGTTTTCAGGTAAGGATCTATAACAATTAAGAACAGTGGAATGTCCAGAGCGGAGTTCCTTCCACCTATTTCATTATCGCAGTGCTGGCCGCAGCTTGCTTGGCGATCAACTCTGTCGGTGGAAGGTTATGCAGTATGTTCAGGGCATCGGAGGTGGTTGTCGTTAGTGCTCCACTGATACATACATACGCCATGCGTTGCACTCTTCCGAGCGGTTTGCGAATGATGTTTCTTTCTAGAGTCCACCAAATCTCGGCGCCATATAGTATGGGCTTGTCTAACGGGGGCTGACTATACGAGGTTGTTGTTCCCATTTGGTTCTAGAGCCGTGAAGGCCTTTCTGAGGCGCTAGATGCTGGATGTTTAGTTTCCAGCTTAATTTCGTGTCTAGAATGAGGCCTAAGAATTTTGCAATGTTGCAATCAGAGAAAGAAGAAGGTGAAGTCTGTAGAACTCGCAGTATGTCTTAGTTAGAGGACTGGTTTAAATTAACAGGCATACCCAACGTCATTTCTGATTCGTCCATCGAAATCTGTAGACAAATCGTTTATCCATCGTCGTAGCTCTTCATATGCTAGCGTTCACATTGTTCAGTCTGACGCCACAACTTCTGCTTCTCGTGAAGGTTTCGACTCACATTCTCAAGGCTATTCTGGCCCTCCAGTTATCAGACATGTTTCGACAAGTTTTATGATCGCTTACAGCACTGTGTTGACTCGAACCGGGATTATATCACGGACGGACTGTAGTGTAGTTTCAAACGAATATTTTTTTTTGGAATCGTCCATACTTAAATGACGATTGTTGAAGAGTTGAGGAGTAAGGCCTATAAGAGATGAAAGGAAGAAACGCTGGTACCCTTCTAATGTCGTCGTGACATATTGAAGAGCCGATGCTCAACTGACGACACGAAAAATATTCAAACTTCAAGGTTCCACCTCTGTCGAGTCATCCAACAATGCTCAAAGTGTATATCTTCTGAGAAAAAGCCTATAAACATCGCCGTTCGAAGTTGCTGTATATCTGTAGTTCCAATCCACTTATGAGAGAACAAATGAACGCATCATTTAATCCATGCAACATGGTAGAGATAAAAAAAAGGCGCTGAGTGGACAAATCGTCATTTCTCACAGCTTCGATGGACAGGTTTTGAGGGGCTAATCTGAACGTCCATGATTTTCTTCAAAGTTCCAGTCGTTCTCTGATCACACTCTTCTCATATTCGCTATTACCTTTTGCTTGAGAAAATGAGTGCAATGCCCCTTCACTCACAGCAGAGAATGGTTTGTCGATCCTCATGAACGCTACGTTTTAATGGCCGGTTTTCATTTTCAGTCCATGGAGGCAACGAATACGTTCTCATCCTCAGTCTGGGACAATCCTATTCTACAAGCATTTTCCTTTACAAATGAGATTCCATTCTAGTTTCAATAAAGTCCACATTTCCGAGATTCCGGCAGGATCCCGTCCTGAATCACAAGTTCAGCTGTAACCAAATAATTAGCCTAATAGTGCACTTGCCATTTTTATGCGACCATTGTGGCAAACGCTCTCTAATGTCCGAGACTGGAGCAGCAGACAAGACTCAAAGAAGATGATCACGTCAAGCCGCGAGGCCATCAAGGATGGGATTAACAAAACACGAAACAACTAATCTGTTGTGCACATTAAGCTCAACCGGCGGCAGTGATGATTAGAGCCCTAAACTCAACGTCCTACGACGTCCGTCCTGCACCCATATACTGGACCTACGGTAGCTTGACCACACAAGACGCATTCAAACTTGGATTCATCACAGGTTCCCAAGAAAAATATTATAGGGGCGAAATTCGAAGCATATTTTATAAACACACTTCAGTTCGGGATTGATAATATGTGACCTACTCATGTTCAGGAAAATAAACAAAAACCGGATTTGTTGCGTATTAACGTCCCCATCATTTCGCAAACTATGCATAATTTATAAACAGCTCTTCAACTGAAATTGAATCTGTTTTGCGTTCGTGTCAATGCGTGTGGTTTCATGTGGCAGCACAAAAATGATCACATTGCAGCCCTGTGCCAATTTAAATAAACAAGAGTCTAGGCTTTCAATGATATGGGTGCTTTGCCATTGGACCCCCTACTCCCCACTCATGTAATAAATACCCCCTGGTACTTACAGATGTCATCAATACCACCAATCGGAGGCAGATGACACTCCGACAGGACTTCGAGGCGGACATGGTCTTTAATTAACCCAGGAAAGAGAAGTTCACTTCTAAACCTTAACAGGAAGGTTAGCAGTAAGGTCGTAGGCATTATCACAAGAATGGGAGCCTCCTATAACGACTTCTGCAGAAGCTGCAGATATGAGGATGAAGTGAAAACCACTCTACACTGTCCAAGAACATGGAAAAGCAAGCTAGCCAACTACTCATTCAGCAGCCTCGAAGAAATGTCAAGTATCAAGATTGAGAACATGGCAAAGTTCATCAGGAAAACAAATTGCTTTTAACTCAGTAATGCAGTGGATCTCAGCTTTTCACTCTAAGAATGGTACTTGAGAAGGCTTGGGAGTATGCCAAACCCATTTACAGTTGTTTTGTAGATTTGGAAAAGGCATATGACCGAGTCCCTCGAGGTAAACTCTGGAGTGTCCTGCAGGAGTATGGGATTGATGGCCACTCAGTCTCTATACACAAACTGTAGCAGCTGTGTTCGGGTAAACGGTGCTAAATCAACACATTTCACCGTGGGCGTTGGACTTCGCCAATGGTGTGTCTTGTCACCTCTCCTTTTCATTGTATATATGGACTGGATGTTGCAGAGCAGCCGAGGTAAGAAATGTTTTACACTGGGAGCGTTGAGGGTAAGTCATCTTCTTTTTGCAGATGACTTAGTTATGTTCACATCCTCCTGGACGGAACCCCAGCGCGCACTTGATAGGTTTGTTGCCCTATGTGCAGATACTGGGATGAAGGTTAACGTGGACAAATCGGAGGTTATGGTCACTTCCAGAACGCCTGTTCAATGCACTCTGCATGTGGAGAAGTTTAAGTATCTCGGGGTCTTTTTCACGAGTGATGGAAGGAGTAATGCTGAGCTTTCCCGTAGGATTGGTCAAGCGGGGTCAGTTTTGACACAGCTTGGTAGTTCTGTAATCAGAAAGGCCGAGCTTGGTGTCAAAACCCAGTTAGCGGTTTTCAACTCAGTATTTGTTCCAACTTTCACCTATGGTCATGAAATTTGGGTTATGACCGAAAGAATAAGATCGCGAGTGCAAGCTGCTGAGATGAGAATTCTTCGTGCCGTTGTGGGAATTACTCGCCGGGACAGGGTAGAAACACGGCAGTGCGCGAGGAACTCAACATTGAGCAGCTGCTTCTTCGAACGGAAAGGGCTATGCTTCGGTGGTTTCACGACTGTGGCGGGCGTTGAATGCGATTCCATCAGGTAGGGGACCGCTTGGCAGACCCAGGACGAGGTGGTTGGACCAAGTCCAAAAACTCGCCGGGTTACGCTTGGGCATAGCTCCTAATGAGTTAGAGTCGATGGCGGAGGATCGAGTTGCCTGGAGATCTGTCGTGCGTGGTTTATCCCCGCGACGCCTTTAGTGGATCATGCGGGTCAGAAGATGATGATGATGATGATGCAGTGGATTATTCCAGTTGGCAGGTATTTCTTAGGTGTCAGCTATTTCCCTGGCTAACGGCGAATCGGTGATTGGCTCCAAGAGGCTCACACTGATTCAACTGTGACACTCACTCCAAACCTATTAGCTTGTAAACCAAATACACGGCAAATGTGTCAACTTACAATGTTTCAATGTCTTTTGTTGGCCCATTAGATATAACAGTCGATTGCTTGTCATCATTCCCACCATTGTCCTCCTCGGATTCCGTCCAACGCTTCGATTCAAATGCACGGCTCATCTGATTCGGTGTGCCAAGGCCGACGTTTTGCTCGAACACTCCATGGAAAGAATCAAACGGATCGACTTCAACGGCATCATTCTTTATCTCTGACGACTCCGATTTTTGAGTATCCGCCACGGCAAATGGATCCTTGTCTTTTTTCTCGTTCAAACTCTCACCCATGCAGTTGTTGAATTGATCTTTGAAGTGAGCCTCAAAGTTTGCAAAATTATGCATCGAAAAGTCTGCCCAGTGCGATGGTGTATCGCTTGGTTCCTCCTGACCGATGAGCGACAAATTGAATGGGTCCTGCCCGCCCCCACCTCCTGTTGAGTCCCAATGACTGATCGGATGCAGCGTTGGTTGATTCTAGAAATTTAGGAAATCAAAAGAAAAAAAATGTAAAATCACGTTGATTGAGCGAACGACATAACGGCATAACTCACCTCAAACATTTCAGTCATTGAATCGTCATCCATACTGATGTACATGTTATTTCTGCAAAAGACAAAGGCCATCAATACCGACGATCGAAGGGTATTCATATAATTGCTGTGGTAACTTACAAAGCCGCTGTGAAGTCATTGAGAATATCTGTATTAAAATTGTCACTGAGAAACTCCTTTGGCAAGTGTGGACTAAAGTCAATAAACTCGACCGACTCTTGAACGTTACAATTGGCCAACATTCGGTTTTGTATGGCCAACGCTTTGGTGAATTCACCGTCGTTCGGCTTTATTATTGTTTGCCACTGTTCTAGTTCAGTTTCACTTAAGCTACTTTCAATTAAGGCACCGATATGATCTGATTCTGATATACATGTGGTAATATGTTTTAAAATGTTCATTAAATGACCCATATAGCCTAAGCGACGTCCTTTTTCAGCTTTTCTGTAAACACAAACAAATTATGGAGAATTTAAGGTTAGAATAAAATAAAGGAAATTCATTATATTTATAAATAAGGGAATGGAGGCCCAAATTGTGCAAGAATTTTTCAACTCTTTTCAAGGCTCGACCAACCGGGGTACTCGCCGTGCAGTTCTTGACTGTTTCCTAAACTCAAATCTTAGCTGATCAAGCTGAACCTACAGTACGATTCCTACCAACCGGAAGGCTTCGCCCGACATCCCCAAGGCTATTCCTATTATAATGTCAGATCTATTGACAAGGACAATGGGAACGCTCGGTGTTAAGGAGATGACACTACAATTTGACTGTTCATTTAATCCAGTCTCATCAGACTACTTTGCCGTACAGCTGATACACATCTTGGAGGAAATAAGGCAGGATTATGACAGGGGCTATGTAAGACATCTTAGTTTCCTAATAGGGCTGTCGAAGTTTTTTAAGCTGTTTATCAGGAAGATTTCAGAGAGCTGCCTCAGGCGACAAACCCTCTTAGGTCCACAAGGCTAAATTCCTGGACCAGTAGCATTCTGTGTGTTTATCAATGATCTTCCATCAGTCTGCACGCAACCATCTGTACATCTTTATGATGATAATACAATTATTGCACAAGGCTTGGTATTGTTATTGAGCGTACTAGATGGGCTGCCAGCGAAATCGCCAGCACACTTAGACCATGTTGCTCCAATGTGATATACCGATAGTCAGACTACTGATCGACAACTCCAGTGATAATATAATAACATGGGTGGCGTTACAGCCCGTAGACGGCCAGGGCCTAGCTTCTCGGCAACCACTCGTGTTATGTGTGCTATTGTTCTATCACGAATGGAAGGGACCTACAGTTTTATGCCGACTCCGAACGGCCATATTTGAGAAGCTTTTTCTAGACAGTTATACTCTTTGAGCATGTCGGTGACTCGAAAGAGGTGGGGCCGTGAAAAGTATTTCTTGTCGTACCAGGAATCGAACCTAGACAGGTAGGTCCAAATGCGTAGGATTCGACGCACATACCCACAACGCCACGGGCCACCAACTCCAGTGATAGTGCCGTTAATTTGATACCAACGGAAAAATGACTAGGTTTGAAAACCGGATAAAGCGTATTAACTTTGCTTTCACTGGGATTCGAACCGAAGATACCGCTAACCAAGGGCAGGCTCTCAACTAACTGCGCCATCCATCTGACCTCAGGTTATATCCATACTCAAACAGTCGTTGGTCGGATTTACGGATGTTTACGGAAATTATTCCCATCGTCATATTGTACTCCTGTGGAAACTACACGCAAGTTGGTGAAAAGTTGTCAAAATGCAAGTGACAAGTAGAATTCAACGATGCTGTGCGCATCGTATGGCATCCGAAGATATGACCATATTTCAGAACACTCAAAGCAAACTACATCAATGCAAGAAATTGTAGGGTGAATTCAGAAATGCATCACTGCGGCATCGATGCTTTGCATCACGTTTATAAACGCAAATATGCTTCTGCGGCATCACTGCTAACGTCAAACTTTCATTTAAGCATCGCTCCTCTGATGTGCAAACTTTATGCCTGAAACACAATAGGACTTTGCTGCTGGCGTTGATTTCCAACACAGGCAAATCATATGCTATGCACAAAATACAGCTTCACGCTTTTTAGAGCAAAATGAGAGCAATGTCATAAAACGTAAGCTGTATTTTAGCATGAATCATTCCGTAATCTGTCATAGAATAAAACATCATAATCGACAGCTACAGCTTTCAGGTAAAGGTTTGTCCATTTTGGGGCATACATGAACTCTATGCACTATTTCTGATTCAACAGCTAAAATGGGACAGAACTACTTCCTGCTAAATAAACAAGTTCATTGAGTATAATGGCCTCATCAAACATATGCAATTGCAGGTATTGCATCGGAGGTGATCGGATTACAGTCTCATTTTCTATGAAAAAACTCAGCGCTGGCTAATACACGAAAGAAGACACTAGGTCTGTTCCCGTACCCAAAATAAACAACACAAAACAGTACAAAACAACACAAATCTACGAAAGTCTGTTCCCGTACGCCAAAAATTTGGGTTTTATGTCAAATGAGTGCTCTCTCGAGAGAGTAAAAAATTTCCCCACCCTGCCCATTTTAACACAAGAAATTTCTGTGGGCAGTTTGTTGGTCTTCTGTCAAATCAGTTGATGTGTGAAATACTTAGATTTGTTAATACTAATAAATTACAAATAAATGTGAAATCTATGTGCGTTTCACCTATTACTTTGGAAAATCCTTTTTTATTTTGGAAAAAATGTACTTGTTATAATGCTTGGGCTGAGACTGCTTAAGAACATTGTATACCGGTCGATGATACGTGAAACAGATGATAATGAAAGATCAAAACAGTCGGCTAAATCTCTAAAACTACATGCTTCATGACCAGCAAACCATAGGAAAACTGCAGTGTGCTTATGAGCCCTGCATCTTTTATCGGGCCGTAGATCAGCATAAAAGTGCGATGTTTCAAACTTTTCCGAAAGGCTTTCAAATAAAGATCTTTTAATACGGAAATGTGTTATGAATTCCTTTTCAAAGTAGAGTGGAACAGTCGTTTCTAAATAATCCCTCACACACGTTCTTTTTGACTTAGATGAAGACACAACCGCTAGCAACAATTATTTTTCAATGTCCGGTTCATTAATAATTAATGACGTCGTCGTCGTCATTTATCATATGCAAAAATAACTTTTTAGCAGAATTTTTTAAAGTTTCCATTTTTTACACAGCACTTAGAAATCACAAATGTAATTTAATTCAAACCAGTATGTGACATTTCTTATTTGACATTTCACAAATGACATAATCTACACATTTGGTAAAACTGCGTTCCCGTACTTTCTTGAGATTTTGCTTCTCCCTGAGAGATTTTTTCCCCACTCCTTAAACAATGATAGTCTTCACAATTTTGTGCAGAAAGTACGGGAACAGACCTACTGTAAATTCAGTCGACTCTCGATAATTTGAAATTCAAAGGGACAAAAAAAAAACAATTTGGCCGCTTTAATACACGCAACTTTTTAGTCACGATTTTCTGCAATTCCCTTTTGTGATCGCAAGCCACTTTTACAAGTAGAAATAACACAGTTGCAATTTGAAAAAACGAAAAGAGATAAAAGCGAATACGAAGGATCAATCGCAATTCTCGAGCACACGCTCCCTTGCCTACAAGATTGGAAAGTTGCAGCTAAACTTAGCGTTTGTAAAAGCGGCCTTACCAAGAGTTCAAATAAACAAAAGGGCGGAAGGAAAAATTGTAGCAAACGAGACTTTGATTAAAGTTCGTGATTGATTACTTCAAACATGTATATTTTGAAAAGCAGTCCGTAATTTTCTGTTGAGTAAGCGACTTCTCTCTATCTTTGCCCAATGAACTTTCGATTGTGGTGAGAGCTGAGAAGAACTCATCACTTGTGTCGTTTCTGAGGGCGTTGAAGCGTAGGGCAGTTAAGAGCGCTCATTGCCTCGCTCGTTTGCAATGAACAAACAACTAATGAACGTACCCACTTTAACGTTTGAAAGAAAACTAGACTACGAACCTACGCATATGCATATCCCATTCGTGTAAACAATCGACATGTCTGTACATGCATGTAAACAAGTGACAGGCTCGTAAAAAACGCTTCAAATTATAGAGAGTAGAAAAGCCTGACTTAAAATTGTTGAATGTCGACGTACACTAAATTGTATTCCTTAAGTGTGGATTTCTTCAACTTCAACTTCAACTTACCGAGGGGACCAATTAATATTCATTTTATTCAAATTATCGAGTATTTTGCAAGGACCCGGAAAAAAGGAGGGATTTAAAGTAACGAGTCTCAAATTAGACGACCGTACTTCTTTGACAATTTCTTGTTAGTTTTCTGTTTTTGAGAGAGCTTGTGATTGTTACTGATTCTGGTAGCATATAAGACCGCGAATACAAGATGCCGAGATGAGATTTCTTCATGCTCCTGTGGGAATTACTCGCCGGGATAGGGTGAGAAGCACAGCAGTACACGCGGCAACCCAATCTTGGGCACCTGCTTCTTTAAACAGAAAGGGCTATGATTCGATGGTTTGCGCACGTGGCACGGATGTCCCCATCTCATCTCACGACTTCCGAGGCGTGTATTAAATGCGATTCCATCGGGTAGGCGACCGCTTGCCAAAGGACAAAGTCCTGGTTGCGCATGGGCATAACTCCTGATGAGTTAGAGTCGATGGCGGAGGATCGAATGGACTGGCGATCTCTAGTGCGTGAGGTAAAGCAAGCGACCCCTTAAGTGGATTTTTGTTGGCTTATGTGAGACCACAGACGTCACTTAAACCTAAGACACCGTCTCCACTGGACATGAACCATGCCCTGTTCATGAACATCACATGAACAAATCTAGTGCAGCCAAAAAAATCCATGTCCAAGCTAACAATCATGTCGGAGAATTTCGATTTACTACAGAACATGAGCCCCGTTCAAAAGTTGGGCATGAGATTTGACGTTTTACTATACATTCATTTTTTATGTGTTGGTAGATGAATCCACTCGTGATAGAACAACAGCACGCACAACAGTGGTTGCTGAGAAGCTAGGCCCTGGCCGTCTACGGGCTGTAACGCCACTCCAGATGACTCTTAGGAACCCAATTTCAAATGGAACAACATGGCATAATTTTCCCACGAAAAAAGAGACCACGGATGGCTGTTTAGATTGTGGATGGGATCTTGTACATCACCATGTCCAGTGGAGTAACTTAGCTTAGAGCCAGTCTACGGGTAGTTAATCTTGAATAAAACGAGACACGTTCTGCACACACAGCTCTTCAGCAGAGAATTTCAATTTTCGACTTTCAGCTGTTTTATCTGAAGCTTCAAACGAAATGAGTACCTCGGCAGCACAGTCGATCATCTGCCAACCGTACATGATGAGTTGTCTCCCCAACTACTTGTAAATACGAGGTCAAAATATACTTACTGCATTTCATTATTATGCATCCAGCAAGCGATGATCTTTGATATTATTTTACTGTTAACTATCGCCTGAAATTAGACGAAAAAAAAGAACACACATTCGAGTTAACGCCAAATGATTTTCAAATGTACACGAGTGTGAATATATGTTTGAACTTACAAAAGTCTGCAATGCGGACGGACTTTTGTTTGCTTTAGTTTTTGAGTCATCGTCAGCGTCGTTGTTATCGCCTTCACCATTTCCACTCCCATTACCACCCTGATTACCCTCATCCATCGCTTGATCATCATCGTTTTGAAAGGAACCGTCTTTTGTGGTCTGTGTACTGATGTTGTTGTTATTGTTAGTAGTATTATTACAATTTTTGCTGCTGCCAGTTGGAAATATTATATGCATACACTTCTCCACTTCACTGTGCAGAAAATTATTCCAACAATAGTCCTTGAACAACGCGAGTATTGTATTGAAGTAGTCTGATTCACAAATTCTGTAAAAAAAAAAAAAAATGAAAGATGTCACAGCACAATTTGTGTGATGAGCGACTGATGTGAAAAAACGTACGCATTCGTGATGTCTTCATTTCCAGTTTGTAGTAATACTGTAAAAAGGCGGCAAATCTCGAGGCGTGTACTACCAAATGGCGGTAGAACTTTGGCTCCATTTATCAACATATCAGGCTTCTGCAAAAAGGCACACAAAACAATCATTGAATTGAGGGGGTGGTGGTGGTGGTGGTGAGGCAAGACTTACAGCAGGCGGGTTTTTTAAAATCACAATAAATTCTTTGAGGCGTGGTCCAATCACATTTATCGCTGTTGAAACAAGTTTCTCACGATTTTCCTTCTCCTTCTCTAGCAACATTCTTGCTCGATCTGTTGCACGATCATCGCTAATGAAATACAATTAAATCAAATGCTCACTCGAACTCGAAGTCGAATCAATGATAACTTACACAGTCTCTTCAGGCTCAATTAAAGTAAGTACAACCAAAATTCCTGATATAATTGTGCCCTCTTTAGCGCTTGGCTCCAAGATTACATTCAACAAACTGCTAATGGTGGCTTCACTCTCCACAACTTCCATAATTGGATTGCTACCCTCGAATGTTGGCTCAAATGAATCATCCTCCTGTTCGGTAACTCTCATTGAGCGACCCTCTTTGATGAGTTTGCACAGGAATTCCGAAATGTTTGCATGTTTCTCGGTTTCCTTGGGATCACCTAGGATATTAATCAGTCTCTCTACTAGTTTCTCCTCAGTGAGCCACTGCAATGATGAAGAAAACCAAACACACGTCACACATATTGCCTTCAAAGGCGGCCATTGATTTAGACTTACTTCGAAAATATTATTTTTAAGTGGACCACCACGGACATAGAACATTATTTCAGCCAGCAAATCTGGTATGACAGTTGTTGAAAAATGCCTAAAGATCAATTCTAGGAAATTGCCCTGCGATTTAAGGTATTCTATAAATTGTAGGCACATCTTCTGATACAAAAACCAATCCTGATAGCAGACGTTCATAAAGAGTCGGCTAA
Source organism: Eristalis pertinax (assembly GCA_907269125.1). Lineage (NCBI taxonomy): Eukaryota > Metazoa > Arthropoda > Insecta > Diptera > Syrphidae > Eristalis > Eristalis pertinax. The sequence continues at coordinate 50,730,726 of OU026147.1, forward strand.
AAGTCTTGCAAAAAAATGACGAAAGTAACGGATTCAACGGTGGTTCGTTTTCAAGGAATGAATACAATGTACGTAGGGAGTCATTGTCTGTGAGAAGTTTTACATTTAAGGACGGTATGCCACTAAAAAACAAGAAAATAAAAACGAAATTAAGACAATTGCTTGTAAAAACAGAAAATTTAATCTTACATATTTAAGATCTCACACGCCATGTTTGCATGTCTAAATCGTTGAGTGACTGGTAGATCCTCCGCTGGTTCTGTGGTAATCAATTCGACAAGTCGTTTGATTACATCTGGACGTGTGAAGCTAAACGAAAATGAAAGGAATGCATCGAGGTTAGGTTTTTGGATTTCAATCTGTGCACACACCCCCCACTCGAAGTAACGTGACAACAATAAATAGCTCGAGCAATACACATCATTAAACCTGGGTGCAAGCACTTCTCTGATTGGCAAACATTTGCCTCTTAACGTCGCACTTATTCATCAATTCTCAATCTCAGACATCAGGTGACGTGCGGTACACGCGCGCAGCGTAAAACGCTATAATTTTTCTGTTTACACGATTTACTGATTCACTTTGACTCATCAGGGCGAATTCACTGCAGTTCTGTGAAAATCTATGCTTCGTTAGGCACACGCGATGCACTGACCAATAGATGTTCGCTCTTCTATCTAAATTTATCTCTCGGCTGTGCTGTGTGGCAATAAGGCGAACGTTACCAATGGAAAATGAGCGAATTTGAAGCGTAGGACCTATTTATGATTCATACTTCGCGGAGGTTAGGAGAAGTCCATCGTTTTTCGTGTAAGACTCAACTCAAAGCATGTGTTCGTCTGTCAAGTCAAATAAGTGCTCATGATGAAATATTGAAAGAATTTCATTTGAAAATCTGTCGCAGAGATACCGGAGCGGTTTATTTTTAAGCTATTCATTTTGTTATAAATACACTCTCGAAGAAAAATACACAAAGGCAACGGTATACAGAATCTGAAGAATGCTTTTGCTGCGTGTAGTATGTGGGCGGTAAACGTGAATGGGAAGGTAAATCTTGGAGGAGGTGTAAAGAGGAAGGGAAATTCATGTGAAATACGCCCATAAGGGAATTTCTCTCTCAGTGGATGTTTAACCTCTCTTTTGAGGCCAGATGCAGATTTCGTGGATGTTCCTTGCTCTCAGTGGTCAATGTATGGAAACGAAGATGGGAGGTGGAGGTGAAATAAAGATAAGCTCCCCAAAAATGAGGCGCTTCACTGTTGGTCTCGTCTCTGATCAAAAGGAATTAGAACATTATGACATGTTTTAATGCGACTTGGAGCTTGTTTTCATCGAGTTATAGCAGAGTTTCTGTTCCAATGTGGACCTGTGGCAACTCTTGTTGTGCCATTGTTCCCCCAGTTAATGCCGACAGCAAAAGGCACGCTTGAGAGGGTTTTCTAGGCAGTTAAACTCTCTGAGCTTTGTCATTAGCTCGAGGGAGGAGCCGTGGGTTATAAATGCCGGCCCAGGCAGTCCCAGTCAGTGGGTAGAAGCTCCGAAGCACGGGAATCGTTCTTAGACATCGCGAAGTTCTTGAGAATCTTTTCTCCAGGCAGGTAGTCCCTCTAAAGACTCTGAGTGATTCGATGAAGCAGGAGTGAATTAACGATCAATTCACGAAACGAATCCAGACGTCAGACACTTGTCCGCCCGTGGTGGCAGATGAACAACACGTGTTGTGCCTGCGACACGATCGGATGAGACCTGCAGTTGATGCCGACAGCAAAAGGTACGCCTGAGTGGGTTTTCTAGGAAGTTAAACTCTGAGACTTGCCATTAGCTCGAGTGAGGAGGCGTGGGCTATAAATGTTGTTCAAGTTGGGAAACGTACTAAGGTTTGGTTAGGTTGATGGGTGGACGCGCCGAAGCAAGGAAAACGTACGTAGACATCGCGAGGTTTTTGAGAATTCCCTCTGAGCAAGGTGAAGAGCAAGCAACCATATCAATACTCTCCATATCATCATCGAGCAATGCTCAGAACACCGATCGCCACTTCACCTGTTATTCATCGATTTCGAGAAAGCTCTCGACAGTGTCAACGGAGACTTTATGTGGCTTGCATTGTCCAGAAGCGTCCCAGATAAGCTTATAGCTACTATCAAAACGACTTACGGTGGGTCTAAGTGTCACGTACTGCTCAGAGGCAAATTGTCAAACGAATTTGAAATCCAAAGTGGAGTCAGGCAAGATTCCATCCCTAGTGATGTGCTTAACTCTCCTCTGTCATCGAGAACACAAGGCATTCGATGGACACTTTTATCACACTTAAACCATGTTGACTACGCGGACGACCTGTGGCCAACTTCGCATAGGATCATGGACCTCCACCAAATGGCAATAGATGTGGAGAGGTAGACTATCGTCGTGGGGCTGAAGATGAACTCTTCAAAAGCAAAGCTACTCACCCACGCACATATGTAACTTTCTCGTTCAAATATGTAATGCTTGACATCCGGTTGAGAGCCAATAGAAGAACGAAAGCAGATGTCGCAAACCGAATATCTAAAGCCAAGTCAACACTCGGTATGTTGTCCACAATATGGAGAAGCAAAGCGATTCGCTTAATCACCAAGCTTAGCTGCAAGGTTGAGTCCGTGCTGTTATGTGGGTGCAGGACTTGGAAAGTGACCGCCATTATCACAAGAAGGCTACAGACGTTTGTGAACCGGTGCCTACGAAATGTACTAAGGATTCCCTGCCCGAATCGTATCTCAAACGAACAACTCCATGAGATTATAAGCCAGGAACCACTATTCAACGACGCAAGTGGCAATGGATTGGTGATACCCTTCGAAAAGGGCGACAGTTCCATAGCAAAATATGCGATGCAGTGGAACTTGCTAACCCAAGACGTTGGAACAGCTTGTCGTTCGAGAAGTACATGACGCAGAACAGTAGAGGAGGAGTCCCGACTGCTGGAGAGAGCTGAAACTGATTTCGAGAAACCGCACACGATGGCGCGTAGGCGTAGTAGAGGCTCTAGGACCCACAAGGGGATCCAAGAGGAATTCCCTCTGAGGATTCTGAGTGGCTTTAGAGACGAGTCGTGAATTGTGAATGTTGATCAAGTCGGAAACGAACCGAGACACCAGAAATGTGGATAACAGGCACGAAAACAACACCAACTTCGTTTACAAAACCTTAGAAGACGACTCTGCACAACCTTAAAACACATTTTTCACTTCTTATTTGCGTTTGCTGATTCAATGATGATGCCTTAACGCCTGCATTTCATCATGTTCACATCACAGCATCGACTAACACATTTAGCAGTAATTAAAAAGTTTCTTGTACATTTTCTACAATTCGATTGGGAGCTGCGAAACCTCTTTGTTCTGCCGAAGACACCATTTGGTAACACCACTCTTAATTAAGTTGACTTATCTTTGTTTTAAAAACGTGTTCGTTCTTCGTGAAGCACACCTACACGGAGGCATATGTCGATGTGTTAAGAGTGTATTATCTACGCATTAATAATTTGTATTAACTCGTGAAATGCGTCTTCCAGGTCTGACTTCAACTGATGGGTGTTATGAGAGTGATGAGTGTCAGTTGATGGGACAAATTCTTTGTGCTGCGATTGGAAGACGGCGTGTCTGATGTTTGGTCATTCTTCGAGAGATGAGGGAGTGCAATGCGGCTACGTTGGAACTGTTGAGAACCTCATTTCAGATCTCACAAGAGTTTCACTCGTTCAATCAATAACAAAGTTTAAACAATAACATAAAATCCACACAAACTTACTAGTTAATAATATTCTTTTGAGCTTTGCATTCCTGCAGAATATCATCTTCTTCCAGAAATTCCTCCACAGTGACATTCTGTTAAAGAAACATAAAAAGTTGCACATGAATACAGGATTGAAAGGAAACAAAATGAGGGAGGGAGAAAAAACGAGGAAGAAAACCGAAAAAAAAACATTCACACCCAATGCATTAAATGCATTCTTAAGGAGTTCAAAGTTAAGTGGGTCGATGCAAGTGGCCTCACCTCTTTATTTAAAAGCGCCTCAATATTCTGTGACGGTGTGTAGCCCTTATCCCAGAACATTTTTCGTTCGTTTATTCACTTTTGTGTTCGCTGTTTTGTCGTTTGACTTTTCCACTTTACTTTGTTATCTGGCACAGCACTGAAAACAAGAAAACAAAAAGAAATAACAGACACGGGGAAAGAAAAAAAAGGAAGACAAAAACGAGAGAAAGAAAAATGTACTCAGTTAAGTTTTATCATTTTATTGGGTAATAATAAGAAATAATATAGACCACTTATTCCCCGCAATGGCATTTGGCGACAAAACATTCACTTTACACATCTACTCTGCCTCACCGTGCATTTAAAACGCGTTAAGCATCAGCACAGTCTTTGCAGCAATATGCACTACCTACTCCCAGCGGATACAATGCGACAGTTTATTCCTCTTTTCGTGTAAATTTTACGACGAGTGCCTTTGATGAAAGCAAAATATCACATCGGTTCCCTAAAAACGTCGTAGTCAATGAAACTCATTTGACAAATTGGCGAAAGAATAAAGGGAAAAAAAGACCGCGACGAGACCTACTATAGTTGACTCCGTCTGGCACTAGAGGAATTCTTATGGCCGCTGTCAAAGCAAATTTTTTTTCTTTTTTTTTTTTTTTATCAAAAACGTCACAACTATGACATTTGCAAAATGTGAAAAATAACTTCAATTCAATGCACTTAATCCAGAATCCGCTTCAATTAATTAACAATAGACGATGACCTGTTTGCCGGAGATGCAGCCGCTGCACAGATAATTGTGGCTCAGCACTCAACCACACACGACGGATGGATGCAATTACCTTTTAGTCGATTAAAACTGACGAGTACTTGAGCAGAGAAAAATGCATTTGGAGAATCGGATGCGTTTACGAGTTTTCTGCGAGCCAGAAAGCTGTCGGGAATCCGTGGAAAATATGATTTGATTTTTACTATATTTCTTTTTTTTTTTTTTAAGGAAAAAAACCACCAACACACTTCGTCGTACCGTAAGAACTTTTTGAATTGCTTCAGAAAAGAGGCGATGTACGCACGACCGTGGCAGGTGACTTGGGTGACAGAGCGGGACGACTGTAGATCACGGCGAGTGTTTTTTTTTTTGTTATTCGTAGATTCTTCTTTCGTTTTTTTTTTTTTTTTTGCTGAGGGGTTTGCAGGGATATTTTTCTTGTACTTTTCGGAGACAAACACGTTTCCGCACACGTATTTTAGGATATTTATGAGCCGTTTAAAGTGCAGGCGATTGGAATTAATACTATTTCAAGGCAAAAACACGTATTGAATTGTAGAAAAACAATTAGAAAGTGTAAATTGAAGATTTTATGTTATTTTCTTGGAAGTTTTAGAGAATTCTACACTCGTACTGGGTGTTTTCATTTTTTCACTTCCTAGGTTAACTGGTTATTGAGGGGTGTTGCCAGGTGTGTCGAATGTGTGCGCATTCATTGTGACAGCTGTTTGACATGAGGTTGTTGGTTTTATTTATTTTCCGGTGACAGTTTGTAATTTAATGCATATTTTGAAGGGAATTAAATATCTATTCAAAATAAAGGAATGTTCAGATATTTTATGAAAGGAGTTTCAAATTACATCTTAATCAAATTAGAGACGAATGTTGTTAAAGTCGCGGCTGCATCGTTCTGACAGTTCTCACTAGAGGATCAGGAAAATAATTCAAAGAATCCCTGGATGTGATGTGCCTTAATGCCTGATTACACGGACGTGGGTACACATGATTATCAAAGCAAGAGCGTGTTATTTCCCATTAGTTGAAGAGAGATGGGTGGACAATGGAGAAGAACATTAGTTTCATTCCATTCCTATGAATGCGGCCTCGTTTATGGACACAACATGGGCCGCTTTTACACACGCGAAATTCGTCTGCAACTTTCGAATCTTGTTGGCAAGGGACGTGAAACGTGTAAGGGGTAGCCCGAGTTGCATGTACTCGAGAATTGCGATTGATCCTTCGTATTCGCTTTTATCTCTTTTCGTTTTTTCGAATTGCTTTATTCTTGCCTTGGAAGCATGCTATTCATATGTAAGAAAGAGATGACACATGTGTGAAAGGCTGGGAAGCGGAAAAATTGAGCAGGAATTGTAACTGGGTTATTTCTACGTGTAAAAGTGGCTTGCGATCACAAAAGGGAATTGCAGAAAATCGTGACTAAAAAGTTGCGTGTGTAAAATCGGCCATATTTTCATAGTCCAAGTTGTTTAATACATTCAACTTCTTCCTCTCTTGCCCCTTGATTTCATCTGACAGCGTTTTTTATACGCTTTTCATCCCGTGTCTGTGAATACGCTCTTGCTAGCAACTGACGAACAGCTGGTACCGTTCCCCAACCGTAGTAGTGGTGAATTAGAGTTCTAAAATATGAGTCATCTTCTGAACACCCTCCGAATAATAATACATGATCGTGGGCAAATTCACGAATCGGCGGCCATATTGCTAAAAAATAAGCGAATTTTCCGCGACAAATTGCATAAAAATCAAAATACTCTGTCTACCGTATTACAGGTCTGCCAACTTGTAGTGACGAGCAGAGATGGCGGAGTAGACTACATGAGGTAATCTACTCCATTAACTACGCGTAGTTAGTCAAATAAACTACACCCCCGATTTGTTTAATTTACTGCCTACATTTGTTGCGTGTACAAATACGAGTACATACACAGAAAACGTTGAGCTTCAAAAGTAATTTCCAATTAGTGGAAACAGTCCTTGGCAACGTACCTCCAATTTCACAATCACCGTCCTCACGCTTGTCAACAAGTCATGTATGAATATCACAAACACAACTGAACTGACGTTAAATTGACATCTCAACCACATTTTGACACTTGGCGCTACGTCTTCTACATTTTGTTACGTATACTACATTAACTACCGAATAACGTAGCAGACGTAACAAATGTAGTTATTCGAAAAAAGTGACATTTCTGCCATCTCTGGTGACGAGCATTCACATTTGACGATTTGCCCCGTCAAGCACGGTTGTCAAGCAAATCGTACCGACAAATTGTTGACTGTGAACGCCGCTAATAGAACAGAGTCTATGTATCATCGATATTTTTTATTCGTTTGAAAGGCCTATCGAAGCTATTATGTTGTGGAATACAACATCGTACAAATGACGTCTGAGGCTTTGGATAGCGCTCTTCCGAAATGTCCATGATCCGGCGCATAAATCAGGTTGAATTTGACCATTGGCATGGGTTATCTTGGATTTAAGGGCCGCTGTGCTAAGTTGTTTATTCGCATAGACCTGCGACTTGAGAAATCACATCAAGAAAAAATTTAAGGGGGTCAAATCGCACGATCTCGGTGACCAGTTCACATCACCTCCCCGAGAGATGACTATGCCCTTGAATCGCTTGTGGAGAAATTCCAATATGGCGTCCTTATGAAACCACATGTCATTGGTGTCCAGATCACCCAATTCAGGCCAAAAGAAGTTATCATAATCATCGACTTATAGCGCTCTCCGTTGTCGGTGATGGCCTGGTCAACGACGCTCTAAAAAGAAATATGAACATTTGACGCCGCCAGGCCAAAAGCGACACCAAAGAGTGACATTTACGGTATGCAATGGATCTCATGTGGAGTGGTAGCGTTCAAAATTCGACAATTTTGTCTGTTGACGTACTCATTCGTCCAGAAATGGGCCTCTTGATGATATTTCGATGAAAATTAGTTCGATGCGAGCGGAACGTTGTCAGAACAGATAAAACAATTTTATCATTTGCACGTATTATTGAACGCTATCTCCGTCGGTGATGATTTGGCAAAACAGACTGAATAAATGACGAATGACTGAAAATGGCAGTCAATTTGACAGATGTAGCAAATGGCCGCTATCAACAACAACATATTTGGAAGTCCCTATTGGATGACCCTTTATAATGCCAAACAAAAACGAAGAAGAAGTTCTGAGCAGAAATGAAGCAGTTCTTTCCATACGAACATTTATTAGTGGATTAATACCACCAGATTATGTCAGCTTTGAGATTATATCTAAATCAGACCACTGAAACCACGGAAAATGAGAGAGTGGCCACGGAAAATGAGAGAGTGGTGGAATTCTCTTGTATTTCACATACTTTTACAAAATCCACTTCCTCGTTTGGAGAAGTGTTTCAGCCAGAAATCATGTACACCGAGATAGTCGTCTTTCCAGTGGAAACCCCCTTGCCCATCGCGTTTCACACCGAATTTTGCTCTAAACGCACGCATACTACTTTATTTTCACGCACACTTCTTAAGGCTTTAGAGCAGCCTGCAGTCGCTCTCTGATCAATCGTATTCACAAACACTGTATGTGAACATTTTATAAAAAACGCTGTCAGATGAAATCAAGGGGCAAGAGAGGTAGAAGTTGACTATCTCTTTAATACTTCATCTCTGGTTTCAGCTCTTAACAACAGCTCACACGTATTCACAGACAAGTCGTATAAAAAAACGCTGTCAGATTAAATCAAGGGCCAATGGAGGTAGAAGTTGGATACCTCCGTGCTCCTTTATTTCTGCTAATTACGTTATGCCCTCATAAACATTCACTGGATTTTTATTTTTCACGAACGCCGTTTACATTATAAGCCATTAAGCTACGTAAGTAGGACATCCTATTGATGTGGTTGCTTCTTTGTATCGTGAGTTCTGGCCTGAGATCAGGTACTAGTGAGATGGCTTATTTCACAGCTGATTTACCATTTGCCTATAGAAGAATTTGAAAGTCTTTTTGACTGTTATTCACTACATAATGTAAATTGCATTCTCTGATTGATCTATTGGGATTGAGAAAATGATATGAAAACGCTGTCAAAAACTACTTCATTTCCGGTCCTAGCTACCATTATTTCGAACTGAGATTTAACAAACAAGTGTGTCGGCAATGTTGTCAATTGCTTGTCACACAAACAGCTGTCTTCTCAATTCACATTCTGTAATCCCTCTAATAAGTTCATGTTCCCGTACCTTACAAATCCTGTCCCTTAAAATGCGACACTGTTTTCCTGTTGTGATGTTCGCAATGGTGTCCCACAAGGTTATATTCTATGCCCGTCATTATTTTGAATTTTGTATATTTTGTTGATCTTCCAATGTTGTTGTCTCTGATGTTGGGATTCGTGCTCTATAACTAAGTAAGCTATCAAGTTAGAATCTGAGCCAGGAAAGGAAAGTAGTCAAATCTTCACGGATGACTCCAAGATCACGGAAGAGTCTGGCAGTGGCGCCTCGTGCAGGGCGACAACATTAGACTGCAAGCCTCGTTAGGTAAATTTGCGTCGGTCTCCCAAGCGGAAACCTATGCGATCCTAATGTCCACGAACTGTATCATGAAGAACAGGTGGAAGGAGCGAATTTTTTGAGTCTGTAGCGACGGCCAAGTTGTGTTTAAGGTCCTACTCAACCCTTAAATCACCTACAGGATAGTCCAGGAATGCAAGTAATCTCAAAATTGCATCGGCAGGTGCTATTCGTTAAGATTTATCTGGGCCAACTTGGGACCACGGGAAATGAGATCGCCGACGAACTTGCAACAAAAAACAATGATCAGTGGGTCACACTTAGGTCTCGAAATTACGTTGGGACTACCCGTGTCCTCGGTTAAAGCTTCAATCGATGGCTGGGCTTCTCGAGAGCACAACCAGATGTGGCATGACTCTCCAGGATGTAGACACTCCCAAACGTCTGTAAGAAATCCACGGCCTTCGTGTCATCTCTTAACAGAATAGACTGCAGACGACTTGCCGGCGTACTAACCAGCCACTACACCTTCGTTCCAAATACTGGTGCTTGATATAAGCGATGAAACCTTCTGCGACGTCTGTTGTGAAGGCCACGACACTGCAGAGCACTTCCTCTGCCGCTGTCCCGACTTTCTCGGATCAGGTTGCAGTTATTTTGTGCTGATTTGGTGAGAGCTGATGACGTAGACTCCTCCTCACAGAAGCGCCTGATTCCTTCAGCTGCCTGGTAGTACAATGGGTCAATTTTGAAATAGCTAGGAAGATCTGCAATCAGGAAGGGCGAGCTTGGTGTCAAAGCCGAGCTAACGGCTTTGAACTTAGTATTTGTTCCAACTCACGCTTATTGTCATGAATTTTGGGTTAGTTAGGTTAGAGTGCCTGACTGCAGGTGGGTGGCAGTCACACTCAGGCCAAAGTAGGCTCGTTGTGTTACCACGCGGATCTAATTGATCCTATTCCGTAAACCATTTAAAGCTTTTAATAAAGCGACGGAGATGGCTGATACTGATGCTGCTTAGTTCCGTCACGTCGGTAAAATATAAGGTGTCTAAGTAACTACATCTACGAGAGAAGAGAGCACTGCAGTTGCATAGCAGCACGATAGTTTCTTCCTCCTCCTCATTTTTCCAGCTTCTGCAGAAGTCATTGTAGGTGGATACCGAATCTGGAGGCGGGAGTACTGATAGTGCAGTGCTCGTTTACAATGACGATAAGAGTTCTGAGATGCGTTTGTCAGCATTTTGGAACGAGAGTAGGCCATAATCGTCTTGTGAAGACTCGCCTAGTGCCGGTAGACCATCCACGATTTGTATGAGTAAGAGTTTCAAGCTTGAGTAGATGCTTTGCGGTAGCATGGATGGGGGATCTCCATCCGGAAAGGGTGCAATTGGGATAATGACTGAACAAATAAGATAATATACAGGCTGCCGAGATGAGATTTCTTCGTGCTAATCAGTAGCCACTCGCCGTGAAAGGGTGAGGAAAACGGTAGAGGGCGAGGAACTCAATGTTGAACAGGGCTATTCTTCGATGGTTTGGTCACATGGTATGGATTTCCCCATAATCACCACTTTGAAGATGTGTCTTGAATGCGACTCCATCAGCTTGGCAGACCCACGACGAGGTACTTGAACGAAGGCAAAACTTCTGATGAGTTAGAGTCGATGGCGGAGGGTTGAGTGGACTGGAGGTTTGTCGTGCGCGAGTTCCGAAACGTTAGGAACGAGACGGCGGTGGTTTCAAGGAGAAGGAGGTGTGACAATTTGACTAAGACCAGTGCAGAGATGTAATATTTTCCGGTGGAAGACATGTTGTGGCTTTTAACTTTCGCTTCGTCCCCGCGGTCGCTTCAGTGGATCATCCGGGCCACTGAAGATGAGACGAGATGAGATAGCCTGATAATCTTCATGACAAAAAAGCGCTTTCTTCTCATGGAGGTGACGGCTAGGGCACTGGCCAATAGAACTGCATGTTAAAATAACCTTTAAACCTGACCACCTAACAGAGAACAGATAACTCCTGTGCTTGTCAAGCAGAGAACTGTTCGTTTGTTCCAATTGCTACCCATTTAGCAGAAGCATGTGACAGATGTAGTTCCTTGTTGGTTGACACCCAGGTCCGCTCCAGATTCTAGATCCATGCAAATAAAGACGAATGCTTCTTGGAGCTGACACTTAAACGAGGTCGAAATGAGTTTACCTTTCCCGGTTTACAGTCGCGACTAAAGTCGAAGAAAGCCTTGGACTACTTCAGAAATGCTGACTAGATTCTATGCAACATTGTGTGATGAAATTTGTCCTAATACGCCTTCGATGCATAACTGAATCATTCAGAGGGAAGAATATTTCATCCTGAATGCTTTTAGTTCCCTAATTAGCCCTAGTTTATGGTAATTGTCGTTTAATTATTCAAACATTTGCTTCCATGGGAAACTTCGCTTGTTAAGCTTCCTACTCCTCTTACGTTCGTTTCGTTTTATTAGCATCAAATTACAACTTGTACACCTTTGTGGGTGCTTCTACATCCTGGCTCACTCTTAAATTTCAGTGGGAGCCACTCAGCGAGTCGACACCAGGAACAACCGACTGTCTACCAGCTCCTCAGCTCGTCCCCCAATTAAGCGGGCATTCTCTCTCCGTCAAATGAAGACCTCTCTTCAATCCCATCTCAACAACCATGTCACACCCTGAAAAACAATTAAATTTTGTCAATTAATTTCGCTTACGTACCAAATGAGCCAAACACACACACCACCCTGCATTCGAGATGGTGGCCGACCTGTACGTACCTGATACGAATGTTTTTAAATTTATTTAAAAGCCCACCCCTCTCGCAACTCGCAAAACCACTCCGATTAGCTTAGCTCAACCCCTAAGGCGATCAGAACACCCATCCAACGCTGAGATCCGAAACACATGTTTCTGTGCACCCTGCGCTCAGCACTGCAGCAGCTACATGGCACATCTACCGCATCATCCTGTTGATCGGAGAAAGGAAATTATTTTTTATGTAAACACCCGAGCAATCATTAGAATCCCTATAATCTACCCCCCTCGTCAGAGATTCGGCTTCGCCGCAAGGAGGGTTGCCTGGCATGGTACATGTCGCCGCCGATCGTTTAATTGCAATTAAAACCCGATTCCAAGTTGCAACCCTCGGCCGAGAGTGAAAGCCAAAAGGCCGGAGCATGTACACTTGCTGCGGAGTTAACTCTGACGGACACCGGCTGCGGATTTTCGCATTTCCATGTCATGGCAGAGCACTCAGGTCCGGATGCTGGGTTAGGTCGTGAGACTTTACGCACTTGTCGCTGGCATGTACCCTTGTCCTTGTCACTGCTTGGTGGCAGGGTTGTACTGTGTCCAATCGGAGGAAAAACTACGCACTTTTCCCGCTTCGCAGGGGTAGCTGGGTATAAAAAGGAAATCCTTATTCCAATCAGATCTCATAATCAAGTTGGAACTCGACTAGAACGGTACTGGATTGCGCGATGTTACCCGTGCTGCCATCTAACAATACGCTGATTGGAACTTCCGTGCAGCAAGTGGAGCGAAAGACGCCAAGCATGATATTTCGCATCGAACACCTTGTGCCCAGTGCGGTGAGCCAGGATAGCAGATCGACGTCCCCGTCCGGAGAGGCGGTCGCGACCAGGAAGAAGGATTCGGGGGTCATAGCGGCCGATGTCATACAGAAGGATACCAGCACATCGCACATATCCACCGTAACGCTGATGTCGTTCAACGGAATCATCCCAAACGGCACGGATTTTTGCAAGGTCCTTAAAGGACACCTGGTCAGCGCGATGAGGACGGACAGCTCGTGGCTGAGGAAGATCAAACTGTCGGAGGACGTTTACAGCTACAATGTCATTTTCGAAGTGGACCGACAGAGTGGAAGCACCAGTAGCGTCCGGCTGCGGGCCATCCGCGACATCCAGAAAGGGGATGAGCTGGTCGCCTGGTTCTCGGAGGAGCTGGCAATACTCATGTCGATTCCATTCCTAACTCCAGGCAACATTGAAGGTAAGTGTGCAAACTTTGGCCTCGTGGAAAAATATAGCAGTCGTGGCCGAGTGGTTAAGGCGTCTGACTCGAAATCAGATTCCCTCTGGGAGCGTAGGTTCGAATCCTACCGGCTGCGTTCATTTTTTTTTTCTTGTTTTTTTCTTTCATTTTGCTTAATTTATGAATTTTTTTTTTGCTCTCTCTCTAGGCAACAAACGGTACACGTGCCACATCTGCCTTCTGTCATTCGAAACGCCCAACCCGCTGAAAATTCACCTCGCCCTTGGGTGCGGCCGGCACTCGCTGGACATCTTGTGGATTCGCTTGCATTACGCGCTGAAAGCGACGATGTTCGCGCATCTCTCCACCGCCGCCCCATGCCTGCCGACGACGACATTCCCGAGCAGCACGACCTCACGCTTGTCAGCGTTCAAGCCGATTTTGTCCTCATCTTCCTCGTTGCCAAGAGATTTCCGAGCCCCGTCGCGGATTTTCCAAACACCAGCGCCGCAGAGTAGTCCCCCGCAGGCGCCGTCAACGCAATCGCCACACCATCACCATCATCCGGCAGCGGCACTCAATCCAATGGAAGCGGCGGCTCAAATTGAGGCCATCGTCAGCAACATGGGCACCTCGAAGCAGGGACACCTGTGCATCTACTGCGGGAAGGTGTACTCCCGAAAGTATGGCCTGAAAATTCACATTCGCACGCACACCGGGTTCAAGCCGCTGAAATGCAAGTTCTGCCTGCGGCCGTTCGGCGATCCGAGCAACTTGAACAAGCACGTGAGGCTGCACTTGCAGCCTGGCACGTCCGCGTACAAGTGCCATTTGTGCAACAAGACCCTGGCCAGGCGGAGGGACCTGCAGCGCCACATGGAGAACCGACACATGAACGACCACGTCGATGTTGAGACGCCCTGAGAGGGGAGCAAATGTGGGCAATGGGGGGTGCTTTTCTGTGATATAGCTTTAAGATTTGGAAATAAAAATACGATTTCATTAAATTTTTGGTTGGTTTTTGGTTGAAAGTAGGATTCTCCTTCGTTTCTTGTCGGAAACTTGGCATTTCCACTATTGACAACTCTCACTGAAGGTTGCAGAAAAATGGGATTGACTGGAGAGAAAAGACAGTTTTTCAAGTGTTATTTGGTCACTGTCAAGAGAAACGTTCGCTTATGTACATTAATAAAGGGTGGTTAAATTTCAAGGGCCGATGTCGAATGTGAACCACGCCTAAACGTCAAGTTTTTTTCTGCATTTCATTTGATATTTCTCAATTTCTCACTAACTCAATTTGAACCATGGAAAGATATATAATCGAGCAACGCGTTAAAGTTATTCAGGCTTATTATGAAAATGGGCGTTCAAATCAAAATGCACGTCGTGCACTTCGTGATTTTTTCGGTCAATTCAATCGTCCAAATGTGTCGTCAATGGTCAGAATGGTGGCAAGAAATGGCAACAGTGGATGATCAATTTTCGAAGAAAATCATCTTCAGTGATGAGGCACATTTTCACCTCAGTGGATTCGTCAATAAGCAGAATTGCCGCATTTGGGCGAATTGTTTGGTGCGGTTTATGGGCTGGCGGCATCATCGAGCAGTATTTTTTTCCAAAATTAGGCCGGTCAGACAGTTACTGTGAATGGTGTTCGCTATCGTGGAATGATAACGAACTTCCTATGGCCCGAATTGGAAGACATGAATGTGGACGATATGTGGTTTCAACAGGGCGGTGCCACTTGCCACACAGCTAACGAAACAATGGCTCTTTTGCGCGACAAATTCAAGGGCCGTGTTATCTCACGTGGTGGCGATGTCAATTGGCCGCCAAGATCATGTGATTTGACACCGTTGGGTTTTTTTCTTTGGGGTTATTTGAAAGAAAAGGTGTACCAGCATCAATTCAAGAGCTAAAGGATGAGATAATTCGGCACATTAACGGCATAGAACCTCAATTATGCTTCAGCATCGGATGGAGGTGTGCCGCCAGGGTCGCGGCAGCCATTTGGCCGATATTTTGTTTCATACATAATTGAACCATACCAATATTATCATAATAAAAAGAAATGACAATAACTTCCTAAATAATTTGTGTTTTATTCAAAATCAACATAGGCCCTTAAAATTTAACCACCCTTTACAAACCAAATGCAGACAGGGTGAGATGAGGTATAAAGTTCACGTTCAAAATGTCGACTCTGGTTTTAAAGACTGTACTAATTACTTTGGATGGGAATTCTTGTTAAAATAGCTAGAATCAAATAGCTGGTGGCTTAAGTGTTTGTAAACATTTTTGGGTGTAGACGAAGTTGCCTTGCTATCAAATCTGAAAGCATGTCTTGCCATAGATCAACAATAGACTCCAGCAAAGAGAGGACTGTAGCGTGGGATGCTGCGATTTGGTTTCATTCTTTGACGTGGTATTAGTACGAAGAAGTTTCAGCAAGATGGATTTGTGAAGGACGATGTTTCTCATTACCCTTCTTATAAAGCTCGCATTTGCTTTCAAACTTTGTATATACGTAAATGTGCGTAATACCTGACTCGACGTAAATAGCGTAATCGGTTGAGTTTGGGAACCGAAACAAGCACTTGAAAAACTGGTTGGCTTCGAGGACTGTAAGTCCGAAAACTTGGATTCCATAACACATGCAGGCAGACAGGGTATAGATGAATATAAAAGAACCACTGTATGCCCAACTTGAGGTGCTTACGAGTTTGTCTGCCTCGGGCTAAGCGTGAGATGATACAGTCAGGCAATTGTCATTCGGTTGTTGATATAGCCCCTGAGCCAAAAATGGGTCTCGTCGTAGAAGATGATTTCTTTCTTACTTCACTTAGTTACTAGAGCTTGTCAGGGCTCTTTTTTGATCCAGTTCATTGAACTGCACAAGCCTACTATGAACCTCGGCTCTAGAAAGCACTTTTTGTGAATGACTGAAACGCCATGCACCGATGGTAGTAGGCGAAAGGGGAAGTACTTTGGACACTGACGGTTTGGAGCCATCTTGGAAAAAGCATAAAGTGGAGAGTGTAGGTTTTTCAGGCTGCCATAACTTCGATAAAAGAAGCACTAGCGCTGAAAGCTCGCAATGTAACCGACCAAGTGGTTGCTAGATCGCGTAGAGTATTCTAACATAAAAACTTGCTGGTTATCCAGACAATAGGAAGTCAACGAAATGTCTGTGGTGACAGCCTCCTGCAATCACCCTGGTATCCAAGGAAATGATTGATCCAAGCGACCGGTGGAATATCTATCTATATTCACACATGCTGTTAAGCTAAATACGCAGTATAGTCTCAAGGATGTACGCCGGAGTACTTGGGAGTCCTTGCTGGGTACTGTGCCATTAGCACACATGCATTGCGTCTTTGCATCCCTCACAGTGACTTTTGTAGAAACTGCAGGTATGAAGAAGATATATAGGGTGTCGAAAATTAAAGCAGCAAAATTTGCAGCCATTTGTGCAGTAAATTGTTGACAAAACAGCGATTTGACAGCTGATAGATTAGTGTTAGTAAAAATGGAGCATCACACGAGACAACAACGTGTTTGCATTCTTGAACAATATCTCAAAAAGAATGAAAGTTTTTTGTTGTCTTGCGTTTATTTTGGAACACCCTATAGAATCTGCTTTGCAAGTTCCATCTGTACATCTGGTTGATTTTTTTTATCCGTTGCCCTTTGAATTCCGCACATACTGTTAAGTGCATGTCCTGACTGTCTCCTGAACCAAGTAGCGGCTCACGAGGCCACTGCCAGGTTGCTAGTACCTCATTAGGCTTAAGCCCGATCGGCTGCCGAGCATGACAGATGAACCACCAGACCTTCGCGTACTGCCACCTTTCAGGCCTGGCTCCAAAAGGGGACCGGGCACATTAGGATAGGCGGTATCCGAAACTAATCTTTGTCTTCTTGTCATAAAAGAGATTGCGCTTCGTTTGGTCACGTGGCATGAATGTCCCCCTCATCACGACTTCCAAGATGTTCAGGCAGGTAGGTGACCGCTTGTCAGACCCAGGGCGAAGTGGTTGATTCAAGTCCAAAAACTCGCCTGGAATAACTTCGGATGAGTGAAAGTCGACGGTAAATGATAGAGTGGCGTGGATTTCTCTTGTGCGACCCCTTTAGTGTATCATGTGGATTAGAAGATGATGATGATGATGGTCTCAGGGTAGAGCTCGGTCATCCATCAAAGGCACAATGGAGATAACTGGTTGGTTCAGCCTCGCAGGCGGGACCATATATCCGACGCAGAATTTTTCTTTCGAAGGTATCAAGAATCTGCTCTGTTTCGACGTCCAACTTTCGGATCCATTTAGCACAACTGGCAACATAAGAGTTTTGGAGAGCATGAGTTTGGTCCTTCGAGTCAGGAGTTTCGAGACCAGTTGCTTCAACAAACTCAAGTAGCATCGGTTGCGAAGGACCATTCTACGTCGGATCTGCACTAAGACGTCGTTCGTGGAGTTCGTAAACCATTTTGTAAGGTTAATAAACAAGAAGAAAATTAAGCTGTTAGATGTAGCTTCCTTCTTCAGATTGTTCGAGTTAAGTTTCAACAGCTCTTGTTTTAGACAGAGGTCCTCACTCATCTTATCAGGATCCCAAGAACCACCTATCGGCCGTTTGAACGCGATGTATGATTCGCTCTGTATAGCCCACTTTGTGGAATCATTGTGGTCATCGTTCTGCTCCGCGGACGTGGTGCATACGCACCAAGTGTTCCTCTGTGGCAGGATTTCTCAAAGCCAGTGGGCTAGCGGCACAAGTACATCATCTTCGTAAAAGAACCACCTCCACCACCGGCTTAGTTCAAAACCGGAAGTACAGCCGCAGCGCGTTGCATTCCCTTAAACACCAACGCCACCATTGCAGACCGAATAAAGGATTTAATAACCTACTTCACCACCAATCCCTGGTCGTACAAGTGCAAATGATAAAATCCTCCAGAACGAACGACTGCAGCAACACCTGCGCGAGTGGTTGCTAAATGCAGAGTCCACCCCTCCGTCAGTGCCACCACCACCATCATCGAACCGGGCGGACCAACCCCGTATCCTTTGACATTAACTTCTTGCCTTGCCTTGCCGTGCAGTGCTGCTCTGTTGGTGTGTGCACCAAAATCTGGTCACGGATGTCAAAGCCATTGCATAGGGGTCGGGGTTCCAGTTCGGCTTCAGGGTTGATCCGCTGGATTACGACCTATCCTGTGTCGAATACCACATGACGGATTCCCATCGTTTGGCATCGTCATGTCGTGCTATTTTTTTCTTCTCAAATGTTCGCTACTCCTTGCCGACTCATTGTTGAGGGTTACTCGGCCGCTTGTGTTGGTTGCACTCGGCTAAGAGCTCTGCGAATTTCACCACATGGCGATGGTGGTGTGCTGAATTCTGAACTCACTCGACACCGGTTGTGGACCGACTTCTGTGTGTTTAGTGCGGCGCCCCTCAAGTGGACCGGAGAACGCGACTGAGCCGCGTTGCGATGTGCATTAGTGTGGATTTCTGCGAGGCATGCAATTCAGGGCGCCCTGCGCTGTGTGCCTCTGAGCAAACAAGTATTGCTCTCTGCCGCGGCTGACGGGCTGCCAGACTGCCGGGCTGCCACAGACCGGAGTGGGATGATAAATTAGCGTGTCGAAAGATTAGGATCATATCTGACATCGAATGGGAATTATGACAAGTGCTTGGATTTGTTTTTGCATTAAAGACCGCATGGGTGGACGGATGAATGGTTGAATGGATGGATGGATGGATGAGTGTGCAAGTTGGTAGGCGTTTCCCGCCCCTTGTTGACGGATATTCAATTAAACTGCGGGCTAATGGAGATTCCTTATCTCGCCGCTTCAAGTTAATGTGCGTTGATTGCGTTCTATTGTAGTGGACACTGCAGGTGGGCGGTGGCGCAATATGCGACCCAACTGCACTTAATTAAGTTGTTCAGCTCCCGTCGACTTTGCATATGCCCGGCGATCCTATGCTGATAAGTCACTGATTCCCTCTTTGTCCAGCTGGGCACCATCATCGCCCTTGATGCGATCTCAGCGCCCGACGTTTCCTCCATTGCGTCTCAATTCGCAGAGATCATGGTTTATGTCAAGAGTTCTCCGCACCGGCATTCCTCGGCAGCTCACTTTCGTAAGATCATCCATGGACGCCGGCACGTAGGTAGCTGCCAATTATTCTTACACAATAGCCATTCGCAGCACAAGACGATGCGCGGTCTAGTAAAGTAGCCTCTTCACTTTGTGCTCGTAATTTACCGCGAGAAAAAAAAATGAGGGAAAAAAAATCAATTATTCAACAACGCACTCGCCGCCTTGTTTATTGCGAATTTCGTTTCGATGCGCATCTCGGGAGAGATCGAGACTAGGCCTGCCAAACTGAATAAAAGCCAAACCTGACTTAGATCAGTTTCAGTTTAGCGTGCGTTCTTAAAGCTTACCCGGAGGCGAAGTCATGAAGTTGCTCAGTGGAATGAGAAGTCTCTTGTGGACTGGAGTGGTCCTCTATTGCCTGGGAGTCACTTTGGCGGCGGGATACTCCCGAGGAGGGAATGGGAACGGGAACGGTAAGGCTGGCGGTGGCAATGGCCGGAATGGAGGCGGTGGTCGCAATGGTGGTGGCGGTGGCGGTGGCGGTGGCAGTGGCGGCAATGGAGGCGGAGGAGGCGGAGGAGGTGGTTATTCGTATCTACCGCCAGATGGCGGTGGCGGTGGCGGCGGAGGCGGAGGTCCCGGTGGCTTTGGAGGAGGCGGTGGTGGTGGTGGAGGAGGTGGTGGTGAAGCGCCATCAGGCCCACCAATTCCCATCATCAAAATGGAGTCCACCCTCAGCGTGGACGGATCGTATAAGGTTCAAAATAACGCACAAATTGAGTCGACTTTGGTCTGAACATTTGTTCATTTCAGTACGAGTACGAGACGGGCAATGGCATCCAAGTCGAGGAGTCGGGGTACGTGAAGAACGCCGGAGTTGAAGGCGAAGAAGCACTGAACGCCGAGGGATCCTTTTCGTACACCAGTCCGGAGGGTCAGTCCATCATGCTGACTTATGTGGCCGATGAGAATGGCTTCCGGCCGATGGGCGACCATTTGCCGACGCCGCCTCCGATTCCGCCGGAGATTCAGGAGGCTCTGGAGAAGATCGCCGCTGGTGGAGGACATCCCGATGATGGCAATGGCGGCGGTGGCGGCGGTGGTGGTGGCGGTGGCAATGGTGGTGGCAACGGCGGCGGAGGAGGAGGAGGTGGCGGATATTTTTATAAGTAATGAATGCAATTCATGTGACGCTGTCTGTGAAGAGGATAATTTGAGTTGATGCTCGACAATAAATCTTGTTTCGGTTCTTATTCGGAGTCTTTTCTTTGCTAGAGATGAATTTGGAGTCTGTGGGCAGAGCATAACTTCTAAAGATGATGAAGCTCCGCAGGACACCATGTCGTGGAGGGACCAATGAACCATCCGAGAGGAGTGCAGTGACAGGTCTGCATATGTGTCAGCGGAGCGTTAAGAAGCCCAATATCTGTTGCACTTAACATACTTCTCCATCTCCACCCGCTGGACTTATTTTGCAGACAATTAGCAGCCAGCACAGCTTTAAAGACTCAAGACTCCTCGACTGTGGTCTGAACTCATCGGCCACTGAACTATTCTCGACGAATTACCTTCACAACCACACCGATACCCCAAGTATTATGTCCAATTTCTACTACGAATAAACCAACGACCGTAGTCTTTAGGGATCCAAAGACGATTGTCCATGGCATGTCCTCTCTGACTCACCCGGTCGTTGGCTACTCTCTCTTTTGCTCAAGAGGGTAGCTTATGCTTCTATTTGAGTCGATTAAGGAAACGGATCATTTTTATTCCTCGTGCAATATCGCTCAACACAAGTCATATTTGAGAAATGTTTGTCTACCAGCATTCCTCCCAGATTGGAAATGGAACTCTGACAAGCAGACGCTGAAACCTAGACAGAAGGATCGGCGGAGGTATGGCTGTAGGTGTATACTCCAAAGAAACCATCATTCCACTTTTCTTGCTACTCGCCAACCTCTGTAGCGTCTTGCACGCAGAAAGAGGCACTGTCCTAGCTCAAGAATATTGGGACACCACTACATGCCTGGCTGTGTCTAGTCTAGCCTAGTAGTAGACTAGTAGGCTAGCCTTGTCACGGCACCATGGCCTGCATTCAATCCCAAACGGTCACTCTTTCTGCTCAGACTAAGCAGACCTACACTACGGCTTTCGTCGGCGTCATAACAGGTCACTGTACAATTGGCACACGAGATCTTTGCTGAAGCTGCCTACATGAGGAGGAGGATGCCATACATCACTGGGCATTACTTCAGACGTTGACACAGAAATTTGCAGCTAATATAAAATGCACATAGTTGGTCGAACGTAGACGGTGGGCCAAATGAAAGTTTCTTTTTAAAACTGCAAAAAAATTAACAAAATTAAATGTTGTGAAATGTATCATGGCTTTATTAGTAAGAAGAAACATTCCCATTAATCATGAAATACAACTTCGTTCAAGTTGCTTCGCAGTAGCCCCAATTTTCCAAGACATTTCGATTGTGGCATAGGCAGTGTGGCATGGCATGGTGCGTCCTTCATGAACCAGAGGTCGTCCAAGTTCATGTCTTCAATTTCAGTGGAAATAAAAGTCAGTTAACATGGCTCTGTAACGCCCACCGTTGACCGAAACGTTTTGCCAGCCTCATTTTCGAAGAAAAATAGTCAAATGATGCCACCACTCAACAGTCCGCATCAAACTATCACTCTCTGTGTATGCATTGACTTCTCGACAATAACGTGCGGGTTTTCCGACCCAGATGTGGCAATTTTGTTTGTTAACGTAGCCGCCGAGATGTAAAAACAGTCGTTGTCCAATTCAAACTGCTCTAAGGCCAAAATGGGAAGCGGATGGTTGCGCACCTTCATTTGCTGAGCCAATTGTACCTTGTAAGCGAATAATGCGCACCGTACGACGATGGGGACCATGTCGCAGTAGATGCTTCATTTCGGCCAAAACTTCTTCCTTTCAAAAAACGCACTGGGCTACACAGCACTCACTTTGGAAATAAGTTTTCAATATTTCCCAACGTTGTTCAAGCGTAAAGCGACTCATTTCCTTCCGCGGAGTTATGACACTGAATTTCTGTCAAGATTTCGAGCGGGAAACGGCTGTCAGTGTCAAATTAACCTATGATTAAAAAAGAAACCACTAGATGGCCCACCTTGTATAATCCTATATTTACGAGGAAATGTCAACTCAAGTATAATAGATTCGTTAGTGAATGAATTTCAGATCACTTGCGAACTGAAGGCTGATCAGATCGCGAGAGTTGCTGTATTTCAGAGGCCGTCAACGTTACCACTGACACTCAGCTGTCAAAATATTCATTCAAGGGTTGTCATTTCATTATGCAACGTTTTACTCTTGCAGAGTTCTATGTGATCATGTGTCTGGATATAGTCCATAGTCTACGTTAACGAGGTAAACACATTGGACGAGTTGGAGGCCAACATTCGAGACGCTATTGCCGAAAAAAATGGGATATTGGACCGAGTCCTCAAAAATTGGACCGACTACTTGAAGCATTGTCAGTGAAGCCGTGGGGGGGGGGGGGACATTTCAATGATGTGCTAAATGCCATGACTGTAGCCATGACACAGCGTTGTTGTTTTATTTAAATTGCTTTTCCTATTGTTCTTATCTGGTCACTCTGTATATATTGATTAAAAACTAAAGCTCACACTTCGATGAGCGAACGTTGTCCCCCAACCTCGTGAAAGACAATACAAAACACATCGAGCCATGCGCAAAAAGTGCGCACAGCTCCCTTCCGAAGATACAGTCTCACCAACTTCAAGGTTCGTTGGCCGGTGAGTAAATAGATGAGTCCACTGAGGCCTTCCCAAATCGCCTTCAATGATGAATGATATTCCGACAGAAAAAGAAAATAAAAACTTGATGATCTGCTCTATTATTCGCGCGGACGAAGCAAAACAACGAGTGACGTAGCCGAGTAATTAACCCTCGACCGATTAGTTGTTCCGGTATTTTCGGTCGCTTTACGACCACCACCAGTCAACAGGGCAAGGCTGAATCGAGAGCAGCTGTTGACTGATGTGCGGAGCAGTCGAAACGTCAACAAATCACTCATCCACCGGTCGATCCTCGTGTGGGCGATCAATGAATGATGTCACACGATCGATCTGCTATTGTAAACCCGTCGTTTCGCTGGTCGATGCATTTATCAAACTGCCCGCGATTAAGTTCATAAGCCAGTCCACTTAAAACGGTACCTGCTAATCAAACTCATTAATGCCGGCGGATACCCGGTGCAGATAGCAAACAAGCACCGCCGCTAATTTATGAATCAGAACAAGATTTCGCCTGGGATCGCCACTTTCAAGGCCAACTCTGTATACTCTACGTCAACAGCAACGAGCACGAAACGGCGTCGCGTCTTGTCGTGTCATCCTTCCAGTCTCGGCTCGGTGGAACGATTAGTTTAAAAATAGAACCTCACTCATCCACGCCCGAGTGAGGCAATTACCAAGAAGCCATAGGCCCAGGCCCGAGTGTAAACTCATCTAATCGACCATCTAACCGTCGACCTGGCAGGTATCTTCGCGGTTTTCGAGTCAATTTGTGTGCGCAGCTTCGTGTAGATAGACTGACCTGGAAGGTAAAGCATCACAGGCCTGATCCCCGCATTGGTTGACGTCATTCAGACAAGTGCAGAACGCCGCCCCACTTACAGGTAAGAAGCCAATAAGAAGCACCATTTGCCGACCGAGTCTGCTAGCCTGTGGATAACTCAACGGAGAGACTCTCTCCGCGTGCAAGAAAACCGTCGACAGCGCTCTCGATAAATTCAATAAATTAGCAACCGGCCCGCAGACGAAATAGTCTCAAAGTCCAGTCGCGGCAGACAGAAGTGCGGTGATAAAAGTCTGGAATTTTCTATTGTTTTTCGTTTCTCCACGCCATGGGCCATCTGAAGGTAGGAATGAAGCGTGTGTGAATTGTTTGCCTTTTCGGACTGATTTCGAGTGCGTTCTCGTTCACAGCAACTCGTCTGGATGTTGGCGTTGACAGTGGCGTTTGTTGTAGCGATGCCAGCGATTGAGGTGAGTTTTCGATTTCCCGGTGGTCCACCATCCTGTGTCTATTCATTGGCGAACTTTGTCATTTCAGGATAAGGAGCCAGGGAAGAAACTAAGTTCGTATGCCTTCGCGTAAGTGTGTCCCTTAAGATCTTGTCCCAGTTCGGTGTTCAGTGTGCGGAGTTCTTTTAGATTCGAAACCGAGAATGGACAAATGAGGGACGAGAGCATCGAGGTGGACACGGAAACGCCCGAGTCCCGGATGGAGGTGAACATCAAGGGCAGCTACAGCTTCATATCGGCCGACGGATACGAATACACGACGTACTACAAAGCCGACAAGAAGGGCTACCGGCCGTACGTGACCGCGCACAAGATCAAGCCCGACGATGCGGCGAACAAGGATAAGGAGAAGAAGGCGCAGTAGGCGCAGGCGGGCAGTAGCCGCCTTAGAGTTAGTTGCTGTGATTGTTATTTGCCCATCGTCCACTTCATTTGATTTGTGAGCTCATCTCGCCTGTCTGGCCTGCTAATGGAATAAATAATTCGTATCTTGAGTTTCAATGAATCCAGTGGTGAAGTCATTCTTTGGGAACTGGTTTCGTGGCGGATGGTGCGCATCTTTCTCAGATTCAGTGGAGGGGCACTTTTGCTTTTGTTTTCCCATTCGCGTGGCTCGTGCGAGGTGCGAGATGATGCACTTCTGGGTGGGGTTGTGCTTCGCTGTGTTGGGATCGGTGTAACATTTCACGGCACATTCGTCGGCAAAAATCACAGGGTTCGGTTGTGTGTTGGGTCATTATGCGTGCAAGCGGCAGTCGCGTCTGCGGGAGGTTAGAGTTTCGGAAGTGAGATCTGTGAGCAAACAAATGCTAATCGAGGTCAACCCAAAGCCATCAACAGTTTTACTGCTTCCCATAATCGTCTCTTAATTTAACACATTTATTTAATGACCTGTGTTGGGGGTTTGTTTATTGGCCTTAAACTGTTTACTTGGCCGACAACAGATTCAAGGGAACATGTAATCAAACAACTGAAAGAAGAAGTCTTGTGTTAGGATAATTTGGAGCTGAGTTGGGAACGAATTAAATCGAGTTATCGATGGTAACAGAAACATCATATCGGGAAAACTATACGGAGATTCCACTCGCATCCATGACGAGTGGATCCACCAGAGAAAGGACACCCCTTTGCCTGCGCCAACTATCGAGGAATTAGTCTCATTTCCGTGTGGCCAGGGACTTCCCTCAACAAAGCAGACTACGGGATATCCTGAAAAAAGACCCAAGAAATGCAGATTAGTCATGTGCCAAACAGAAACTTTCTTCAACCGAGTTAACACGTGTTTGAATTGAAGCGAGCCGAGTTGCAACTCGGGTAGTCTAATTCGCTTTCGGGGAGGAGCAAGCAGGCCACGTCCTGAGACCACACACCTTCAGAATTGCAGACACAACCGCGAATAACGCACAGATTCGTGGGGCATCGTGACCCAGTTGAAGTTGCCGAAGACTGCGGACTTCAAGCCATTCGCAGAGGTATAAAAGGATCCCGCTTCCGTCATCTCAGACATTTCAAAGTTCGAGCATCCCAGCACATTCCACTTTACTTCACAAATTCATTGCAGAGACGAAATACTGCCGGAAATTACTTAAGCAGTGTAAATCCGTCAAACCGGAAAGTTCGAAAAGTTGGTGTTGACTTTCTCAAGCATATGCGCTGGCAACTGCTGCCTCCCCGTAGACGCAGCCACCGGCGGTATCGAGTCTCAACAGGTGCCTTAGGTGTGCGCGGCTCCCGTATCGAGTCATCTCCTAAGAAGTTGCGCAGCCAAATGGCCCACCTTACGATGCACAGATCGCCATATTTCGAAAGAATCTCGGCGATATCAAGTACTTTATCGTCGACGCTGGTACAATCGGTTGCAAACTGATGAAGAACTTTCCCATGATCGGGGTAGGCTCTGGCAATGGAGAACTTGTCATCACGTATATGGATCCCATTGAAAAGTCGGTTGGGGCTGGTGCGGCGTTTACTGCTTCTACCTTCGTTGCTGATGGCCTAATCTCCAAAGACTCCAGCCTATGGCATTCATCTCGAAACAGCATTCATCCCTTCTAAGTCGTAGGCCAGCCTTATCAAAACGGAAAAGTACTTCTTCGAGACGGCTGGCGAGTTTGGCTTTTTATTTGACTGGACATTCATTTCGTCTTAGTTTCGGCAACTCGGTTTGACATAAATTTAGCCTGGATGTAACTCGGTTTTACCCGGTTTATAAACTCGACTTAACCCATCACTAATGCAGATTGACAATCACCACCTGTTCGTCGATTTCAAGGTCACATATGACAGCGTGCGTCTAGTTTTGACATTCCTACCAAACCCGTCAAACTGAGCATAATGACGATGGCGAATCCTATCTGCTGCGTCAATGTCGCTAAGGAACTCATGGGGACCTTCAATACCAAAGAAAGCATTTAGACAAGGCGACGCGCTGTCTCGTGTCTCCTTCAAAATCATCCTTGAGAAAACTAGCACCCCAACACTAGGAGCACGATCTTCTAGAAGTCCGATCAGCCATTACCACACGCGGATGACATTGACGTGATTATGCAGAAAACAGTGAGTTGATGAGGCGTTTGGTGGCATTGAGGAGGAAGCGGCGAAGATGCATCCCGCTGCGAAGGAAGGGAAAACGAAGCAAACGTCCTCAAGAAAGGACTTATAACATTGACGCCATGGAGAAAGCGTCACAATGGGTAGCAACGACTTCGAGGTTGTCAGGGACTTCCTCTACATTGCCTTCGCAGTAAATAGTACCCAGATCAATCGCAGAATAACTCTTGCCAACCGCTGTTTCTTTGGGCTCAAGAGGCAATTGAGTAACAGACTCCTTTCTCGAAGGACAGTGCTGACTTTATGCAAGCCATTGACTATCCATGTCCTGCTCTACAGCACAGAGGAATGGACAGGTCCAAAACCGGATGAAAAAGTTGTTGCTTCCTTAAAGTGAAAAGTTCTGCGTGCGATCTTTGGTCCTCTTTGCGTTGATGGCATCTACACATCTATGTACAGCGACATTAGCGCAGCCAGGCGTCTAGTGATCCAACGCCATTGACAATGTAGCTCCAGCCTGAGGATTCTTTGATTCCGAGTCTGCGAGGACGTCCAATCCACTTGGTGTGCGATACTGGATGTAGCTGGTAAAGCCTGTTTGACTGAGACAAAGGTCCCACAAATAACGGCAGAAGAAGTTGCAAAGAATTGCATGTCTTGGTATAACAGGCGCCACGTGTACCTACACCTGAACAGCGCCAGAGGCTATATAGTCGGGCTGACCCCCATTCCAATCTTCATTAAGAAGACAGCTGCCAGATATGCCACCAAACTGGAGCTACATAGTAGTGGTTGGCATTTCATTTGATATTTCTCAATTTCTCACTAACTCAATTTGAACCATGGAAAGATATATAATCGAGATATAAAATCAAAATGCACGTCGTGCACTTCGTGATTTTTTCGGTCAATTTAATCGTCCAAATGTGCGTACAATCGGAAAAATCGTGCAAAAATTTGAGCAAACCGGGTCTGTAGGAGATGTGAAAACACCAGTGCATGCTCGTACAGCTCGTACTGCAGAAAATATTGCTGCTGTTCGCGATAGTGTGGCTGAAGAGCCGTCCACCTCAACTCGTCGTCGTGCCCAACAATTGCACCTCTCACGCTCGTCGTTGATGAACATTATGCATAAAGACTTGCATTTACACGCTTACAAGGTGCAATTGACTCAAGAACTAAAGCTTATTGACCATTTCAAGCGTCGTCAATGGTCAGAACGGTGGCAAGAAATGGCAACAGTGGATGATAAATTTTCGAAGAAAATCATCTTCAGTGATGAGGCACATTTTCACCTCAGTGGATTCGTCAATAAGCAGAATTGCCGCATTTGGACGAATGATAATCCAAGAGTGATTGTCGAAAAACCAATGCACCCAGAAAGATTGACTGTTTGGTGCGGTTTATGGGCTGGCGGCGTCATCGGACCGTATTTTTTCCAAAATGAGGCCGGTCAGGCAGTTACTGTGAATAGTGTTCGCTATCGTGAAATGATAACGAACTTTTTATGGCCCGAATTGGAAGATATGAATATGGACGATATGTGGTTTCAACAGGACGGTGCCACTTGCCACACAGCTAACGAAACAATGGCTCTTTTGCGCGACAAATTCAAGGGCCGTGTTATCTCACGTGGTGGCGATGTCAATTGGCCGCCAAGATCATGTGATTTGACACCGTTGGGTTTTTTTCTTTGGGGTTATTTGAAAGAAAAGGTGTACGTCGATAAGCCAGCAACAATTCAAGAGCTAAAGGATGAGATGATTCGGCTTCAGCGTCATCGAAAATTTTGGACCATCGGATGGAGGTGTGCCGCCGAGGTCGCGGCAGCTATTTGGCCGATATTTTTTTTCATACATAATTGAACCATATAACTATTATCATATTAAAAAGAAATGACAATAATTTCCTAAACAATTTGTGTTTTATTCAAAATCAACATCGGCCCTTAAAATGTAACCATCCTTTACAAGCCAGGCGAGGTTACTCAACTAAATCCCTGATAGAGATATGTTTTGTACATTGCCGGATATTATGGTGAGGCAGCATTGTTTCGGTAAATTTTTCGAGCATGAAATATATAATAATGGTACACAGACGAATCAAAAATAGACTCCAAAGACTAGGAGTTGCAGCTGGAGACTTTGGACCCAACAGAAGGATCTCCGTACCGATACCTGGGTTCGAATCCTACCTTGTTTAAAGCCGAAATCCAAGTCATTGAGATCTGCGACAGACACAAACTCCTCAAGGGTATTAAGTGTGCTGAAATTCATTTTCAGACAGTCAAGTAGCACTTAAGGGCCTCGCTAGAGCTGGCTCAGAGTCTGCTTTCATAAGTCCTGAACCGTACTGTGATGCCAACTGAACAACAAACAGCTACAACGCTGATTAACGAATGGGGAAACAAACTTCGCCTAGACCAATAGACTAATAGGGATGGTCTTAGGCAATCCAAACAATTGTTCTTGATGGAAGTGTAAGGACATCTTTTTTAATTAGCTGCTTCTTCAAGGTTTCATCATGGCACTTCCTTTGTATTTAATTCGAGAAAGTATACAACTTTCTTGGTCGATTCGAAAGGAAAGTGCTTTGGTCCCTCCGTGTGGAGAAGGAGAGCGACTGGACATCAAAGCTCTGGCTCGGAATGTCTTCGACTTTAAACCAGAGAGACAACGCGGTAATGGAAGACCTCGCCTCCGGTGGCGTACTCAGCTGGAAAAGGACTTCAATCAGCTGAACGTTCGCATCTGGAAGCAACTACACTACACAAGACCGCCTTGGATGGAGACGCAAGTTGACTGAGGCCAATGTTCGGACAGTAGAGCCAGCCAAAAAATAAGAAACAACTTGGTCATTCTATACGTTTATTTCTCAACGCTGTGCTGTCTTTACGGCTACAAAAATCCATTCGTAGATAAACACTTCGTGCCATTAAGGCGCTCACTCCTCACTTTGCTTCTTCCGTTCCATTGGCATTGATCCGGTCAAGACACAAGCAAGGCAAGTTAATATTTGACAATTAGCAGGTGTCATTACCTTTCCACGTTCTGCGTGATGTTGCCTACACACGAATGGAATCTTCTGTACATTTCTGTGCTCATCAATCCCATTGAAAGTATTGAGAGAAAGCACCTCTCTCTCTTGAAAGGGTCATTGTCCGTCTTGGGTACATTTTGTATTTTACGAATAGCCGGCTAAGTGCCTTCATTGCGAAACGTCTGTTGCGTGTACAGCGGCTATTTGTGTAAGGCTGTAACTCTTCGAATTGAGGCTGTGCGACTTCTCAAGGTCTTCTTTTAAGTTTCGATGCGGTTAGTCTCGCAATTACATCATTTCTGTGTGCTGGTGATCATCCTCCTCACTGAACAGATGTGGTTTGCTGCAAGTGCGCTTAATTTCTTGTTTGATCGTGGAGATGCAGTTGGAAATGCATTTGGCAAGGGATACCACAACGTTCTCATGTACCGATCGATCGATCGATTGGAAGATGTCCTTTTGCACATGAGCTCCGTCGGAGTAGTTCTAAAGGCGCTGTCCATCTGGTAGTTCCCACTAATTGGAGTTCTGGACGCCAGATGACGTGTGATGATGATTAGCATCCCCGTTTTGCTCTATAGAGGCATGGTCTATATCCATAGAGGATGCCTCTTCATTGTTCTTGGTATTTTCGAGAGAAAATTTCTGCGCGCGATCTTTGGTCCGGTTTGCGTTGATGGCAGAGAAGAAGGTTCCAAATGTGTAGCGACATGATTCGAAGGATCTTCGACTCTGAGCCTGTGGGACAATGCAACAGAGGACGTCCATGCACAAGGTGGCACACACAAATCCCTCGTAAAAAAGAGGGACCTTAGCCGGCTGGGTGTGCGAAACTGGAGACAGCTGGTCAGAGATCAAGGCATGTTAAGTGACGCCCAGGTCCACCTCGAACTGTAGCACCCTAAAAAGAAGAAGAATAAACTACAAGTGACACTAAACACTGCCACAGCGAGAGTGGGGATTGAACGAAACACCCCGCCCTTGTTCGGATTCAAAGTGGAACTGGATTTGTTGTTGATACGAGAGTGTGTTGATGGCATTCAAATTGTATGGTAAATTGTTAAGTCAACCGATGATCAGACGCTTGAATGCGCATGCCTTCGATGAGAGACGATAACAGTCAATCGCGAGCCATCAAGAGTCATTTCACCTCCATCATTTCATAAGCTTTAAGTGAAGTCTAGATAACGACTCAAAAGTAGGGTGCTCTTAATTTTCTAGGCCGATATTGTTTCTTCGCCATTTTGTGCTGGATGACATTTGTTGGTATTTGACAGCTGTGGGGAATGATCGACACCAATTCAGGAGGAGGTAATGTGGGAACAACGTGGCGTTGTGGGTCGGTGCGTCGACTAGCGTAGGAGTAGGAAAATGTTCAGCGTCTTGATTCGAATCCCAGTATCTACGACAAAAATAATTTGCACGGCCTCACCGCTTTCGACTCACTGATCAGACGCTTCCGCTCAAAGAGCATAGTTATCTAGAAAACGTTTCTCATACTCGGCCGTTCGTAGTCGGCATGCAACTGTAGGCACCTTCCACTCCTGAGAGAACAAAAGCACGCACAACACGAGTGGTTACTGTAGCTAGGCCCTGGCCCTCTGCGGGCTGTAGCGCCACCCATACTATTATTTCAATCTGTCACCTGAGACTGTGAAGCTTAAGGTTTTTCGTTTCATACTATGGATCGGTCAACTATGGTTGAATGCGTTAAAATTGTGAAAACTTACGACAAAATTAGTGTAGTAGGTGGGTTTGAGATTATAATCCATGTAATCATCCATCCGTGCTTATTTCAACAGATGCCTAAAGGCACCAAATCGAAGATATGACTTTCCACGTCCCCTCAGTGAAAACTCCCTTTTTTGTGGAAAGAATTAGAGAATTCAGTCGCATGTAGCTAAATAAGAGAGCTCTAGACATGTGTCCATGGAATATGAGAGGTTAGGTTTGGTTTATGAGATTGCCGTAACTTACGGAGCCCACTTAGATCCTGATTGGATCCATTGTGATATCACTATTCGGCAGCTTACGCACCGGTTCCTCTGTAGGGCACTAACTAAACACCTGAAATTACCAACTGGTGTGCTAGTGACATATCCTGGATGATGCACTCCTTTGCTGGTTTACAGCCACAGTGTTACAGTGTTTTTTTTTAATAAATTTAGCTATGTCCGGGATTATAATACCTGACATTTCTTCTGGGCTAGTAAATGAATATCTGCCTAGCGTGCTTTTCCTTTTCCTGGCAAGTGCTTGGAATGTACCGAGGTAGTGAAGCGTGGTTTCTTCTTCTTCTTCGTCACTGCAGCTCCTGCAAAAGTCATTGTAGGGCGTTCCCATCCTTCTGGCGTGTGTGCCGAATAGGCAATCATCAGTAATAATGCCAACTACCTTACTGATTTCCTTATGGGTGAGTGCATGAGACACAAATACAAGGAGTACAGCTTATCGGTGTCGTCCCATTGTCCAGAGTTTGACATCGAGATTTTCTGATTTGATAAGCAGAAGTCTGGCATCCTGTTTATGGTATGCCCCAAGGCTCAGTTTTATGTCCGACGTTCTTTTTGATTCTTGATCTGCCACGTCTAGTCCAAATCATTCCTTCCCTGAGGACAAAACCCGCAGTTTCTCGCAATCATTTCCAGAAAAGCGTCCGAATGCCTCGAGCGTGGAAATCGAACAAATGGATATGTTAAATTCTGGCCTCAATGGCATGTGAATATGGGGTATTTCAAAAAGGGTCTAACTCATTATTTGCAAAACGCAATGCCCTTGCTCTTCTACCTGCGCAGTCGAAATATGAACGAATGACCGCAAGGTTTTCAGCAGTCCTCGAAATGTGTGTAAAAGGGACTTTTTCGGTTGGAATGAGCACATATTCGACGACACTACCTAAGTCGAACTCCCTCTAACTCGAACTAATTTTGATATCCCGTGAAAATTCGACTTAGAGGAAGGCGACTGTACGCTCATAACTGGAGTATAATTCCCATTTCTGGGCTGGTGCACTAAATATCGCCTTACATCTTCTCGATCTCGTCCTATCGGGACGTCAAAACTAATTTGTGCCGTGGAACGTCGATACAATGTCTTCTGAAGTTCATTACATTATCGCTGCTTCTATAAAGAGTGTTTCAGTGAAATTCCCACCTGCTGTTCATCTCTGAATGGAGCTTACTTAGGGCAACCGCAAGTGTCTTCTTATACCTGACGACGGCTTTCACAGTGCCTGATATTCATACTTCGCAAGTCGTCATGACCTTTTGATTTATCTGAGTAAGTACTGAAGTCCCTCAAGGCTTCAGTTGATGGCCCTGCTTCTTAAATACAAAGCTTCAGCGGAAGACGATCAATTGAATAGATGTACGTTTTCGAATTATGATGACAGACGGACATCGTTACTTGCACGGGGAACTCCTGATGACCGCTTGTTGCTTATGTGCTGTATATTAGAATTAGAAATATCTTGGCGATCACCCGTCATAGACGTTCGAAGTTCGGTAGATCGATAGAGGACCATCACAATTCCACAGAAAACGCCGTTGCAGACAGAAGTCGATAGAATGCGATTGCTTTCCTAAGTTGAGTCCCATTCTTGACCCACGTTCTGCCCAAAACAGTCGAATGTGCAAATGCGAGAGTGTGCCAACCAGAGCAGAAATAAAGTAGTATAGAGGGAGCTTCTACCTCTCCTCCTACAAGTGGTGAATCAGCTGTGAAGTCGGCTGTCTCTAAAGTATCTGGTTTCTGATCCGGAGTCTACACAAGTCATCAGCTCATATACATCGTCTTTTCATTGCCTACCTTAAGGTGGTGACACTCAACTAATGCTTTGCGCCCGAGAGCACACCACCATATCCACCGCCATCATGATTGATCGTCTTTTTGAAATTTCAAAAAATCATTCAACCATGTTGCTCCACTGCTTGGAGGGGTCCATAAACCATTACCCATCACCCACCAGCCAGATTGCCCATCATCTCGTTAACCATCTTCCAACGGCTCACGTCGCGATTTGCATCATCCGACAGAGCGTGTCGGATTTTAATTGATGTCGTTCACAAAACTCACAAAACAACTTGCACAACAGCCATAATCGGATTAATTTTCTGCCAAGTCATGAGCAAAAGCACACCGAAGAGGCGCCCATGGCCCATGGCTCAGACAACAACGCTGGCCCGTCGATCTGTCACTTTCTGCGTTAATTACCACACAACACACGCACACACCAGTGTAGGAATGAAGATGATTTTATTTCTCTAGATGAAGACCTTAAAACAGATCCACTAACGTTACACAATGTGCATTTACAACAAAGCAAAACCGAATAACAAAACACAACACACAAATTGACGCACTTCCGCAACAGGGCTTGCGTCATCCAGCCAAACTTGACAGGAGCTTCGGTGACACTTTGCGATTTTTCAGCGGCAACTTGCCTCTGGCGCGTCCTTCATTCGAGGAGCCAAGTGTGTCAGGGTTCGGGTCTCGTGGTGCGTCATCTGGCACGACGCCGATCTCCTCGTGAGTGACTCCATTTTCGGTTTTGTACCTGCGGCGAGAGTTTGGTGGATCAGTGAAAGGACCGCCTCAAGGTGGTGCGTTTGACAGCTCTCACTTACCAGAGGATGTATCCAAAGGGCGTTGGCACGTACTTAAAGTCCACGTAGTGAAAGATCGGGTATCTGCCCTGGTAGGCGAAGTAGGTCTGCGCCGAGGCGAATGACACTAGGACCAAGGCTAGTAAAACCTGAAAGAAAGAAGTGACAAGTGAGAGTGGGAGAGAGAGAGATAGAGCGAGCGTATGCGTGCTTGATAGACTTACAATCCTGGGGTCGGCCATTCTTCGAGGTGTACGTTGCGCAGCATCAGTAGGGTAAATGACGGCACTTCTATTGCCACACTAGACTATAAGTGCGCTTCGCCACATGCCAGTGGCAGTCGCCTCGGCCGCGTCTAGGGCGGGGATAACAATGGGGAGAGACCCTTTCCGGCGGCTAGGCGTGGCGGCGGCGCCCGGAAAAGCCCTTTCATTCATCTGGCGGTACGGGAGCACGGTCTACGAGAGGCACCATCGCCCGGGAGCAGGGATGGCTTGTGGCGCAGATAGATTGAATATGGCCGCCCGAGTAAAAGTGGCACACTAATCCGCCATGACCCTCACTTGGTCACACGATCAAACGTCGATTTTTGAGTGGCGATCGAGATAGGTTCCAGAGGCGGTGTGACTGATGACCCTGTGCTGCGGTGAAGCACAAAAAATAACAAAACAAAACGCTTTCGTGGTTTCTTCATCTTGGTGCGACGCAGAGAAGTGGGTTAGTGGCTGGTCGTGCGGCGAAAGGTGGACAAGATGAATTCGGCGTATTTGGCTTTGCCCGCGAGTCGCAGACAATAGAGTGCTTGTCCGGAGTTGGTAGCACTGCTCCCATGGCTTGTTTCCCATTCGCGCTCGGTTATGCTAATTGCATTGTGGCATGGTTGGCGACGAGTTGCCCAGCGAGCGAGTGGCCTTTCTCTCTAATCTAGTTTCGCGGCTGTCGATTGCTTGTTTCTCTTTGGCTATAACACGCTTGGACACACTTAATTGTGATGGAGTCATTTAGATGAGCAGGTTATCAAGATTTGAACTGTGATGAGTTGCGCGGGGTTGAGTCGGGTCCACCTCGAGATGCCATGCAGGCCGTTGTTGGCGCTATGCCCCGGAGCTGGCCGTAGAAAGTGAAGACTGCTCTGTGATGCTCTTGACCGGAATTGGTGTTCGTGCGCAGACAGTGCGGCTACACGGAGGCAAAGCGCGGCGTCGCGGCGTTGGCATGGCCAGATGGGTACAGTGAGGTAAATCACGTCGTTGATGGAACAAGTGACTTGCTCTTGTGTGTTTTTCTTTGTCGATATCTTACGCAGGTGGTCGGAACGTTGGGAACGTTGGGAGTTCAGGCGATCAACTGACAGCTGTCTCCAGTGCGCCACTCCAAGCTGTTTGAGGTGGATTTTAACACCTGCGTGTCTGCTTGTCAGTGGATGTCCCCCGGAGGAGTTCACTGCCTCAAGCCTGTGGACAGTTCCTTTGGTTTAGGTGCTTCTCGGTGCTTCTAGGAGCTTCATTTTGTGAAGTCACATTTCTGGCGTGTGTCAACTTGTGAATTTCCGATCAAGATAAACTGAGGTTGCTCCACCCTCGTATTACGTTGGCATTCCCATACATCGCCCGTCAAGTGCGAGACCCAGCCCAGTAATAAAAGCCGCGTAGTTCGATGTCCGATTTGTGCTAGACCATGGAATTCGTGGAGAATTAGATTCAATTTTGTGATAAGCTGGCAATCATGACGCAACACTTGACCTTCGAAAGAAAGCCTAGTTTGTGGTTATTGTTGTCCAAAAATGGGCGTCAGAGGGGCGACGGGTTCCGATCCACATGAAGCTCGTAATTCGAACCAATTTTGATGAGGCTGTGTAACAAGGTGGAATTGGGCGGATGAGTGACTCTGGAGCAAGGCCGCTGGTAGAGAAATTCCACTGAGTCATCTAATCATAGAAATTACAGATCACCGAGGAGGGTTAAAAAATCAATCGAAATGGAAATTGGCTTGAGGTGTGCTCAGAGTGGCCATAATTACGAGTATTACTGCATCGCTTGGCACTGCTTAGGTTAATCATGAATCGATGTGGCACTCAACACAAAATTTCGAGGATAGGTGAGGGATAGGAAAACTCAATAAGACACTAGGAGGACCGTTCTTTTTGAGAGCTTATTGAGCAGTTCTCATTTATCGATTTGTTAGGGTTTAGCTGTCACTTCACCTTTTACTGTCATGATTCCAAGGTCTCAGTGCCAGTTGATGTCTTCGTTTCGGAGAGTGAATCACTAAATACTCAACTTTGAAAGCAGAAGACCTTGCTGGGGGAGGAGTTGACATTTGTAGCCAACTTTCCACAACGCAATCGACGAACAAGCACAAGGGCGGTCGTGTAAACACCCCGCATCATCGATCGGAGTAATATCAAACACATCACGCAACATCGCGGAATGCACATACAACAGCTTGTAAGTATCCTGCACCTGTTTAGAAGGAAAAATAGGCGTGACATTAGTGATGATTTTCAATGGACTGGTGGATATCGACTGAAAATAGAAGAAACAACATGGGTCCTAAAATGGATCCTTGCGGAACTCCTGCTATGGTTGGGGTTGGGGAAAGCTAAGGCCATTGTAAACTGTGCTGTCATAATTGTCCTGTTGCTGAATATTGGTACGATTTCATTTGGACAACAGCTGTTGAGGTCAACGGTGTGATTGTGACGAAGTTGATTTTTTTTTTATAATTTGCCCGCGCTCTAGGTCTTGCTAATACCCTTAAGTGTCCGGGGTCAAGACACAGCACGGGCCGAAGGTATAGAGGGAGAAAGGGAGAGGAGGTACCTGTGCACAGTGGTGTTAAATATCTGCGGGAAATATAGGGCTGGGACGAGCATTCCAAATTCGCGTAGTACGGCTGCAGAACGAGTCTCTAAATTTTACTGTGCGTCCGAAAGTAGGCTTAAGGGTAATCTGATGAGCATTTCTGGCGAGACGAGTATTGTGAGTGAATTCATGGAGAGGAGGAAAGCAGTTGGCTGGCTCACTTGAGCATCGTTTGTTGAAATAGCGATAAAATACGGACAAAGAAGAAACGGTACGTCGATGTTCGAGTGAGTCTAATGACTTTGCGACATTGTTGTCTAATATAAGTTTTATCGCTCGCTTTTGGATTCTATCTAGTAGGTGCAGGGTGGTCTTTGGGGCACCAGACCAGATATGAGCGTTGTACTCAAGCTTGGGGCGGGTATACGCCTTATAAATGAAAGCCAAATCAGAGGGGGTGAAATATTTCTTGCATCGATTAAGGAAACCTAAGCATTTCGCAGCATTTTTGGTTACCTCAAATATGTGATCATTCAAACTAAGTGTTGCGTTGATATACATACCAAGGATGGAAAGCTTTCCGGTTTCATCGATACAAGCACCATTCATGGATAATGGCTGATTAACAAGGGTTCGCTTGAGTGACAGCAGACAGCATTGAGTTTTTGAAGCATTGAATTCCACTCTGTTAATTATGCTGTCAAGATCGGAATTCAATGTGCTTAACATACGCTGCCGTTCCAATTCTACGGCCGAAGGGCAGTGTCGTGAGTCTCGGAACGAATATGAAAAAAGCTGAGGGTGCTGTCATCAGCGAAGGAATGGATTGGATTAGAAGTAGCAGACAAGAGATCATTAATAAAAATGAGAAAGAGTGTCGGAGACAGAACAGAGCCTTGGGGTACACCAGCATTTATTTGGTGGATATCAGACTTGAACCCATCCAAAACAACTTGAATTGAACGGTTCAAAAAGTAATTTCTTATCCATAGAAGAAGAGATTCATCGATACCATATGCACGCATTTTCGACAAAAGAGCTTGATGCCAAACTCTGCGTCTGCGGCGCACGTTCTCTTTTGACTTCTGAAAACTACCTCCTCTAGAAACACTCGCAGATCTGATCAATAATGTTACACTCAACATGCTTACACACTGTGACATTTGAAGAAACTGCGAAACCGCTGACTCTAAATTTACGATACTAAGTGTAGACGACATTGTGGTGGCCCGTTGCGTTGCGAGTATGTGCGTCGACCCTTACGCACTTGGACCTACCTGTCTAGGTTCGATTCCTGGTACGACAAGAAATACTTTTCACGGCCCCACCTCTTTCGAGTCACCGACAATGCTCAAAGGGTATAACTGTCTAGAAAAAGCTTCTTAAAATTGGCCGTTCGGAGTCGGCATAAAACTCTAGATCTCTTCCACTCGTGAGAGAATAATAGCACGCACAACGCGAGTGGTTGCTGAGAAGCTAGGCCCTGGCCCTCTTCGGGCTTTAGTGCCACCAATATTATATTATTATTATATTATAATTGTAGACGACATGAAGACACTATGTGCCTCACTTTGCAACAAGTCTGGCCTAATTCCAACTCTAAATGGTCAAATACCCTGAATATGCTGTGCCAGCACTTAGACTATGATTGGTGTTACAACAAGACACTGAGCCATTGGGATACTCTCCTCTTGTACATCTGTAGAAATTGCATAGACAATGACGTTGTGTGATACCACTCGGATACTCCTAAATTTGGAACCAGTTGATGCATTTAATAAAGCAGTTCAGCTGGCTAATGCTGTCGCTGAGATTATTGAAATAAATAGCAGCCCTCTAGATGTTAGAACCTACGACTTGCCAGAACGCTACACGATCAGAGGAGATGATTTGTGGATTTTACCTCCTCTTAATCCATGCAGCTTCTGCAGAAATCATTTGATGGGATGCCCATCCTGACGGCGCACAGTGTGTTATTTTGCGAATCTAGCGGAACTTAATTCAAAAATCAGAGTCGTCCGAATTACAAAAGTTTGGTATCAATCAAGGTATTAACGTTCCGCAAAAAAAAAATCATGGAAAGGG
Organism: Eristalis pertinax; assembly: GCA_907269125.1. Classification (NCBI taxonomy): domain Eukaryota; kingdom Metazoa; phylum Arthropoda; class Insecta; order Diptera; family Syrphidae; genus Eristalis; species Eristalis pertinax. The sequence continues at coordinate 50,770,324 of OU026147.1, forward strand.
TATTTACCGTTGTGTGACATCGCAAACAGCTATCATTTTTGAGCAAGAGAAATGTAAAACATTAGTTGCATTATGTGACTCAAATTCATCGTGTTCGTGTGAAGTAAATAGCAACGCTATCTTTCAAATTTCCAGTTTCTTGCCTGTTATCTAAGGAATCTTTTTGGTAAGTTTGAACCTTGTACGACGTCAGCAAATGATAGTAATTACCGATTTGCTTGAAGGCCTTAGAATTATCCGTTTTTTTTATATTCTAACTTTGTGCAGAGTTTTCAAAATGTATCCGCGTGTAGCCGCCTCGAGATGTTATTTATTACCTTCTCCGGACTATATACTTCTAGAATTCATTGAGACATTTTGCACTCAGCTGCGCACCCCATAAATTTTTTTTTATGAGTTAACATCGCTCATATAATTAACGATTATTTATCCATGTACCAATACAACTCTGCTGTTCTAAAGAAGACTACACGCTATCAGTTTTTTAATTAAATTCCTGGAATATTATTTCGTATTACTTCAATCCAGGCCATTTTTTCCATCATTCCCAAGAAAGGATTCATTTGAGAATTCTTATCTTATTTCCCTAAGATAAAGGATAAATCGTTGTCTGTTATCTGCAACGGGGCAGTCTTCATACAAAATAGCTTAGGTTTACAAGTTAGACATTAAGAAATGGCGAGCAAGATCACAGAAAGAAAAAAGTTTAGTCGCGAACTAGAAAAGCCATATTCAAAAACGATTTCGGGATGAAATGGGACCGCTAGTTGACATGCCAAAGCAAGTAGCAGGCAATACGAATGATGGTAACACAACGCGAACATTTTTTAAAAACGTTGAGATGAGTGCGGGTATAACAGGCATCAGCATTGATCTGATCTAGCATTTCCGAATTTTACTCGAAGTAATATCGAATGAATATCAAATTAGTGCAGACAAGTTTGCAAACTATGCCAATGAAACAAAATACATTCATCTAGCGCACTACGCATGGTACCACTAGCCTGCATACTGCCACTTGGGCAATTGTCCGAGGAAGCCCAAGAAGCGAGCAATAAGGAATACAAACGATTTCGAGAGCATTTTAGCCGGAAATCTTCAAGAAGACATACGAATAGAGATGTATTATACAGGTTTTTAATATCATCAGATCCATATCTGTCGAGTCGTACTACAGCGCGAAGCCACTACCTCAAGAATGTATTGTCCTGTTAAAGGCTCTCGACGTACGAGTACCACCACCTAATAGCGGCTGACTTGAGAGCGACTAACTTCAAGTCAAAAAAATGGACTTTAAGTCCCAAGATATTTTGATGAAACTAACACATTCATCAAAATATCTTGGGACTTATTTGAGATAATGTGTTAGAGTAAAAGAAGTGATTTTTCTACTGTGTTACTGGTTTATTGAGGATGGATGGCGTGGGCTATACGCCCCCTATCGGTGACCACATATAGCTATTTGTTTTAACTTTACTTTTTTTCCTTCACAGAATAGGAAAAATCCATAGTTTAGCTATACCAAGCGTAACAGGAATAAAGTTCCGCTAGATGTCGAAAATATTGAGTCTAATCAGAGTGATCGTTTAAGATGTAGGTGGTGCCTTCTAGCCATTTGTGGCTTGTTGTTCAAACTGTGTTTATCTGAAGAAGATGTTAGGCTGTTGTGATCAGCATAGAAGGTGGATCCCATCGTAGTGTTAGAGAAGAGGTTGACACACAGTGTCAGAGTGTCCCGGCACCCACATGAAAGCTGTCGTTGGGAAGGAAGTTGAATTCGTCCAAAATGGTTGAACGGCCGCTGGTGAGTTCCGTTCACAGTCGGAGTGTTTTAAATCTCAGAGTTGTGCTGGCTGCTACTTGTACTAGTCCTCGGTGGAGGAGCACGTTAAATGCGTCTGACGGAGCGTTTCTCAGAGCAAACAATCTTCTTCTGCTGATCTGGCTGCAATTTATAGAACACTCGAGTTGACGCTCTTCCTGGAAATCACTTGAGATCATTTTAAATGACAGAAAGTGCGCCCAATGAGTATGTGTCAGATGATACAGCTAATCAGGGAGAAATGTGATCTGGTTTTTGAGACACCAAGGCACCCGGGATATGGCTTCTTCATCAGCTTTAGTGACAGAGAATCATAAATATTGCTAGAATGTCCCTGCCCAAGAGGATAAACTTGCCAATGGACATAACCATGAAGAACATCGACTTTGAATTGCATATCTTCTGGCGTCGCAACACAGTCTTTACTTTTTGCCCATGAAGAGTTGCTGCATACGGTTCACAAAGTACATTTCATTAAATTGTCGTTGATCTTCTCTCCCTGGGTGGCACGGCACACCGCCGCGGTCGTGGGCCTCAGCTGACAAGTTTCTCTTGTAATCTGTCTCCAATGCCACACGCAAAGTAGGCTGATGCCCTCATCAGTTGTTGCGTACCACCGTGGACGTGGTCGTTATTTGTCGCATTACAGCACGGATCATAGAGTGGATGGGTTTTCACGCTTACACTTTCCACAATTAGGAGGCTGGTCTTTTAGAAGACGTTGACAGCGCGACGCTATGCCGCCAAAATGCTGCAGACTACACTCGAAATGGACTGTGATTGCAGAAATCGTTTACTCTGCAAGTGGTCATGTTCAAACACGCGAAGCCTCTCATCTGCGAGTCGTGCACCTCGAGTTTGATCAGTACTGTACTGCAACGATCCAGCTCCTGCCATTGAAGGCACACTTCAAAATGCAATAAAACAAACCGAACCGAACCCACATCAGAGTGGTCAACCTCTCATCACCCACACATGAGACGCCAGTCCAACCAATCTCCTCGTGTACGACTCCACCCACACCGCAGCAACAGCCATTTATGCCACGATCGAGATGGCGATGATGACACCGGCTCGCCCATGCCAACCCGACTGAACTGGTCGGCCAGAACCCCACCTATTATATAACAGAATCCAAAGTCACACGAAACGGCACGCTTTCAGCGTTCACGACGGACAACACCAGCGCGCCGTCGCGTTGCGCCAAGTATTTGTGTATCTATTGCAGACCATCGAGCGCTGGATCTCAAATGCAAACAGACCAGCTACCGTGCGTTGTAAGCCCCATTAACACGGGTACGATAATTTCGCATGCCACTGTTGCTTTGCGACAAACTCATCTTCGGGCCGTCCGAACGAGTTGCAGGCGGCCTTGAGATGGAAATGTTAAAGATGAGCTTGTCCCTCCACCGCTTGAATGGAGCACGTTCCAGCGAAACGGCGAAACAGCGAAAAGTGATCCGACGACTTTGGCCAACCGGCTCCTTAGCTGGCATCGACTTGGGGCTATTAATGGTATTTAACTTGTCCAATGCCGGGCGTCAGGCAGTGGTCAGTGATCCGGTTTGGGATGCGGAGCATCGCCGCACTGGTTAACATTTCAATGATTCGCACTGACCGACTGTTGAGTTGTTGTCTCGCAAGAGCTGCCCCCTGACGCCATTCATCACCCACGGATGCCCACGTTGACATAGAGTCGGTCCACCGTCGACGACCGGCGTGTGGTGGTGCGGCGATACGCGGTTGCATGTTAAACAGAAGAGCATTGCTGGTTGCATCATAGGTCAAATAGATTTCTTGTTTGCTCGGTGTTGGATAAGACATGGCACAGTCGAGTTGGTTGGTGCGGCGGTGGCACAAGCCAACAGCGGTGGAGGGAGTGAGCGGCGCGGCGTTGACGGAGTCCGTGACATTCATGTGGAATTGTGCGGCTGTTGCAGCTTTCTTTGGCACAGTTCTGGTGTGCGCCGCCGGCAGCAGCATTGTCTGGACATGTGTGCATTATCGATGCTAGGCTTGTTAGCATTTCGTCCGATTTTGGCGTAAAGGTCACTGGGTTGCCGGCACTTGAATAGACCACTCGTCTCAATTGGAGGCTATTTAAGGACTGATGCGCCCAGATTGGATCGGTGATCGGTAAATGCTGACGATGTCTGGCATTCTTGTGGCATCATTGGCTGCCAGGTGGTGTGGTGGAGTGAATTAATTTTGTCACAGAAACGGCAGATGAGAGTCAAGACAATGGCCGGGTTCTACAGGGGGAAGAGATTCGCTTTGTTTTTGAAGAAGGATCACCTGCTTAAGAATATAACTGAAACTCTAGCCTAGTCTATATATACTCTGTCAACAGCCAGGCCCTTACCAGAGATGGAGGTCCTTGACATGCTCATCATTTGGGAAAAAAACCAAGCAAAAGTATCGAGTCATCCAGCAAGAGGTGTCATTTTGAATTGGTAAAAAGAAACGCAGGAATTTTACAAAAAGGGGTGAAGGGTGTTTTTATCATTTGAAGTACAAACGCTGCGGTTTACAACGAAGTACAATGCACCTTCAAGAGCTATCAAGGATGGCTTGCGAGTAGTCATTCATTTGATGAAATCTGTCATCGCCACGCCACGACTGCATTTCGCGAGTAACAGCTCCGATCTTTTCCCTTACTGCAAGCAACGTTGATGGCGGATTAGTGTTGACTTCATCTCGAATGCAATGGAGCAATGGAGTCAGCTCTGACGGTCTTAACAATGAAATGCAGTCTGTACTTCGAGAAATCACTTATCCATGGAATTTCTTTCGTAATCGATGTATGTTTCACCAGTTCTGTACCACGTCCTGACAAAAAATGCATGTCCTCAACATACTTTGCCTCAAAACTAAGATCGAATCAATGACATCCTAAGCCCTGAAACTTGTGCCAGACTGTCACTCGTTGTTGATCCAGCGGTTGTTCCACCATGCCTCGTTGTGACTTGAAGCCAAAAATGTGACAATTCGTCATCGCCTCCAAGCTTGTGGGACAACACACCAGATAACACCTACAGATGTGGCGCATACAGGTGGAGAAGGACTTCAACCTTCAACTTGGTGTGCGCAACTCGAGGCAGTTACACAGAGCTCGCGCTAGTTGAGGCCAAGTTCCACGCCTGATTGGAGCGCCGCACAAGGAAGAAGAAGAATATTTGAGCATTCTCTTGTTTACAAGGAAACGAGCCAAATTACTCAAAATAACTTTGTGTAAAGAAATCAGAGGTAGGTATCAGAACGGTCATCCGTGAAAGTAGGAACATTTGAGTGTGCTGCTGGCTTCAATTTGTGTGTCAACTGAACCTGCATAGGAAAGTGTGTGATGCTTATGCCGAATGTATACTGAAGTGGAGTCTTTAGCATGACTACCACTTTGGACAAGCTAGAGGCCAACATTGGAGACTCTGCTTCCGGAATAACGCCGCACATATTGGAGCGAGTCATCAAACATTGGATCGACTGTTTGGAGCACTGCCAAAAAAGCCGATGCTGCGATTTGAATGATGTGTTCTTCCACACACAATGGCATGAACGTAACTTTAAAATAAATCCAGCGTAAATTCTACATATCACACCGTTGTGGTTTCATTTGAACTTATTTTCCTATTGTTCTTATGTGGCCACCATCTAGCTGTGAGTGAGAAGACGCTTAACGACGCACAGTGGGGCAAATACTCAAAATGTTGGAAAAAAAGTTAAAACCATTTCTATTCGTTTGCTCACGACTTGATGATGTTCGCGAATGATGCTCTCGAAATCGAAATCGAGTCCTTTTTTCTTGGATTTTTAGCTTCCTCTGTTATTTGGGGAATGTGTTAAATGCGATATTATTTCTGGTCCATGAATGAAATATTTGTAAAGTGTGGTCACATATTGTACCAGGGATACACATAGTCAGGGCGTATCATTTGGAAATTTCCTAAACTTCTCGACATCCATTTCAAAGCCACTACATACAGCTATCATAATAATGTGCATATTTTGAATAACCTGTACATCAACTTTGGCTATGCCTGCAGAAGTTTCTGGATCTTGAGAAGAACGCCTGGCAGTATTGCCGTCATTAGAATTACCAAATCCGAGCTTAGGTTTGTCTACTATCAAGTCATCATTGATCTCTAAATTCTTTCTGAGGCCGTGCCTTATTTTCCACAACAATTTACATTTTCCCCTCGAGCTTGCCACTTTTTGAGAGGTAATTTTTAAGACAAATTGAGTTAGTTTTTGAAAAATTGTATCCATTCATGAGAGTTCTTGGTTTCAACTTTTCGTGCAATCATTTCCTCTATACAATTGAACTTTTTAGAAGATAGTGGTTGCTTTAAGCTTTTATTTACGAAATTTCGTTAAAAATTTTATTTAGTATGGATTCCATTTTCCATTTTTTCAGAAATTACAATTTTTAAAATAAACAAAAATTAGCACCCAATTTAAACGGTTCCTTAAAGTTCATTTAGCAAACAATAAAAAAATAAAAAAAAACTAAGGCTTGGACGGCGCAGGAACACAACTAATTGCACCAATGTTTGCAAAAAATCGATACATTAGATGCACTTGGAACTGGTTATACTAATTGTACTCTTTTTTAGCTTAGTACATACGCGAGTTTGATGGCTCCATATCAAAAATTTGGCTAATCTACACGATTTCAGAACATTTTTATCACAAAAAACAGTTGAAAATTGCTCATATTTAGGCAATTTCTATCAGTGAGAATATATGCCCGGTACAGATGCATTTTTCGTGTAATGCGACTAAGATAACGGCTTAGGGCAGTTAGTTTACGATAAGTGGACAATATTAGTATTCGATAATAAAACTAACATACCCCGGTAAAGAAATTGATTTTTTGATTTTATGCCAGCTTTTTGGGTATTCTGTCCCACTGTTGTTCGCAGCAATTCCATGCTTTGTGCGCTAGTTTACCATGTTTACTTGTCAGAAGTCGCCGCAATGATATTCGGAATGTGGACATTTCAACAACGCTGTTTTTTTGTCGCAGTCGGAGGTTTTTAACACTCCACTGGAGCCCTCAGACTCAAAAACTGGTCCATTGTACAACTACGCAGCAACCTACATTTCCTGATAGTTTATTGTCTGCCGGAGGAATGCCAGCAGGTGCTTCTGTGACTATGAGTCTACATCATCAGCGGTCACCTCATTAGCATCAAATAACTGCCACCTGATCCGAGCAAAGACGGAACAGTGGCAGAGGAAGTGCTCTGCAATGTCGTGGTCCTCTCCACAGGCGTCAAGAATGCCGCGGATTTCTTGGAGACGTTAGGGAGAATTGGGAAGACGTAAAATCAGATCTTCAAAATCACTTCTTGTCCAACTAAGTCCCTTTCACAGCTCCAAATGGACTTGGTTTTAGCCAAGCAAAGAAAGGTCAGATACTTTGCGAACAGACTCTGTCTGATATAAACGATGCTTGGATCGCCAACATACCCTCTGAAAATTCCGGTGAAGGAAATAGCTCTCCTAGAACATCTATTTAGTATAGAATTGCTAAATAGCAAAACTACATTAAAGGCTTTTGAAAGAGGGCTCGAACCGCGAATGGGGCTTATAATAAAAGCCTCCTGTTTTAATACCTTAACTGGCTTCAGCAGCTGCAGTAGTAGAAGAAAAAAACGGCAGTTATTCGTCTTCCTCTTCTATTACCTAGTCCTTCCAATCCAGAAACGGAACTTCTATCATCAGCAATTTTTTTTTAGTAATTGGGCATAGTGTTGATCATTGTTTCTCCAAGGAAAACAGGGAGCAACTTCATTTTTTTAAGAGTGAGGTCAAAAAAGTCGCTAAACCTTGGGCACCAACATAAATGGGTGCAGAAAAGTGAATACAATAACAAACGAACGCATTAAAATCCTAATGCTTTTCCTCCTCGAACTCCTAATTCAAATTCTAAGTCGGAGTCAGCGGCGTGGTCCGGACTCAAGACTAATTCCTTCTCGCCACATCTTTACCAACAAGTAAGATAGACAGCGCAGTTGGTTGAGTCCTGCCCTTGGTTTGGGAACTCCCCGGCTCGAATCCCAGTGAAAGCAAAGTTAATACGCTTTATCCGGTTGTCAAATCGGGTCCAGTCAGCATTTGCCGTTGGCATCAAATTAGGAGCACACTGGAGTTGTCGATCAGTGGTAGTAGTCTGTCTAACTGGAGAAGCTTGTTGACTGAGGCCCAGGTCCACCCCGGACTGTAGCGCCATTAAATGAAAAAGAAGACGACTGTAGGTATCACAATGAACCAAGAATGGTCTAAGTTTAAAGCTGGCAATTTCGCTGACAGCCCACCTACCTAACCTAACCAACAAGGAAGAAAACTGCCTTTCGGACAAACTTGTTACAGGTCCTCCTTCAGCAGTCAACCTCACACCTCACAGCTTCGCATCATTAACGATTCCCTTCAGTCTAACAATTCGTCCCCTCAGAGGTTATTAACATATTCAATAAAATCTCGTCGAACCTTCGCACGATATCACGTTTTTCGCCAATGTCCGCTCCGCATGATCGACCGTAATCCGCTTGCATATGCCCCGGCTGTTTAAGCAGTTTATCATACTCTTTAAGTGCCCCGTGACCTTCTCAGGAATTTTAATGAATCAATAAACCCACACAACTGAGCTGCTTCGTGCAAAGAATTCAAAGAATCACATTAAGTTCTTCATTCACGGTCAGAGAGTTCTTTTAACGATCCCCCGCTTAGGGCCATCATCTAACAACACACTCACTTTCACTGACCACCTCACACGGCCAAACCGGATTCGTAAGGCTGTTGCACAACTCGTATAGAACCGCTCTGCCCGCTGTTAACGACCAATTACGCATAATGCGTTCTTCAATTTAAGCATTTGACCCCGTCATAAACTGTTGGACTACACTGTTAACAGCTGCAGCATCGCCTTTTATGGGGTGTTGGGGTAGGACAGGTGTGGGGGAGAGGGGTATTTGCCATGGCAACGTGGTTCATTCATTGAAGAGGCGCGCGTGCGCTGCCGCAAGATGACACCTCGATGGTGCAGTGCAGTGCAATGCAAGTGCGATTTGCGTATGTGATTCTGTGTTCGGACCCAGACCACACTTCGACATTTGATTGTGTATGCCCGGTGTGAGGTGCATCCATGGTGGGGGTCCGGCGTCTTGGTGGCCAGTTGCATTTTGTATAAAACGATGGGCGCCAGTGGTGGGCAATTATTCTCGACTTAGATCGGCAATAGAGCAAGCCTAAGGATACCCAGTTCCCATCTCACTCATCGCATCATGAAATTGGTAAGATATCGGCGATGGCAGGATGCAGGCGGTCTGACGGTGTTTCTCTTGCAGATACTAGTCGTTGTTGCAGTGTGCGCCGTGGCTTATGCCGCTCCCTTGGACGACTCAAAGGATGCCCAGATCTTGTCGTACGAGAATGACAACATCGGCATTGATGGATACAAGTTCTCGTAAGTCTTTCTTTCCCTCGTTGAGGCTGTGCCGCTAAGGACGTGTTTTGGTGACATTTTGCAGATACGAGACCAGCGACGGAGTGAAACGAACTGAGGAGGCAACTCTGAAGAACGCCGGAACGGAAAACGAGGCGATATCGATCCGTGGAACAATCTCGTGGGTTGGTGCCGATGGCGTCACCTACACGATCAACTTCCTTGCCGACGAGAACGGTTTCCAGCCGGAGGGTGCCCATCTACCCAAGGCGTAGACAGGCAGTGGTGACGATATGAATGCAGTGTGAAACGAAGCGACCGATGTGGAGGATGTGAAGAAATGAAGAGTTTTTTGTAAATAGACGCATATAGTTGAAAATACACGCGGGTGAAGATGGTTCGAGTCAGTGTTGAAATTATGTTGGTTTTATTTTGAAGGAGCGTGGGTGTTTTTCTTGTGTGCCGCTCCATGGCCGGGTGGACATGGGCCGCAATCAACAAGTCTAGCGCTGGGTCCCATTTAGCACATCAAATTGGTTGAGGTCTAGCTTTTTTTCTTTGTTTGCAGGGTGGGACGAATACAAGTTTTTTTTTTTTTTTAAATGCAATAAAAGGAACAAAATTAAATTTTGTCCATGTATTGTGGCCTTATTAGAAAGAAGAAACATTCCCATTAATCGTGAAATACAACGTGGTTCAAGGTGCTGCCTCGGCTGGCTTCGCATCAGCGTCTTCTGTCACCCCAATTTTCCAAGACCTTGTTGATGTAGCTCACGGATTGCTTGGATGATTGGCCTTAAGGGCGTGTATCGTCTCCGGATTGTTGGCATAATATCGCCCCTTTAAGGTTCCTCACAAAAAGAAAAGTCCAAATGGGTCAAATCGCAGCTCCGAAGCGGCCAATTGACATCGCCAAGGCGGCTGGTAACACGATTTGAGAATTTGGTGCGCAAAAGATCGGCGAGAAGTTGAAAAGCGACCATAGCTCTGTGTTCTGGCAAACCATCCGCCGACTCAGAAGAAGGAAATTGAACATCATCGAAGAACTCAAATCCAAGGATGGTGTTTTGCTTTTCAATGAGGTTGACCTTTTGGGCAGATGGAGCTGGTTCATTTCGGAGCTGCTTAATCACGAACAGGGCACTGAGGATGGCGGACCTGTAGTCTGGAGTAGGGCAGAGAATAGTCCAACGATGGAGGAAGACATTTTGGCGATTGGAGCGCTAAAAGTTGGCAAATTCGCCGTTGTGGATGAAATCCGGCCAGAAATGCTTAAGACCATGGGTAAAGAGGGAGTATTTTGGCTCTCTCGTGTCATTACGGTGGCCTGGGAACGCGGTGAGACACCTGGCGACTGGCAAACTGCGATGATTGTCCCTCTTTTCAAAAATGGGGACAAAAGAGATTGCTCCAATTACCGGGGCATATTTCTTTAAAGTCTCCCCGGGAAAGTCTACGCTAAGGTGTTGGAGGCGCATTCTAGAGCTATGGTCGAGTCCAGCATGGGGGATGAACAGTGAGGTCTTCTTCCCTGCAGAAGTACAAGCGACCAGTGTTTAACTCTAGGAATGGTACTCGAGAATGCTTAAGAGTATGCCAAACCGATCTACAGCTGTTTCGTAGATTTGGAATACGACCGAGTTCTTAGAGGTAAACTCTGGCGTGTTCTACAGGAGTATGGGATTGTTGGTCCTCTTTTGAAGCGCATTCAGTCTCTATACCCAAACTGTAGCAGCTGTGTTCCGGTTAACGGTGCTAAATCAACACTTTTCACCGTGGGCGTTGGACTTCGTCAAGGGTGCGTCTGGTCACCTCTCCTTTTCATTATATATATGGACTGGATGTTGCAGAGCAGCCGAGACGAGAAATGTTTTACACTGGGAGAGTTGAGGGTAAGTGATCTTCTTTTTGAAGATGACTTAGTTATTCTCACATCCTCCCGGACGGATCTCCAGCGCGCACTCGAGAGGTTTGTTGCCGTATGTGCAGATGCTGGGATGAATTAACGCCTTTTCAGTGCACTCTACATGTTAGTGAAGTCCCATTGAGGCAGGTGGAGAAGTTCAAGTATTTCGGGGTCTTTTTAACTAGTGATGGGTGGAATAATGCTGAAATTTCCTGTAGGATTGGCCAAGCTGGCTCAATTTTGAAACAGCTTGGAAGATCTGTAATCAAGAATGCCGAGCTCTATGTCAAAGCCAAGTTAGCGGTATACAATTCAGTATGCGTTCCAACTCCCACATATGTTCATGAAATTTGGGTATTGACCGAAAGAATAATAAATTAATAAATAATAAAGAATAATATCGCGAATACAAGCTGCCGAAGTTATATTTCTTCTTGCTGTCGTTGTCCAAACCCATGTCTTCAATTTCAGTAAAAAAAAAGTCCCACTGTTGGCCGAAACGTCGTTCCCAGCCTCATTTTCAAAGATAAATGGACCAATGATGCCATCGCTCCACAATCCGCACCAAACTGTCACTCTCTGTGGATGCATTGGCTTCTCGACAATAACGTGCGAGTTTTCCGAACCGCCGAGATGAAAATGCGCCTCATCAGAAAAGATGATTTTTCGTCCAAAATCGTTGTCCAATTCAAGCTGCTCTAATGCCCAAACTGCGAAGCGGATGGTTGCGCGTCTTCAATTCGTGAGTCAATTGGACCTTGTACGCAGAATTCTCCTCAGGCTTGTGCATGAAATGTTGAACTTATGAGATCGATGGCGAGTTGATGTTCGTGAATTGAGTCTCACACTCTCAGCCACAGCAGCCACATTCTCATCTGTGCGTACCGTACAAAGACGGGTACCATGAGTGTTGTCCACTAGCATACCAGTCTCATGAACTTGTTGCACAAACTTTCGTACAGCAGTCGCGGTGGGTGCTTCATTTCAGCCAAAACTTCTTCTTTTAAAAAAAAACGCACTAAGCCACACAGCACTCACTTTGGAAATAAGTTTTCAATGATTTAAAAAAAAAACACTAGATGGCCCACCCTGTATGTTTATTTTCCCGTGGTTCCTAGGTTGAACATAGTGTCTCAATAAACAAGTTGGATTGGATTCATCTCGAGCTAGGCATTTTATCTGTAGCCATGAGCACCCTGCTTGTGGTGCGTCTGCTTCAACTAGTCGCTTCCACGAGCTGCTCTTATGATGTCGTCATGGGGCTTGTGGAGTGCGTGGCCAATTCACTTCCAATTGTGGCGGCGGACTTCGAGGTGGATGGGTACATGTCCCTTCAGCTCTCTTATGTCGGCGTTTGTGATGGCGCACGATCTGTAGGAAGTTAGGATTGTTGAATACCTGTAGCGCTTTTGTTTCTCGCAGAGTTTCACGTTTACAACTTTTCCTTACGCCCCACGTTTCACATTCGGACAGAAACAAAAAAGGTCATCAACACCGACATATAGGAAAAAGTACCAGAATACCCAGATACAGCTTCGACGTAGTTAAGGACTTCTATATAGGCTCCGTAGTAAACTCCGGAAATGACATAACGACGGAGATAAAACTAAGGATAACTCTGGACAATCACTGTGTCTTTGGGCTTAGACGGCAATTGGAAATTAAAATGCTACGAAAAACCAAGCCATCTTTATATAATACCTTTATAGTCCCAGTCCTTTCACGTTCGATTCAAAAATGTTCAACTTGGTATGCGAGATGATCTCCACACTTTGTCCAGTATACAGAAGGCGACCCGACCATGTAATATTCGGTTCCGTATATTAGCAGCTGACCACCCATTTTTAGCGACGAAGCTGCCAAGGTAACAAAAATAAATTCGTGTACTGCTTCAACGTAAAGTTTTGATGCACATCACTTTTGTTTTCGCGATGTTGATTTATAGGCTCCCTTGTCCATCAAATTTGGGTGTATATTTTGGGATAGTAGGCAGATATCGTGCGCAAAGTTAAGGTCTTCAAGGTTGCCATCGAACCCAATTTGTTTTTGTGGGCCACATTAAAAGTGGCAGTCATCTGCTGGATGGTCCCACAGGCTCGGAAGTCAAGAGCCTTCGCCCCGCAGCTACATACGTTTTCCATGGGCTCTGTATGGCTCAACCTCTTCAGACGTTGGATACGTAGAGGCCTGGCTAGACTCGTGTCGCTGCACAGCCCGCACAGTTCGTGGTTGAAACTTCTCCTTCAGATGCCATCAACAGAAACAGGACCATGTGGGTGACATAATTCGTGGATGAATCTTGTTTTCGAATGGAGACAGTACGACAGATCACAAGCTGAACTGTTCTTGCAGCAAAGCGGAACAAGATCTTGTGACTTTGCTAAGGAAGGAGGAAGTCACTTATGCACAAACGAATGATGAGGAAACAAGTGAGGATCTCAAAAATATAAAGAGTTGTGTTTTTTTTCAATTAATGTATTTTCGCTTAGCCTAGTTAACAAGTTTTTTCAACGGTTTGGTTTTGTTGTTTAGTTGGTAGGGAATTTTGTCACTCCTTAGGCAACTGGGGCAACTGGCAAATGAGCGCCTTGGGGCTGGAAACCGTTCTCATCGGCGACGTAGCTGACGGAGTAAGTGACACCATCGGTACCGACGAAGGAGTATTGACCACGGACGGAGATGGCTTCGTTTTCGGCTCCAATGTTCTTCAGTTGTCCTTCTTCGCTAGCTGACTGGCCATCACTGGTCTCGTAACTGCACAAGGGATGAGACACCGTTTAGTAAAGTAAGCTTCAAGTGAAGGAATTGTTTTTTGAATACTCACGCATAGTTGTAGCTTTCTGGCTGGACATTGCTCTCGGAGCGGAGGATTTGCACTTCCTGGGCGGACTGTGGTGGTGCAGCAAAGGCCACGGCGAAGAGGGCAGCGAAAACAATGACGAATTTCATGTTGAGGTTGGTTTGTTGTTTGCTTGTTAACCGTTAGGAAACTGAAGACTTAATGGATGACCACTGCTCGGTGTCGAGTCAATTTATAGTCGAAAGCTTTTTCGGCAATCAGCGAAAACCCGCTCAGAGAAGAATTCCTTCAATATCAGGAATAGTGATCACATTAACAATGTAAATTAGTAAATTGGTACTCATCTTCGAGCCACATACACAAACAAACGCGCGCGCAGAGACAGCCAATAGAGTCGACCAGTCCACTGTCGTCATTCAGCGCGGGTAGTTCGTGGATGAGTCGTCTTCGTTATTTGATGGCGATCAACGAAAATATTGTCGCAGATAACTCGCTGAACTTCTGTGGAAGCGATCAAGGTCTTCTTCACATTATGCTTTCGATTTTGTTCATGTCTCGGCGCTGCTGACTAGAATTGGAATATTCGGGGCCATCTAAAAAGTGAATTTTTGGTCTTTTTTCAGAGCAGCACTCTGTTAATTTGTAACTACTGCAACGTGCGGTTAGAGAGACAGCGAATACCGAAATCGGTAGCTGGAGCATCGATGTTGAGACGTCGTGGGGCCGGTATAGAGGATGGGTCTTTGCTTTCCGGGGTTGGGATTGATTTGGCAGTTGTTGCTTTGTGGGGTTCGCGTTTGTGTCTCTTATTTACCTTCCCCGCAGATGGGCCAGATATCCGATGCGGAATTTTTCTTTCGAAAGCACGAAAATCAGCTCTGCTGTAGTCCAGCATTCGGCTTGTAATTGAACTGGCAGAATATGGGCTGGGAGAGCAAGATCTTGGTTCAGAAATTTTGTCTAACCGAAGAAGCAGTTGTTGCCAAGAGCGATTCTGCCTTGTGGAGTTTCTGTTTGCCCCATAGGTGCCTTAGAATTGTAGCTATGCACTTTGAAATGTGCTCTCAAAGCAACTGTGTGGTGCGGCGTTCACGCGGGAAGAGTGATTGGGTGGTCGGGTACTGTTACTGTCGAACGCTACAGGGCTATGATAATCTTTTTACTCCCCTAATTGGATGAGCGGAGCTTGGTGAACATGTGGTCACAGCAAGACCGCACACACAGCACAAGCCGCAATGGGTATTGTGAAGGAAGCTTTTTCTGGTTGCATAATCTCCAATTTTAGCGCTTTTCCATAACCACAATTTAACCATCCCAGACTTCTTTCACTGAAGTCGCGGGTTTATGCCAACGAGCCTCAGACAGTCGCAGCCCTTAAGGAGAATATTCGACAGCAATGCGGATCCAGTTATCACCGGAAATCTTGCAGAAAGTCATGGAGAATGCGATAAAACGGGCACAAATGTGTATCAACACTGACGGCAGCTATTTTGCGGATATCAGCTTTTCCCCTTAACAGAATTGTCAAGGTCCTAATAAAGATTGCCATCACTCAAAATCTTTTTTTTTATTTAGTAAACAAATAATTCAAAAACAAAATTGGATGTATAATGCGCCACCCTGTGGTTTAAGAAATTGGAAACACTGTTAAAAACCTATGGCGTTAATTTGAACACCTCGCAAATTAGGAACAAATTTAACTCATGAAGGCCCACGGGTTTCTTCAGGATGGACATGAACTGATTACTCAATCATTCAATGGTGTAGAGCTCGAATCTATACACAGGTTCTTGAAATTATCTCCCGTGTCCCCGAAACGCCTTGAATTATAAAGGGTGATTTTTTAAAAGCTATATCAAAGTTTTTCAAAAAAGTTTGAAGATTATTTCATGCAAATGTTGACCTTGACTGCGCCTCAAATTGTCCATCCGCTTAGTCCAATTTTGGCATACTCTTTCCAACATTTCGGCCGGTATCTCACGCATAAATGCCTCAATGTTGTCTTCCAATGCGTCAATTGAAGCGGGCTTGTCTGTACAGACATGAGCTTTAACATAGCCCCACAAAACAGAGCACGCATTTTGATAATAAAATTCAATAATTTGCAAGCATTGTTCGTTTGTAAGACGATTCATGGTTAAATTATAGACCAAACTGAAGATGTTTGACAGTGAAACAAAACACGAAACGTGCGTCAGCTGTTTAAACCAGTGTTGCCAAAAAGATAATAGCTAAAAAATCACAATTTAGATCTTTGTATTTTGCGAGAAATTAATATTCCCTTTGTAGCCACGTTTGTCGATAAACTTACAAGAATGTTGATAAATAAATGTGACAGCTCTGCTCTCTAGTTTTCAAACTTCAACTTGAGCGAAAGAACCTACTTTGAGGAAATATTTTTAGTCACACCAAATTGAATGCTCTCTTTAACGAAAACATTGCATTCATCAGTGTTTCTTAAAAAAAATACCGCGAATTTTTTACACACGCTTAAGATGTTCGCAGTCCCATATAAAAAAAGCATAGATACTACACTTTTGTTTACTTCCTCTTGGACACATCAACAATGTGACCACGACGACCATTTGTCTTGGTCCTGACCACGGACACGGACATCCCAGTAATGAGGCATACTATGATGGTCACGGATCTTCTTCAAGCGTTCCAAATCATAACGAAGCTTTGAATCCAAATACGATGAAGTGTATTGTGTGTACTTGCCATCAATAATGTCCTTTCGTCTATTCAAAGGACAATGAAGCAGTTTGATCCAGTTGGTATATTGCCTTCGATTCTGGATGATGGCAACGATTTTGTCAAGCTTTTCATCGGTACATTCTCCGGCACGCTCGGTGAGATCCACATCAGTCTTCTTGAGAACAATGTTGGCATAACGACGACCAGCACCTTTTCTGGGATAACGAGAGACATTTTGCCGTCCTTTGCTGATCCAATTCAAGCGAAAAACACGGAGTTCACTCGGAGTGTTCCCTCAGTTTTCTTCACACCGCCCATTGTCTTAAGGAGCACTGCCCAGGACGGAGTTATCTTACCCCTTCTGTAGGTACTACTCATCAACGATTCCTTGGATGTCGATGATTATCCTAACCATTCGTCGATATATTCCTATCGTCCCGAAGCTGATGGCAGACATCCCTGAATACCAACCAACTTAAAAGCATTAACCAGGACTTAGAGACTGGTTGCTTGGAGGGAATAATAATAATAATAATATGGGTGACGACGCTACAGCCCGTAGAAGGCCAGAGCCTAGCTTCTCAGCAACCACTCGTGTTGTGCGTGCTATTATTCTCTCACGAGTGGAAGAGACCTAGAGTTTTATGCCGACTCCGAACGGCCAAGTTTGAGAAGCTTTTTCTAGGCAGTTATTGTCTTTGAGCATCAGTCACTCAAAAGAGGTGGGGCCGTAACCATTGTTTTTGTTCGTATTGGGAATCGAAACCAGACACCGAGGTTCAAGTGAGAAGGAGTCGACGCACAGACACACAACGCCACGGCCGCCATGTACTGCTTAAATGCAACACTGAACCGATAACCTCTTGAACGCTACATGCAGATGACTGGCGAATTGCCCGCCAATCCATTGGCTGGCTTCCAAGTTCCAC
The DNA here is from genome assembly GCA_907269125.1 of Eristalis pertinax. NCBI lineage: Eukaryota > Metazoa > Arthropoda > Insecta > Diptera > Syrphidae > Eristalis > Eristalis pertinax. The sequence continues at coordinate 50,787,922 of OU026147.1, forward strand.
TGGACATGCAAGTATACCGGATAGAGTACAAATTGAACAAGTCGAAAGCGACTATACTCCTCCATTCCTTGACTTCGAAATACACTTCCGGTGTTATTTCCCAACAAGGAAGGAGTCGGTCACTAAAGATCCCATCAACAATTCTACCATTCACGTATACACAGATGGATCGCCTACACTGAAAGGCACAGACGCAGGCGTTTCCATCGAATTGTTGAACATGCACTGCTCAAAACACCTGATTATGGCAGGGCCTGGTAGTCAAAGCCAGACTGATTGAAATGCCACCGGTTGATATTACCATTCAAGCGGCCATCAAAGCAATTTCTGTAACAGACGCCAAGTCGAAACTGGTTACATGCTGCCACGAAGAGCTGAAGGTTCTCAGCGCGTAGCACTTGGTTACTCAATGATGGGCCATACAGACATAAGCCGCAATGAAGCAGGGGATGAACTTGCAAGGAAAGGGGCTGAATAAACCACCTCTTGCGGATGTCAAGAAAATAGTGGATGACACAAAGCAGACCAAAAGGGGAACTCTCTAGCCATCTGCGAGATCACTCTAATGCTTTGTCGCAAGTTGAGCAGTGCAACAACCGACAGACTCCTTCAGTGTGATCAAATGTTGCTAGTGATTGTGGCTGGAGCAATAACTGACTATAATCATCTAGCCAACGACCTTATATGCAGATACTGCGGTGACGAAGAGGAAAAAGGGGGTACTCATCGCTACCTCTGCCACTGGCCCAGTTTTTGCCAGTTGAGGCATAAAAGGCTGAGAGAAAATTTCTTCCAAGTCTTCCAGTTTCTCTTTTTAGATTTATAACGATTTCAGGGTGGCTTACGGCCGTCTACATACTACATCTAACCTAACCTTGCTACTGCTTGGAAACGTGCGAAAGTAGCGTGTATTACAAAAGCTGACAGACGCGTTGTTGCTAAACGCCTATAAGTCTTTTAATAGTGCTAAGTGTGTATCGAGTGGTGTCAAGTCGCATGATCGCGACGGCCGGTTGATGACCGTTGGCCTTGAGATGACCCAAATGACTCAAAATTTCTCCTCCACAACTTCGACAGTTGCGTCGCTTGTACAGTATATAGCAACTTTGGAGCCAGAGGTCGGATATATCGATGTTGCCGAGCTCTGGCCACAGAAAGTAGTTTAATATAGCTTCCATACACGAGACCGTTGAGGAGAATGGTGTCGCCTTCGTCATTTCGACGATGTCGGCCAAAAACGGCACCAAACTTGATCGAATATTTGTGGATCCACCCAACAAAGGCAGACATAAGCATTGCATCCACAGATGCCTGACTAGACTCGTGGCCCGTACAGTTCGCCCTTCCTCCAGATGCCGACATACTCTTCGAGAGGATACGAAAGATTGTGAATAGTTTGTGGATGACTCACGTGAACCACGCTGAACCGAACCACAGTTCCTGTTTCTTTGCTAAATTTCACATTTTTTAACGCTTTCCGGAAGCAACTTATGCACATGCGCACGATCTGATGAGGAAGAGCTTCAGAAACTCGAAAAAATAAAGAGTTGTGGTATTTTTTTTTTTCAATTAATGTATTTTCGCTTAGCCTAGTTAACAAGTTTTTTCAACGGTTTGGTTTTGTTGTTTAGTTGGTAGGGAATTTTGTCACTCCTTAGGCAACTGGGGCAACTGGCAAATGAGCGCCTTGGGGCTGGAAACCGTTCTCATCGGCGACGTAGCTGACGGAGTAAGTGACACCATCGGTACCGACGAAGGAGTATTGACCACGGACGGAGATGGCTTCGTTTTCGGCTCCAATGTTCTTCAGTTGTCCTTCTTCGCTAGCTGACTGGCCATCACTGGTCTCGTAACTGCACAAGGGATGAGACACCGTTTAGTAAAGTAAGCTTCAAGTGAAGGAATTGTTTTTTGAATACTCACGCATAGTTGTAGCTTTCTGGCTGGACATTGCTCTCGGAGCGGAGGATTTGCACTTCCTGGGCGGACTGTGGTGGTGCAGCAAAGGCCACGGCGAAGAGGGCAGCGAAAACAATGACGAATTTCATGTTGAGGTTGGTTTGTTGTTTGCTTGTTAACCGTTAGGAAACTGAAGACTTAATGGATGACCACTGCTCGGTGTCGCGTCAATTTATAGTCGAAAGCTTTTTCGGCAATCAGCGAAAACCCGCTCAGAGAAGAATTCCTTCAATATCAACATTAACTATGTAAATTAGGTACGCATCTTCGAGCCACACACACACAGACGCAGAGACGGCCAATAGAGGCAGCCGGCTCATTGCCATCATTCAGCGCGAATGCAGAGCAGCGGATGTAGATACAACCGCAAATTAAGCCCGGTTCAGTCGATGGGCGTCTTCTTCGATAGTGGCCGCTACGAGGGCTATGTTTTCTTTATTTTGCACATATCTCTGTCCGATTGTTTGCCTGAAACATTGCCACTGTGTGAAGAATTGCATGCACACTGAAGCCATGATGACCTTGGCGAAGTTCACGTTGTGTATTCACAATTGAGTCGGAATTTCGATATTTTTTTATTTTTGAATAATTTGCACTTGTTTGGCAAACGATAAACGATGCATGATCAAATGGTAAATATTAATGTAGTCCTAAATGATGGACATGCTCCCGAACTTGTTCGTGTTCGCTATGGCTTCGCGAACCGTTAGCTGTTGGCGAACATTTTTTGTTTTTTTTCGTGTTCGTTGGCTTCGATGTACTAGTTCGGCGAGCATGTTCGTCGTTTAAGGCTGCCTTTACTGAATATTTTGACGGCTGGATGTCATTGTTATCTGGGCACCATTTAGTTTGGACAAAATCATTCTTGAGGGGTTGCCTGTGGTTAGTTTCGTTGCGACTTTTCGTAACATCATCACGTAGCGTAAAAAACTGCATAAAAAGCTGGGATTTCGGCGACGCACATGCAGAATTAATGGGTAACGATTGAAGGAATAAGATCGCAAATAAAGTCTGCTGAGATGATTTGCGTTGGTGGCTGGGTGCTGTGGGAATCGGGTAGGCACTGACTGGCGTCAACCTGGCGATGCCCAGTGTTGTAACTTTTTCTACACACCAAATGTGCTTATTTTACCTCCAAGTGGTAGCCATCGGGTACTGGTTGTGGTTCACCCGAGCTCAACTTGCCAAACTTATAAGTGCGACCTCTTGTCCTAGGGGTTACAAAAAAGGAACTGGCCCTCCAGGTTGGGGGTTGTGCCGTCGGGGTAACTGCCCGGCCACACAAAAAATTGCTAGTTACGAAGCAACAACAAGCCTCGGAAACGGATGATTTTACTGATGACGACCCCTGCAAACGATATACGGACAACGATCTTCGGATTTGTACGTGGAATGTAAGGTCCCTTTATAGGCCACGTGCAGCCGAACAACTAGCGGAAGCCCTAGACTGCTGCAAAGCAGATATAACCGCCATCCAAGAAGTGCGATGGGATGGACCGGGCAAAAGAAGGATGAAAAACTGTGATATATACTACGGTGATTGCTACAAACAACAAAAACAGCGCCTATTTGGATGTGGATTTGTCGTTAGAGGCAGACTTAGGCAAGAAGTCCTATCGTTCAGGTCCGTGAACGAGCGCCTCACGACAATTCGCATCCAGGCTAAATTTGCCAACATAAGCCTTATATGCGCACATGCCCCCACAGAGGAGAAAGATGATGACACCAAAGACAGGTTCTATGAGCTCCTGAACAAAACGTATGAGCAATGCCCTAGCTACGACATTAAAATTGTCCTTGGCGATTTTAACGCAAAGCTAGGAAGAGAGAACATCTTTGGTAGTACGGTCGGAAAGCACAGCCTACACGACACCACATCCGATAACGGATTTAGGCTGATCGATTTTGCTGCGGGGCGAAATGTTGTAGTAGCTAGTACAAGATTCCCACATCTCGATATTCACAAAGGAACATGGCGATCTCCTGATCAATCAACCGTCAATCAGATTGACCATATTGCGATAGACGCAAGGCACTCCTCCAGTATCATAGATGTCCGAACGTTCCGAGGCGCCAACATTGATTCGGACCACCACCTTGTTGTAGCCAAGGTAAGGTTGCGGATATGCCGAACACCGCCAAGACAAAGAAATGCTGTGAGGAAGTTCAACGTCAGCCGGCTACAATCGCAAGAGATAGCCAAATCCTTTTCCGATCGTGTCTCCCTTAACCTCTTAACAAATCCTACGCCGCCAACATCAAGTATTGAAGACCAGTGGCAGCATTGCCAAAAAGCCATCAGAGATGCCGCCTCTGATGTGCTGGGTTTCAATCCGCCACCACAACGAAACCCCTGGTTTGACAACGAATGTCGGCAGGCGAATGCAGCCAAGCAAGAAGCATACAAAGCGGCACTGCAAAGAAGGACAAGAGCTGCTCGGGAGCTCTACGAGCAGAAGAGGAGAGACGAACACCGGCTTCTCAGGAGAAAAAAGAAGGAGCATGAGAAGCGCGCGATCGGCAGAATAGAGGGATATTACTGCAGGAATGAGGTGAGGAAGTTTTACCAAAGGGTAAAGTTAACCAGTCAAGGTTATAAAGTCCGAACCGAAGCCTGTAAGGATGATCAAGGGAACATCGTAGTAGAGTCACAGTCGATGCTGAGGATATGGAAAAACCATTTCTGCAGACTGTATAACGGCGACGTGGAACCAAATCCCGCTGTCAGGCAGAACGAACCATTCAACCCCAATGAAAGGGACGACGAAGATCAACAATTCCGTCCACCCGACCCGGATGATGTGAGGATTGCCATATCTAAACTGAAATCCAACAAGGCTGCGGGAGCTGACGGCCTACCCGCCGAGCTTTTTAAAGCCGCAGGCGATGATTTGGTAAGGCGCATGCACCAACTCATCTGTAAAATATGGTCGGAGGAAAACATGCCCGATGAATGGAACCTCAGCATTGTTTGCCCGATCCATAAAAAAGGAGACCCTTTGAACTGCGCCAACTACAGAGGCATCAGTCTCCTAAGTATCGCATATAAAATCTTATCTGCCATACTGTGTGAACGCCTAAAGCCATTCGTCAACAACCTGGTCGGTCCATACCAGTGTGGTTTTAGGACAGGAAAATCCACCATCGACCAAATATTCACACTACGGCAGATTTTGGAGAAAACCCAGGAGCAACAAATCGATACCCACCACCTTTTCATCGATTTTAAGGCCGCGTATGATAGCATCTATAGAGACGAGCTATACAGAGCAATGTCTAGTTTTGGCATCCCTACCAAACTCGTCCGTTTGTGTAGGATGACGATGGAGAATGCACGCTGCTCCATCAAGGTCGGTAAAGACCTAACCGAGACCTTTGATGTCAAAAAAGGATTCAGACAAGGCGACGCGCTGTCATGCGACTTTTTCAACATCGTTCTTGAAAGAATTGTTCAAAACTCGAACGCCAACACCAGAGGAACAATCTTTCAGAAGTCCGTCCAACTACTCGCATATGCCGACGATATTGACATTATTGGAAGAACGCAGCGTGATGTCAATGGCGCTTTTGTGGGTATTGCAACGGAGGCCGCGAAGATGGGTTTAGCGGTAAACGAGGGTAAGACCAAGTATATGCTGTCAACGAGAAAGGACACCCAACACCGACGTCTCGGTCAGAACGTCACAGCAGACAGATATAACTTTGAGGTAGTCAAAAACTTTGTCTACCTAGGCACCGCTATAAACTCAGACAATGACACCAGCGCTGAAATCAAACGAAGAATAACCCTTGCCAATCGCTGCTTCTTTGGGCTAAGAAAGCAACTGGTAAACAAAGCCCTCTCTCGAACAACCAAGATAACGCTCTACAAGACCTTAATCGTCCCAGTCCTGCTATATGGCGCGGAGGCATGGACTTTGTCAAAAGCGGATGAAGCTGCCCTTGGTTGTTTCGAGAGGAAAATTCTTCGTGTGATTTTCGGTCCCGTCTGCATAGACGGTGAGTGGAGGAGGAGATATAATGACGAACTATACGGGCTGTTCAGCGACATCGACTCAGCCAGAAGAGTGAAGATCCAAAGACTGAGATGGCTAGGTCATGTAGAGCGGATGGAAACCAATACTCCGGCCCGAAAAGTCTTCGAATCCACCCCCGAGGGACGGCGCAGTAGAGGAAGACCGCGACTCAGGTGGCGCACGCAAGTGGAAAGGGACCTCAACCAACTATGCGTGCGAAACTGGAGACAGCTAGCTAAAGATCGAGCTGGCTGGAGACGCTTGTTGGTTGAGGCCCAGGTCCACCCCGGACTGTAGCGCCACCTTAAGTAAGTGAGATGATTTGCGTGCTGTTGTGGAGTCACTCGCCTAAACAACCTTTCCCATGTGTTTGCAGTATGGACCATTAGGTAATATTTGCCATATGGTAATTTTGTTGTGTTTCTTATGAATGGGCAATATGTTTTCAAACAATTAACGACACGGAAGACATCGTAAAGACAATAACTAACCTTCAATGACACAGACAGAGTGTTTATATTAGAGTTGGGCGAAGTTGCGATTTTATATTCACTGGTACAACTGTGATTGCGATTTTCTTTTACAGACTTACTTTCGACGTTCTGATTTACATACCTACCTTAATCCCATGTAGGTTAGGTTAGGTAGAGTGGGCTGCTAGCGAAATCGCCAGCACACTTAAATCATGTTGGTCCATTGTGATACCCAAAGTCAGACTACTAACACTGATCGACAACTCCAGTGATAGAGGCCCAAGATCCGAGATCCCAACGGCAAATGGTGACTAGACCAGATAAAAGCGTATTAACTTTGGTTTCATCGGGATTCGAACCGGGGACCACTCCAACCAGGAGCAGGCACTCAACCAACGGCGCCATCTAGCTGCTATCAATCACATGTATGACATTGGAATTTTACGTATACAGAAGTCTACCGGGGTTGCCTTTCAATTTTGGTACCATAAGGTGTAATGGATAGAAGAGTAACCAATTAATTCGCATCTGCCACACTTTATGACGTTTAACATGAAATCGTTTGTGTGAATAAATATGCGAATGGTGTTTTGAAAAAGAGCAACTAAGGCGTATGTATGATTCCAAACTGCGATTGGCATTCTCAAAATATAGCAACTGAGCCGTAGATACGTGGGATTATAAACGACGATTTTGATTGTGGAAAAGTAGCAAATCGCAATCACAGCTTAAATGACAGTCGATCGCAGACTGCTATTGCAATTATTCAATCACTATGTATTTGTTTCTCAACTCTAGTTGAGGATATATTTCACATTTAAACATGCAATTTTTGTGTATAAGCTGTAATTCAAATAGCCAAACTGCACAAACTTTTGAATCCTTTCATATTTGGGCAAAATAATGAACGGGGCATATCACAGAAAAAGCTTTTTCATAAACCAGACTTCGTCAACTGAAAATTACGATAAACTCCTCTCAGATGACGGTCTAGATCCAAGCCCTGATAGACTTAAGCAACCAGATGCTGGATACATGTATTGCGCCAGCCTATTCTCTGACTCTGATCAGGAAGGCGAAGCAAACTGTGCTTGGTATATGAGTTTTTCTACAGTTGAACAACAGAAACAGTACAAAAAACCGGTAGGTCGCAATTTTTGTAAAAACTGAATATGTTCTTAAATGTACAGGGTGGGCCATAGTGGTTTCGTTTTTAAATCATAGGTTTTTTGACACCGACAGCTGTTTCCCACTAGAAATCTTGACAGAAAGTTAATATCACACTTCCGCGGAAGGAAACTAGTCGCTTTACGCTTGAACAACGTTGGGAAATATTGAAAACTTATTTCCAAAGTGAGTGCTGTGTGGCTCAGTGCGTTTTTTTGAAAAGAAGAAGTTTTGGCCGAATTGAAGCACCTACCGCGACTGTTGTACATAAGTTTGTGTAACAAGTCAGTGAGACTGGTATGCTAGTGGACAACACTCATGGTCCCCATCGTCGTACGGTCCGCACAGATGAGAATGTGGCTGCTGTGGCCGACAGTGTGAGACTCAATTCACGAACATCAACTCGCCATTGATCTCAACAGCTCAGCATTGCACGCACTAGCCTGAGGACAATTCTGCACAAAGACGTCAGATTATTCGCTAAGAAGGTCCAATTGACTCAGCAATTGAAGACGCGCAACCATCCTCTTCGCAGTTTGAGGTTTAGAGCAGCTTGAATTGGACAACGATTTTGGGCGAAAAATCATCTTTTCCGACGAGGCGCATTTTCATCTCGGCGGCTACGTTAACAGACAAAATTGCCTCATCTTGGGCGCGTTATTGTCGAGAAGCCAATGCATCCACAGAGAATGACATTTTGGTGCGGATTGTGGAGTGGTGGCATCATTGACCCATTTTTTCTTCGAAAATGAGGCTGGGAACAACGTTTCGGTCAACGGTGGGCGTTACAGAGCCATGTAAACCGACTCTTGTTTTTACTGAAATTAAAAAATTAAAGACTTAGATTTGGGCGACTGTTGGTTTATGAAGGATGGCGTGCCATGCGACACAGCCCCTGCGTCTTGGCGATATTAATTGGCCGACTCGGAGCTGCGATTTTACCCCTTTGGACTTTTGTTTTGTGGGGAAACATGAAGAACCGATGTAATGCCAACAATCCGGAGACGATACACTCCCTTAAGGCCAATATCATCCAAGGAATCCGTCAGCTACAGCCCGAAACCATCAACAAGGGCTTGGAAAATTGGGGTGACCGAAGGCGCTACTGCGAAGCTAGCCGAAGCAGCCACTTGATCGACGTTGTATTTCATGATTAATGGGAAAGTTTGTTCTTACGCCTTAATACTTTTTTAAATTTAATTTTGTTCAATTCATTGTATTTTAAAAAGAAACTTGTATTTAGCCCACACTGTAAGCAAAAAAAAACTAGACCTCAACCAAATTGATGTGCTAAATCGGACCCATCGCTAGAGTTGTTGATTGCGACCCTCCCTTCATATTCTTTTTTAAGTATTTATGTTCCATAAGACTGAAGTTAAATTGATTTTAAAGAATATTAAAAGATAATTAAATAAAATCAACTTAAATGTATAATTTTATTTAAAAAAAATGTTAAGGTGGGCCTTACTTGCCGCACTTGCTCTAATTACAAAATACTTATAAGAAAACCTTTTCAATTGGAATTACTCCTAAATGTGGCCCAATTATGGACGCATAACTAAGTCAAATCAAGTAATCGAATAAACGAAGATGATATGCTGTGACCATAATCGCTGCTTCGTTCAGTTTCGTTGGGTTCACATCTGCTCACTTAAATGAAATGAATCGCTATCTGCTAATGTAACTGTCCCTTGGTATTGGCATTTTCCATAAGTTCCCAGAAGTTTCCCGGTTTATCAAAGCAACTGGGCTCCAAACTCCTGACCCGAAGGACCAAAATCATGCTCTACAAAACTCTTATTTTGCCAGTCCTGCTTTATGGAGCCGAAAGCTGAACGCTAAGCAAAAGCTGATTCTTGGTACCTTCGAAAGAAAAATTCTACGTCGGGTATATGGTCCCGTCTGCGAGGAAGGCGAATGGAGGAGAAGACATAACCGCTAACTCTACGAGCTGTACCAGGCCACATCGAGTGCATGGACAACAATGCTCCAGCAAAGAGGGTCTTTGAAACCGAGCCTACTGGTTCGAGAAGGAGAGGAAGACCGAATCTCCGGAATAAAGACCAAGTAATCACGGATGCGGTGAATGTGGTGGCCCGTGGCGTTGTGGGTATGTGCGTCGACTCCAACGCTCTTGGACCAATCTGTCTAAATTCGATTCCTGGTACGACAAGAAATACTTTTCACGACCACACCTCTTTCGAGTCACTGACAATGCTCAAAGAGTATAAATGTCTAGAAAAAGCTTCTCAAATATAGCCGTTCGGAGTCGGCATAAAACTGTAGGTCCCTTCCACTCGTGATAGAACAATAGCACGCACGACACGAGTGATTGCTGAGAAGCTAGGCCCTGGCCCTCTACGGGTTATAGCGCCACCCATATTATATTATTATTAATCGCGGATACAAGACAGCTTGGTCTTGATGACTGGAAGCAGCGCGCCCAAGACCGTCAACGATGGAAGGCAGCTATTGCTCAGACTTGGACACTCCATGGGCCGCCGGCCTGTTAAGTAAGTAACTCTCTCTTTATTGGGATGACTGAGCTTAATTTTTGCTTCAAATTTGTTAAGCATTTTGTAACCAGGTGTTTAGGTCTGAAGCAAGGTGATTAGTTTTAACACAACTTAAAGTAATTTATTTGTTTGATTGCAGTTAATTTTCTGCATTTTTTTCTCGTTTTAGTCTAGCGCCTACTTAATATTTTGTTTCCTTTATCTCTCTATAATCGATGGTTGTAGTCGTTCCTTTCTTCTAATTAATTGTTTAACTAAACTGCAACAAAATGTACGATTTTGAATGCTGTTTAATGCTTCTCTGAGTCACTCTGTAAGTTGAGCGTCAAAAAAAAAAAAAAATAAATACGGAGAAAAACTCCATTTGAAGACATGTGACATTTGAATAACCCCGCGTAGTATTGGTGACCATGATGGAGCAGCCAGACTTCTCCATCATCATTCCACTTAACCTCAAAATCTCAGTTGACAGAGATGTCAACACTTGAAATGGCGTCGTATTGCATGCCACTATACCAATAGAAGAATTTGTTGTCGGTATTGACCTGCTTCGCTTGCAATCCACTCGTGCACTGGTCTTGTTTGCTTGCAGATTTGACTACACTCAAACTCTTAAACTTAGGTCAACGTCGTATCCACAAATGAAGAAGCAACTTATGCACAAGTGAATGATCTGATGAGGAAGAGCGTCAGAAGCTCGAAATTATAAAGAGTTGTGGGTTTTTTTTTCAATTAATGTATTTTCGCTTAGCCTAGTTAACAAGTTTTTTCAACGGTTTGGTTTTGTTGTTTAGTTGGTAGGGAATCGGGTCACTCCTTAGGCAACTGGGGCAACTGGCAAATGAGCGCCTGTGGGCTGGAAACCGTTCTCATCGGCGACGTAGCTGACGGAGTAAGTGACACCATCGTCACCGACGTAGCTGAATTGACCACGGACGGAGATGGCTTCGTTTTCGGCTCCAATGTTCTTCAGTTGTCCTTCCTCGCTGGCTGACTTGCCATCACTGGTCTCGTAACTGTGAGCGAAAGGAGGCTCCGTTTAGTAAAGTGTCAAGTGAAAGATTTGAATTTTTTGAAATACTCACGCATAGTTGTAGCTTTCTGGCTGGACATTGCTCTCGGAGCGGAGGATTTGCACTTCCTGGGCGGACTGTGGTGGTGCAGCAAAGGCCACGGCGAAGAGGGCAGCGAAAACAATGACGAATTTCATGTTGAGGTTGGTTTGTTGTTTGCTTGTTAACCGTTAGGAAACTGAAGACTTAATGGATGACCACTGCTCGGTGTCGCGTCAATTTATAGTCGAAAGCTTTTTCGGTAATCAGCGAAAACCCGCTCAGAGAAGAATTCCTTCAATATCAGGAATAGTGATCACATTAACAATGTAAATTAGTAAATTGGTACGCATCTTCAAGACACAAACACACGCGCGCTCAGATACAGCCAATAGAGTCGGCCGACCATAGACGTCCGCAAACATCCACCAGCACAAGCGTGGTGGAAGTTGACGAAAAGTTAACTGCGAGCGAGCATATCGTGCGGTGATAATTTATTCAATCGACTCGATCTGATGGTTGTTGCCGACCTGCATTGGTTGAGGGTTTGCCAGGATTTGTCGTTGTGTGCTGACTCGATCTATGCTGGCCTTCACACAAACCGGCAGAGAAGATCTGGCTGGCGAAGTTCAGTGGACCCATTCCTCTGCGATTGGCACAGTCAAAGGCACAAAGGTTGATTCATAAATCAGTTTAGCTCAACTTGGTGGCAGTAGGTTCATTGATTGAGACAAGTTTTAATCTCTTTAATCTCGAACTGTTCGATAATGAGCGATTGAGTGTATGTCTCGTGCATTCCACCGTTTGACATTTGGTCGTCCAACTGCGCCTGGGTTCAGTGTCGATTTCCGAAGTGTCTCTATGGCCGAGCGGTTCGCGTTGGCTTCGTGCTTAACATGAGCATGTACCAAGCAGTTCGTCTGACCTTTTGGGCAGATGTGAAGGCTGGCGTGGGCTGATGTTGTTGACTTTGACCTTCAGCAGACTTTGGCGGTGTATTTGTGCTGTTGCCCATAGAGCAGACGGAAAGTGTGCATGTGACTGTGAATGGCGACTTTTCAACCGTTGTCTTATCAGATGTATTTTATTTGCATAAATGTGATGGAAGCACATTGCTACTTAAATATTAATACAATTTGATTGAAATAAAATAGCTGAAATTTGGAAGAAATCAGACAACTTGATTTAGCATTCAGAAGTGGTTTGAAAAACTTGATTTCCGACTTCGAAGCATAAGTAGTAAAAATAAATAAGAGATTAAGCAAATGGATGGCAGTCATACATAAATAAATACGAAAATAAATGAATCGATCAAGAAATCAGACGGATACTGTCTTTTGAACAGCGGTAAAGCGGATACAGGAAGGGAAAAGGAAAAACTGGAGAATATACAGAATTCTGCCAGCCCACCGCAAGCTATCTAAGCGCTTCATAACTGTTCATACCGTCCATGCACTAACAGCAAAGGAGACACTGACTATTGCGAATTAAATGACAAAAGGAAGAGCAGGTCGTAAGGAACTATTCATAAGTAATTTCAATGCAATTCAAGGGCTGACCGCCCTGGGTACGTGCGTCAATTCCTACGCTAGGGGTTCTAGGTATAAGTCCGAATCCACCAACACTCAAGGCTCCACCCCGTCGTGTCACAGACGAAGTAGCAAGAGTATTCCTGCCTAGACAAAAGCGACTCAAACGCGCCATTGGATGTGTAATATTCTTCAAGATACCAGCACCCCATGTTACCAGCATGAACGCGGGATATTATTCTTCTATTTCCTCGCGCTTGCTAACCACATGTCTGGACACTTCAACCACTCTCCCCGCGGGACCGCCATTAGGCGACATCATAGGCCCTTCTTTGTGCTTCTGCTCGTCGTAATTGTACCTGGACAATTTTCCACAATTGATCAGATTTCACTCCACTGTCTGAAGCTGGCAAGCAGTAAATAAGGTCTTCTGGACTTGACAGATTTACCGACTGCCTTTCTTCCGAGAAGCGACAACACTGAAAGACTGTATGCTCCACATGCACATCTACACTTGCGCATGACGGGCAAAGGGCCGAGCTATCGTGTCCACATTTGTGAAGATACGTACGAATGCCTCCATCCAAGGTCAAGAACTGCGTAATGTGGTAATTGCTGTTTCTCATGTGACTGATGTCGGGGATGAGTTTATATGTTCATCTGCCTTTCGTGGAATTCTTCCACCCAGTCTGCTATAGAGCTATTGATGTAGCTCTTTCTTCTCTATTTATAGTACCTCCAATTTGTTGGCGATCCAATGCTCGCTTGTAAAACATCCCTTTTAACTCGTGTACCATGATGTCAATAAGGAGCATTTTGGCTAGGACGCACGCAGCATCGTCCGAAATTGTCTTGAAGCTGCTCATTGCTGTTATTACACAGAGCCTATGTAAAGGGTGGTTACATTTTAAGGGCGATGTTGATTTTGAATAAAACTCTAATTATTTAGGAAATTATGGTAATTTCTTTTTATTATGATAATATTGGTATGGTTCAATTATGTATGGAACAAAATATCGGCCAAATGGCCGCCGCGACCTCGGCGGCACACCTCCATCCGATGGTCCAAATTGTCTATGACGCTGAAGCAAAATTGAGGTTCTATGGCGTTAATGTGCCGAATTATCTCATCCTTTAGCTCTTGAATTGTTGCTGGCTTATCGACGTACACCTTTTCTTTCAAATACCCCAAAAGAAAAGAATCCAACGGAGTCAAATCACATGATCTTGGCGGCTAATTGACATCGCCACCACGTGAGATAACACGGCCCTTGAATTTGTCGCGCAAAAGAGCCATTGTTTCGTTAGCTGTGTGGCAAGTGGCACCGTCCTGTTGAAACCACAGTTCGTCCATATTCATATCTTCCAATTCGGGCCATAAAAAGTTCGTTATCATTTCACGATAGCGAACACCATTCACAGTAACTGCCTGACCGGCCTCATTCTGGAAAAAATACGGCCCGATGATGCCGCCAGCCCATAAACCGCACCAAACAGTCACTCTTTGTGGGTGCATTGGTTTTTCGACAATCACTCTTGGATTATCATTCGTCCAAATGCGGCAATTCTGCTTATTGACGAATCCACTGAGGTGAAAATGTGCCTCATCACTGAAGATGATTTTCTTCGAAAATTTATCATCCACTGTTGTCATTTCTTGCCACCATTCTGACCATTGACGACGCTTGAAATGGTCAAGAGGCTTTAGTTCTTGAGTCAATTACACCTTGTAAGCGTGTAAATGCAAGTCCTTATGCATAATGTTCATCAACGACGAGCGTGAGATGTGCAATTGTTGGGCACGACGACGAGTTGAGGTGGACGGCTCTTCAGCCACACTGTCGCGAACAGCAGCAATATTTTCTGCAGTACGAGCATGCACTACAGACCCGGTTTGCTCAAATTTTTGCACGATTTTTCCGATTGTACGCACATTTGGACGATTAAATTGACCGAACAAATCACGAAGTGCACGATATGCATTTTGATTTGAACGCCCATTTGCATAATAAGCCTGAATAACTTTAACGCGTCGCTCGATTGTGTATCTTTCCATGGTTCAAATTGAATTAGTCTGAAATTGAGAAATGTCAAATGAAATGCAGAAAAAAACTTGACGTTTAGGTGTGGTTCACATTCAACATCGGCCCTTAAAATTTAACCTTTTATGTACTGATGTCAGCATCCTTTTATTTTCCCCGATTTTCAAAGCTTCTGTCCAAAACGACTCAACTGAACTGACTACCCGTTTAAGTAGGACAGCGCTCCTTGCGTCAGCGAAGCCTTCTTGCTTGCGTGCTTGATGTGTGTGCCTTGAAGGACAGCCTGTTGTCTAACATAATCACTTGGGGTCGGACAAATAAAAATATCTTCAGCAAATTAAGTAAGTTTCGAAATCGGAAGTATATTCCGTAGAATTCGGTTATAACGACCACTGACGGGAGACAAGTTTCAATTCGCAATACATTATTTATTAAGTCTGACACTGACGAAATCGTAGTATTCTTTAACAAGACATACAGCACTGCCTACGCTGTTCAAGGACTTGGTATATTTTCGGCTCCGTCTTTGTCATCAGACTCATCCATAATAGATGTTTTTGCTGTAGGAGCGGTAGCAGCAGCATCGCTGACTACTTCTTCTAGATCTAAACCATTTGAAGTTAAAGTGTTGTCATTCGCAACTAACCCTTCAAATGATATTTTTGCTATCGTTTGAATTGTTCGTAATCGTAATCCAATCAGAAATAGAGAAATCGTCCACTACATCAAATTGTTCTCCGTTTCGAGTGTTGTATCGCGAGATGTTTGTACATAAGCCCACATCATCAAATGTCCTTTGACTAACATGTTCCCAAATTGTTAGCAACACGTTGATAGCTCCTAAGTTGCCAGTCGGTTTCTAGCTTCTTTGGCTCGAATTTTTTAAGCACTAGAAATTTCAAGAGTTGCTTTTTGGGCTTTTTATCACACCCCATCGGTGGCAGTACTGAATCCTGACATTGTAATGGGCGAAGAAAACATCATTTTTTTTTTGAGAAAAAGGTTTTGTATTACTATCAACAAGTAACCACATTTTCTTCATCCTTACGCCCGGTGCACACGTGCATTATTTCGCGCGGTTCCGCAGCGGTGTAGCTTCGGTGCCGGAATACTTCAATACACACACAAATACGCTTTTTTCTCGCAGGAATTAATTTGCAGTTCGCGCTTGGTTTGCAACAATTCAGGTTTATAAAAAGAAGTGAGTAATTTTCAAGTACCTTCTGCATAAAAACTGTGTTCTTCAAAAGTTATTGGGTACATCCTTTTGTTGATGGAAATCATCAACAAGACTTTATGGCGAACGTTCGACCATAGAAGTGTGAGATTTCACTAAATCTCACTAAAACCACCTCCCTTTAAATGTTATGTTCGACTACAACTAAGTGAATCACTTATCCAGTAGTTTGTATTTCTGGATTTAGATACTTTTGACAGGTAACTCTCCAATGAATGTTCCTGCTAACATCGCTACCATGGGCGGGTGTAGGCTATCGCACGATATCAAGGAGTTTAGTCCTTTGAAGTCGGCGCAACACGTTAGTTTCCTCAAGCATCGAATAAACTGCAGAGTTTGTAAGCACTTCCAAGCGGCGCTTATGCTTGTAAGCGATTTTTTTGATTTCATCTTGGACTGGTAAAATGTCCAGATCTCTGTGGATACCGTCGTTTCTGATATACCATGGTGCATTTACAATAGTTCTAAGCACCTTATTTTGAAAAGTCTTTAGGAACCCCAAAGTTGTATGCCATACTTCCAAACTGGTTTTAGGATTTGCTTGTATACAAGCAATTTGTTGTCAATACTTAGCTTGGAGTGCTTACCAATAAGCCAGTAAATATATTTGTATTTTTTGTCAAGTTCTACACGTTTCTTTTTAACGTGTTCTTTCCACTTGAGTTTTTCGTCAAGAGTCATCCCTAGGCATTTCGCTTCATTACCGAAAGGTATTTGGACACGATTTAGAAAGAGTGGCAAGTTATCAACGATGAACAGATTTGCCTTCGTTAGGGAAAATTCGACAGAAGATCATCCATTCGTGTATCTGATCCAGTGCACGTTGTAATTTTGATGTAGACTCTTCTACCGTTTTGGCTGTTACCAAAATGGCGGTGTGTTCTTCTTGTTTGACATCTTTCTTTCGTGTGCATTGATCAATTACTGAAAGACTCAATCGCGTCTGTGGTGACACAGCGGTCTCGTGGAAACCTGCGAGTCTTTTTACCCGCAAGCGTCATCGGAGGTGTGTGTGCAGCACTCAATTCATTTGTGAGTACTCTAATTCTTCCTTATTCGAAAAAGAACTGTACCCAGCACAGACACTTAGGGTTAGGTTGGGTTGTAGTGGCCGACTGCAGAGGGCAGTCACACTTAGCCCAAAGTGGACCCATTGTGATACCTGGCGGATTAACTTCTTCTAACATGGGAACCAGTTGGTGTTTGTAGTGCAGCGATTTAGTATATACTGGCGCTATTTAGCTCATTGAGATTATAGTAGTAGGCCCTAGACCCCTAGGTGTAGGAACCTACGACTAGCCAGAGCGCTGCACGAGCAGAGTAGGTGACCTATGTTTTCTACCTCCTCTTCATCCATGCAGCTTATGCAGAAATCATTATATGGGGCACCCCTCCTGCGAGCATGAGTACCAATTGCACAGTGCCCGGTTTTGACTCCTATGAGAGTCCTTAATGAGTGTTTGCTGAGCGTAAATAGACTGAGTGACTGTTTTTGGTTAAGTGATGGCCAGATTTCCTTTGTTTAAAGGCAGGTGGTGCCTTATAGCCATTTGTTATTGGTGGTTTTTATTGTATGAATCTTCAAAAGATGGTAGGCTGTAGCTATCGGCATGAAAGGTGGTACCCCTGCTATTGATAGGGAGGAGGTTGTACCACACCTGGCGAGTTCATCGGCTTTGCAGTTGCCTGATATGTCACAGTGCCCGGGCACCCGGAATGTTAAAATGCTCAGCCATCTCGTTAAGAGACAGTCTGCAATTAAGGGATGTTTTTGTGTTAAACATGACATTGTCCAGGGACTTTATAGCGGCCTGACTGTCCCTTTTTGATATCACGTTGTTTTTGAGCCAAGACAACGCCTCTTTAATCACAAATGGCTTCTGCCTGAAAAAACGCTAAACTGATCAGGGAGCGTCAAGGAGATAGCAATATTGAGACACTCCTTCGTCAGTCTTCGATCCGTCTGGGAAAATACGCAGAGGATCATCTAACATCTGTCTATCAGACATCCAGTCCGATCTGGAGGGAATGCTGATAGAGAATTTCTTCTCGATGATAGCCTGGGGTATTAGGCGGTCAGTATCGCTAGGAAGGAAGTTGAATTCCTTGAGAATGGAACTACAGTGCACAGTCGGAATATTTTGAGTCACAAGGCTGTGCTGGCTACTATTTGTTTTCCGAATATTTCCAGTGGTGGAAGGTGGAGGAGAATATTCAGTGCGTCTGACGGAGTACTTCTCAGTGCTCCGCTGATGCATATGCAGGCCAGTCTCTGTACTCGATTGAGTGCCTTGCAGTTGATAACTTTGTTTAGTGCTGTCCACCAAACTGAAATACCATTCAGAAGTGTTGGTCTGACAATCGAGATGAAAATCCAGTGAGCGATGCGTGGTTGTAAGCCCCATTTGAATTCAATGAGGGCACACCTTTATTCATCAATTAGTTGCTTGATAGTGGGGGCAACATCCCCAATTTATGAAGCTTACAACAAGCGACAAACTTAAACAATCTAAACTTAAAAACTAATGCTTGACCTAGATGGTAGAGAGAGAAAGGCAAGACTAGCGTAGGTAAACAGGACTGTGGGTGATTTCTAAGCGAGGTTTTGCTGATTTGGAAATCGAAGGAGTGTTCCATAGTGGTAGCCAATCATAACATTCTTAATACCGGTGAGTTGAAGCCGTAATTAGTTCGAGTTCGACGACGGCTGAATACGAAAGATGGAGGCAGACCTTAGATTGTAGGGGTTGGCGCTCAAATTGAGACTCAAAATCAAGCAGTGCGGGGTAGTCTGTATTACCAGTAATTAGTTGGTTGAGAAGAGCAGATCGGCACTTTTGCGACGGTTTTCGACTCAGGGTGAATAAGTTTAATGCCAGCACATAAAGTAGTATAGAGATAGCCGACTTATCAATGAATGACATTATTTTCTGAATAATCGTCAAAAAATGTGAATAACTGTCAAAAAGTCTATGAAATTCGTCTACGGACAAGGGGTCAATCTGATTTGAAGTCGGTTAGTACCTGATTTCTGGTTTAAACCACGGGAATATAGGAAACTAGGAATGCCAGATTAGAGCTGAATAGCTTGAGTATCAACCCATCGTTCATCTACTGAATGAAATCACATCAGGGTTGATTCCTTTTGAGGTTTCAATAATTTGGCAGATCAGTTAATTGAAGAGGCTAATAAATGTATTATTCATCCTCAAAGAATGGATGGCAGGAGACATTAAACCTTAGAACTTATTTTGTTAAAGTCACTAAAACTTCATCGCAGCACTGAACGGCTTTAGCTTTCGGCATCTCATGTTTATTGTAAGCCGCACAGAAATTAGTACATTCATTAGCACGTTATAAAGAAAAAGGAGTCCCAAGGCCACCAAAAAGAAGCTCTTAGTAACATTGAACCATCAAAGGTCCACTGAACATATATAAATTCAAAACTATTCTCGGTTTGAAGCAACTACTAAAGTTTACCAAAACATAAATAACATGCGTGTCCACTAGCCACACTTCTAGAGTGATAACGAAAGCGAAACTGTTTAAATGGTTTGCAAAAACTACTCCGATTGTGAGTGTCTTCAACGGGAACACATGCCATGGACTCTTTTCGAATTATTGTCACAGGTGTTGTTTGGTTGAAGATGAGGATGATGCTTCAACATTTCCAACTAATGCGCCACTTTCACGCCTGTATTTAGGCACCTTCTACTTACTTCAACAACCTCTGCAATAGCTACATGTCACCTTTACGAAGTCGTCTCTATTGTGGCTGTACAACTGACCATTCTAGCTACAGAACAGCTGCGCCGCGCATGACACATGATCATACACTCTCCTCCTACACAATCCAATTTCGTATTTAGCAATCTTCATAAATTCTCCAATGGCTCTGTTGGCAAACCTCTCTCTTCCTGTTCATGCTTTAAGCCTTATCAGTCAGACGAAACCTACGCAATTTTCCTTTCATTCCACAAATGTCAAGACCACCTCGAAAGGTCACCACCCACTCTCTGGTAACACCAGCCGACTGCACATCTTGATGTTCCTTGGAACCAATTCAAAAGTAAAGCACATCGCTTCTGAAATCCGAGTGTCATCTTATCGCATCGAATCGCTCATTATGTATACTGCGGGGAGTGTCATCTTTCGTCTGATTTATTCCTCTAGCCCAAGGGCACGTCTTCAAGTCACCACGCCACATTAGGTGTTGACCTTTTGATTTTTTTACCGCGCCTTGACGTCTGCGCCGATGTTTGATTCCCGTTCATTAAATTTGACATCCAAAGGGAACCGGTTTCCTGCGCAGACCTTGGCAGCACTTGTGATCTGGGCTTGTTTGTTTGCGAAATCTGACATTATGTCTAATTCAAAATTGTTCACTTAATTTATGCACAAGTGGCAGAAACTATTTGCGAACCTGTTGGTGAAGAGGAGAAGCGGCGGTGGAGACGGAAAAATATAAAGTTTTGTGTGTTCAATATAAAATTGCGTTCTGTATTTTCACTTAGACTAGTTAACAAATTTTTTCATCGGTTGGGGAAGGGAAACAGGATTTAAAAGAGAGGTAGGTTGGTAGGGAATTGGGACACTCCTTAGGCAGTTGGGGCAACTGGCAAATGAGCGCCTTGGGGCTGGAAACCGTTCTCATCGGCGATGTAGGTGACGGAGTAAGTGACACCATCGTCACCGATGTAGGAGTATTGACCACGGACAGAGATGGCTTCGTCTTCGGCTCCAATGTTCTTCAGTTGTCCTTCCTCGCTGGCTGACTTGCCATCACTGGTCTCGTAACTGTGAGCGAAAGGAGGCTCCGTTTAGTAAAGTGTCAAGTGAAAGATTTGAACTTTTTGAAATACTCACGCATAGTTGTAGCTTTCTGGCTGGACATTGCTCTCGGAGCGGAGGATTTGCACTTCCTGGGCGGCCTGTGGTGGGGCAGCCATGGCCACGGCGAAGAGGGCAGCGAAAACAATGACGAATTTCATGTTGAGGTTGGTTTGTTTTTTGCTTGTTAACCGTTAGGAAACTGAAGACTTAATGGATGACCACTGCTCGTCGACGCATCAATTTATAGTCGAAAGCTTTATCGACCGACCGATCGCCGAAAACCCGCTCAGAGAAGAATTCCTTCAATATCAGGAATAGTAATCACATTAACAATGTAAATTAGTAAAGTGGTACGCATCTTCGAGCCACACGCACACTCGTCCAAAAGTCACCCGACCGTCAAACTCCGTAAACATCCAGCAGCACAAACGTGCAGACGATGGAAGGCGATCAAACATCAACCACCGGGCCTATTGTGGGGCGATAATTTATTCGGTCAAGTCGATCCGATGGTTTATGGTCTTGACTGGACCACCGACCGGAGAAGAGATGGTTTGGTGTCACTGGTGTGTGACAGCCTCACACATCATTCGACACTGCCCCGCATACATTGTCAGTCGATCATGTGTGGGACCACCCATCACCAGTGGGTAACCTCTGCGGCGGGATCGGAGGAGATCCATTTCTGGTCGCAATCGAGTTGTCTGCCTTCGCGCTAACTTCGACGTATATGTCATATCAGTTGACAGCTGGTTAGATGGCGTTTCGTAACGGCTGCGAAAAAAAAAACACAGTCGATCACCTCGCCCGGGGCAAATTGACGCTAACACGCTTCCCCGGTTGGCTAACGAAAAACGTGGAAATTATTGTGTCAAGTTCAGAGTTCTGCTGATGATGGGTAATCAGCTGAAATTGTGTGGTTTTTTGTCGACGCTGCTGCACTGAGGAGTGGTGGCTGCTGGGTGAGGTTGTTTGTCGCAGATGCATGCAATGGCGCTGGCCACGGGCTTAGTCGTGGTTTGACGTTTCAAGTGAAAACAAGTTTGACACGCTTCTTAAACGAGTCAGTTGCCATCGTGAGCAGGAAGTGCTGGCAGTCATACTTGGGTGTGATCCTTGACATCCTCTGTGGGCCAGACTATTTTGAGAGGCGTTGAATGGTGAATGGAATCCTCGAGATGACTAGAGTGGAGCACCAGACTGCGGGGTTCAGTGGCTGGATGGATAGCATATGTGAATGGGGATGGATAAGAAGGAGTAATACGTCCTGAGTGCAACTCGGTTTTGTGTGATGAATGGGAAGATAGTGGACGACAGTGTGACTTGAAGCTGATCCTCTGGTAGTCTCAATTGCTGGACGAAATCACTTGATCACAATTTAAGCCCAAATGCAAATCAGGGACCACGTGCTGACTCGGATCGTAACCAAAAGAGGAACACGATGTTTCTTTCCTCCTTTGAGTCGGTTTCGAGAGTTTTCGGTTCCGTGCCAGTGCAAAAATCCAACCGGTGCCCATACCCTAGTGCTATTGTGCGAAACAGAAGACAGTCACGAAATGTTAATTGCTGGTTGAAGTCCAGATCCACCCTGGGTTGTAATGCCAAACTAAAGTTATTTTTTTGACGAACATTAGACAAATTTTTGTGCCGCTTGGTTCAGAATTTGGCCTCTTTTATTTCAGAATTCTGTTAAAATGCGAATAAAGTGCCAGAAATGGTCACGAACCTAGGTACATATTCAGAAAGTAAGGCATTTAGTTTTGAGGCCTTAAAGTGAGCTAAGAGACTGGTTGTTGATTGCATTCCTCATATGGGGATTTACTTCGCCAGAAGTCGACATTTTGATGCTACTCTAAGGACCATTCCAAGTACAGCATTTTCTGAATTTGATGTTTAGTAGAGATGGACCCAAAATTAAGTCTATTTTGTGTTAAATGAATGTGAACATGGAATTTTATTTATTTTAATACATTTATTTTTCCTGCTTCTCTTTACACATAGTCTTTTCTTTAGGGCTCCGTACCAAAATAAGAATAAAGGTCTACGACCACCGCTTGAAGATTTTGTTCTAAAAGTGCCGTTATCTAAATTGAACCTTCATAGTTTTAGTTTGTCTGTTCATACGTCTGTTTGTCGCGCCTTCACAGCATCCTCATTTATGGAGCCATGAACATGAATGTTGGAAATTAGTTACTTTAGACCTAGTTACGTTGTATTTCGCTTTGAGTGTACCATCATCTCTCCTTTCATAACACGCCCATGTCGCATGATTCATCACAACACACGTGAATTTGAGACCTCCACAACAAGTTACATTCCGTTCCCATAGAGTCAGAAAATTCAGAATACATAAGTAGTTTCACCAAAAGTAAGGTCTTCTAAGTCTCTAAGTTCAGTCTTAGGTTACAGCAGTTGTGTAAAAACCCTTGAGACGTACAGTCAATAAACATGGAAGTAAATAAAATAAGTATTTCTTAACAAGCCACATTTATTACCTAAGTATCCGATCGGCTCTTTCGGAGCTCTTCCGAAAGGAACATCAAAGATATCATAATGTTCCTTTGGTTTTAAATTTACTGCAATCACATTTCAATCAGAGCTGTGCTATCAAAACGATACTCAGTGGTAATTGGGTTAATTTTTGAACCGCCACCAATCACATACACTGCTGCCTATCCTTTTAGAAGGTAGATTTTTCGAAGTGGCTTCCACACAGGTAAAGTTGGTCCGATTTTTTTTAAATTTTACCGGTTCCTATTCAACCAATACTGAGCACTAATGTGGACCTGAAATATTACTCTCCATAGCGGCATCAGTTTGAATCGAATGTGACTCAAAACCTTAAGCTAGTGCAGGTTTGATAAAATTGATTTTGGATGCTGTCTTTAATAGTTTGACCAAAAATAGAAGGGCTTCGACGTGCAAATTGAAAGATTAGCGCGTTGATAAAAATTCGTAGTAAATTCAATAAATTTGACTAAATTTGTTTTAATTTATAAAATAATATTTACTTCGTTTAAGATATGTTTCTGTTACGGAACCTTCGGAGTGCAATTACTACTGAAACTTGACAATTTTAAGTTAATTTTAATTTAGTATTTGATGTTGATTGAGTTCCCTTTCAACTAGTGAACGTCACTGTGTGTTATGTTCGTAAACTCAATCAAATCGAACAAACGCCGTCTGACCGTCATTTGTTCTGTTCGTAAACGTCATACGCAGTAAAAAAGTTGCGCAGCCAAAATAAAATAGCTACAGGAAAGCAGGCAGATTTGATTTGCGGAAAAATGTGGATATTTTGGTGGAAATTTAAGATAATAAGTTAACAAGTTGCTTATTATTTGTTGATTGCATTTAAGAGAGAAGGTTGAGTCACGAGGATGTGATGGCCATGAAGCCCGAATTTGCTGCAGAGTCTTTAGAAGGCATTAGTTTTATGGATATCGGTTTGCATGAAATAGAAACTACCGACCCACTGTTTCAATTTGAAAGAGAAGAAATAAATATAAAAAATATTGTGACCACCCACAAAAGGATAAAGAATAATAATTAAATAAATATGTCATCGGGATATTTGTCCTCTATTATACCAATAACGTTTACAATTTTTGGCACAAAACAACTTTGCCTATGAAATTTAAACATTTCCATTTTCTTTTTCTTTGAGTCGGTCAATTATAAAAGTTCGTTATTTTTTTGTCAATCCTTCACAAGAAATCCCAAAACAATCGTTTTACTGCCAGGACGATTATGAACACAAAAGTATACAACGACTGTGCTGAGTGCAGAAAAAAGATCCTCTCGTTTTGCAGACAAAAAGCAGGCAGACGATGGGACTTTCGCGGATTACTGCGTCTTCAAAGACACCCATGTTCTTAGCAAAATGACAAAATGATGGCAATCAACTCATATCAGTGCTTGGAAATTCCCTCACACATTAATGGCTCAGTTAGGTCAACCGTCGTGTTGCTATGGCACCGTCGACCGTGTTGCGCACCATCGACCGCGCAAAAGTATGAAACTATTGTTGAGAGCAATTTCATTGAAGCTGTCTCTGGTTCACTGTTAACAACAAGGACATCTGTAAGTCATTGGAGTTTCTTTAATAATATAATATGGGTGCCGCCACAGCCCATAGAGGGCCAGGGACTAACCTCAGCCCATAGAGGGCCAGGGACTTCTCAGCAACCACTCGTGGTGTGCGTGGTATTGTTCTCTCACGAGTGGAAGGGACCTACAGTTTTATGCCGACTACGAACGGCCAGGTTTAAGAAGCTTTTTCTAGAAAGTTATACTCTTTGAGCATTGTCGGTGACTCGAAAGAGGTGGGGTCGTGAAAAGTATTTCTTGTCGTACCAGGAATCGAACCTAGACAAGTAGGTCCAAATGCGTAGGAGTCGACGCACATACCCACAACACCACGGGCCACCACTATTCGAGTTTCTTTACGTATTAAACAAAAATTTGGTAAAGAATGAAGCAAAAAGTACAGGAGTAGGAAGTACATTCCGTGTATGTTCCTTGACTAATTGTCGATTCCAGACACCCCAAGTTACATGGCGCAACCAGCGTTACCGGAAAAAAATATTTTTCAATGTGCCACCATTGCTACCAAAAAGAGCCATTTCAGAGCCCTTGGTGGCACAAACGAAAATATACCAAAATATTGTGTATTTTAATCAACTGTATAAATTGCATTTAATTAGAAAATCTTATATTTAGAAACAAGCACAAATGCATTAAATAATTAAGTTAGTAAATAAATAAGACACCACTTACACATAATCATCGAAACTTAACGAGTGTTGAACGATATTGCACGAGGCATACAAATTATGCAGGTGAATCAGAGAGGATATGTCTTGGCCATCGTCTTTGGATCGCGAAAGGTTGCGGTCGTTGGTTTGCTCATGGTAAAAATTCGCCTTAATACGAGCGTTCAACTCCTTCGGAACGCAGATGTGAGTGATGAAGCGAATTGTTTATTGATTATAAATTGCCATATTCAATGTAAAAGTTCCATAGTGCCATTTCAATCAAAAAGTGCGATAATGGCACGATCGTACCGCTTCGGCAACGCTGGGAACAACCCCTCTCGAGGCTAAACTAAACTATCAAAAACTTCAAAACCGGTAGAAACCTCGAACAGTTTTTGCCACACCCTTTCGAAGCAAGAGGATGATTCTCGAAAAACATTTTTTGTCATCAGGGATTTATACATATTTTCACACTTTGAAATTAGTAGGCAACGAGGCTGAAGAGAACCTCGTCGAACAGCACTGGAGACAATGAACAGGACGAAATTTTCGATAAAACAAGTCCAACGTAAAGTGTAGTGCTACCCAAGGCACGAAAATTTAATATATGAACGAAACTCCGATGTCAGTTAATTTGAATTCCAAGATTTTTGATAAATGATAGTATGAAGACGTCAAGCACAACTGTAGCCTTGGCTAATGAATGATTGTACGAATCGTATTCCCTAATAGAGGTATAGGATTCAAATGCAGAAGGATCTAAATCGTCAAAGTGTCCAGAAACGAATCCATGTCAACGAAAAAAAAAAATACCGCCATTTTTCAATTTGACAGGAAAAAAACTCTCATTTATTCAAATTCAACACGCAACAGGCCGCATCACTTAAGCATACTCTGGTAACTTGGGGATATGAGCTCCCTGTGCCTGGAAACCGTTCTCATCGGCGGTGTAATTCACAGTGTAGGTGACGCCATCGTCACCAATGTACGAGTATTGGCCGGTCACAACGATGGCATCGCTCTCTGGTCCCAGATGCTTGAGAATACCCTCCTCGGAGTGCTTCTTGCCGTCACTGGTCTCAACACTAGAAGGACACAAGACAAAAAAAAAAAAACAAATTAGTACACTTCAAGGAACGCTTGTCCAGCTACTCACTTAAATCCATATTTGTCGAGTCCAATGTTGTCGTTGTCGTAGCGAAGGGTCTCGGCGTGCGCTGAAGGCTCCACAGGAGCGCCGGCTGCGAAGGCGAAGAGTGCGGCGAGGATTAGAACGGATTTCATCTTGATGTAGTGGGATGTGGAACGTTTTTGAATGCATGCCATCCGCGATCGCAGTGTTTTATAGTCCAGATGAGGAGACAATAAAAAATAGTAGATCCCGTTCGAAAAAACCTGGCCAACCCGACCGAATACAGGAATCTGTGGCGCGATCTAATACCTTGGCATAACCCGCTAGGCAGATGCCGAGACGTTTGAACGTACCTGCCGGAGCGGACGGCTGTCGCATGCACTCGGAGCACTAGTTATGCAAAAGAGAATCCGAGTTCCGAATTGCAAAACTGGAATTCTTGGTCACGTATCGATGCGATTTGCGGACCGATGGTGATCGATGTAGAACAGAATGGGTGTGGTCGGCTCGTGGGAGATGACACTCTCTCTTGGGGTGATGGGCGGGAAAGGGGATTACATATTTGTTGCTATGTCGAGGAAAGTTGAGACGAGAAGTGGCCTGAGGTTGTTTTGATACAGACGACACTAGGGAGCTGTGACTAGTGCTAGAGCAGTCTGTGGCTCAGGGATCATGCCAAGAAATGGACAAATGATCCAACTGTCGCCGATTTAAAGAAAGGATGGCTTCAGACGAGCATGTTCTGGGAGAGAGTATGGAAAACAAGCCTGTTGGCAATCGGAGGAATTTGAAATCTGTTTCCTCATTTCGATGCAGTGTCCTCGACTTGAATGGACACGTTCTTAGCTTCTCCCAATTTCAGTTAATAACATAGAAGCCTGGACTATTATTTTCTGTACGAGAGTACCACCCGAGGGGTTCATAAACGTGCTGGCATATTTAGCGACATGCTGCACGGGAATAGTCCTCTTTATTCAATCACTTTCAGTGTTTCTAGTTTAAATGAATGGTAAAGGGTTTTGCTACAGACTTTTAGACAACTGAAGGACACAACTGCTAAAACTCAAAGACCTTGGATCGACGTGGATTGAGTGAACAACAGCGCCCATTAATTCGTTTCTGTTTTTATTTGTGATGAAGAAGACCTTAGCCTCTGAGTTTCACTGCTTTTCTGAATTCTATCGTGGCTGTGCTTTGCTCCTGGAAGATTTCATGAGGATCGGCTAAAATCGGATGTTGTGACAGAAGGCATAGGTGTTGTAAGTGAACTCGTCGTGAAATTAACTCATCTTTGGGAATCAGTCCCACTATCATACATTTTTTGTCTTTACGTTGTATACAATACAATTTGACAGACAATCAAATAGGGGCGCGTGACAGGTTGAGGGACACGTGAACAATGAATTTGCATCTATGTGGTCCTTAAATATGAAAACAAGCAACCTACTGACGTGAAATGTGTTAATTTCAATTCAAGTCCTTAACCATCCAGACCGAAAAATTCAACCATAATGGACGTATGCAAACGTCAACTTCAGCAATTGAGTGAATACGTAAGGCAGGTACACTATGCCCATAATAACAACTTTGCTCTGTTTCGTTAAGTTTCGTTCAATTTGTTTCCTTAAGTCGGAAGTGGTGGCCCGTGGCATTGTGGGTATGTGCGTCGACTCCTACGGTCTTGGACCAATCTGTCTAAGTTCGATTCATGGTACGACAGGACATACTTTTCACGGCCCCACCTCTTTCGAGTCACTGACAATGCTCAAAGAGTATAACTGTCTAGAAAAGGCTTCTCAAACTTAGCCGTTCGGAGTGGGCATTATACTGTAGGTCCCTTCCACTCGTGAGAGCACGCACAACATGAGTGGTTGCAGAGAAGCTAGTCCCTGGCCCTCTACGTCACTCAGTCACTCAGTGTGGATTCGAAGACTTTCCGGGCCAGAGCATTGGTTTCCATCCGCTCGTTGTTATATCTTCTCCTCCACTCACCATCAAAGCAGCCAAGAGCATGCCTCTGCGCCTTATAGCAGGACTGGGACGATTGACGTTTTATACAGGGTCTCTTTGGTTGTTCGAATTATGGCTTTGATTATCAATTGCTTTCTTAGCCCAAAGAAGAAGCGATTGGCAAGAGTTATTCTTCGTTTGATTTCAGCGCTGCTGTCGTTAGATGAGTTTATAGCGGTTCCTAGATGGACTAGTCTTTGACTACCTTAAAGTTATGTCTCACAGGTGTACTGTGACGATTTGTCTGAGACGTCGGTATTAGGTGTCTTTTCTCGTTGACAACATTGGCCTCCGTCGCAATACTCACAAAAGTGCCACGCCTTGTCTGAATCCTTTTTTGACATCAAAGGTCTCGGTTAGGTCTTTACCGACCTTGATGGAGCAGTGTGCATTCTCCATCGTCATCCTACGAAAAGCAGACGAGTTTGGTAGGGATGCCAAAACTAGATATTGCTCTATACAGCTCTTCTGTATGGATGCTGTCATACGCGGCCTTAAAATCGATGAAGAGGTGGTGGGTATCGATTTGTTCCTCCTGGGTTTCTTTTCTCCAAAATTTGCCGTAGGATTTTCCTGGCCTAGAGCCACACTGATATGGATCGACCAGGTTGTTGACGAACGGCTTTAAGCGTTCACACAATACGGCGGATAAGATCTTGTACGGGATCTTCAGAAGACTGATGAATCAATAGTTGGCGCAATTCAGCGAATCTCCTTTAGTTGTAGACATCCTCTGAATTGCGTCAACTATAGAGGCGTCAGTGCAAAAGTTACGAGAAGCTGTTACGGGCAGTTAGACTTTTTAGGATTCTTTAGGGTTTATTTCGTTCAGTACTGACATACGTTTACAGTGATTCCTAGCCAGTGATTCGAAAGAGGTAGGGCCGTGAAAATAGTAATAATTATTCGTTCCGGGAACCGAACCCAGACGCCATAGGGAGTGGGAGTCGATCCACATACCAAGTATATTACAGTTAGGAAAAACAATTTGTTAACCAATAGCTGCCGCCTTCGTTAGTTCTGGTCGAGTAATAAATCCTACAATTATTGGTGAACGTATTCAATTTCCTGCTCGTCCCTAGAATTCATTCAGTGTAATTGGGTCCATATATGTATTAATTTCGGCAATTGAAATCAAGTCCAAGATGTCCTCGAAGCACTCGATTACTCTATGCTGGGCCACAGTGACATAACCGCAAGAGCGATGCTAGGAAAGGCTGAAACCGACCCATTCCAGGCAATCCTATGGATCAAACCACCTTTTGCGGATGTCAAGAAAAAAGTGCATGACACAATCATAGATAGAACTCTCTAACCACCTTCGAGACCACCTGCGAGACCACTCAGTTGCTCTGGACCAAATTAGACAGCGTAAAAAGCGACAAAAAGTTGCCAGCGATGTTAGTTGAACCACAAACTGGCCATAATTATCTGAAGTACCATGAAATGGAAATGGGACTAGCTTTTGAGCTGTGGCTACGAAGAGGAAAAAGAGGGTACTCCTCACTACCTCTGTCATTGCCCCAACCTCTTCCAGTTGAGTCATAGAACATTGGGCGAACACTTCTTCCAGGACCTCCAGGAAAAGAACAAAAATCCCTTTAACCTCTATTTTTAGGTTTATTAGAATTTCAGGACGGCTGGACAACACATACGCATGATGGATCTGGGGAAGGTGTGAAGAGGAAAAAGGAGTGGGTCCCTGTTGCACAGTAGCCACTTAGCCACTAGCCACATGGGGATTGTCGAACCATAATCTGATTGTACTGCAACCTCTTACTAATCAGTGAGCATTAAAATCACCATGAGCACGTAAAAACTGCCACAACTAACACGGATTGAAACCAACATCCAGATGAACTACGAGTGTGCTCTTCACTTAACGCTGAACAGAGGGTTTCCGTTTCGCAGGAATTGAATTCCCTTCCTAACCTCTGAGTCTCTACTTCATAGTGAACTGAAAAATCATCATATTTCACAAAAACAGGTTCCTTCCACTATTACTGTAAAACGACGCATCTTTTTGGCTGATCTCCTTCTCATAATGAATTTCCGGTGCAACTTAACCTTCATTTCGTTCTCATCTGATGCACATACCCCGGTCATTCTTATTCACTCCATTTTTAAGGAGTCTTTAGACAAAAAATGTGACCATTTGTAGTGTCCATCTTGCTAGCAAGCGCCGAATGTCGAAATGAAACATTGGCAGACGTGTCAATACACAGAATGCCTCCTCTCTCGAATTACACATAACCCGTTCTCAAACAACCGTTTGCGTGTTCGGAGACAATATATCCGTGCTAGAACAACATCGGCGTTGATTCATTAACCCCAACCCAAGAAATTGTCGCCGCAAATCGAATGCAGTTTAAATGGGTTCAAAGTCACGTCGAAAAATTCCGTAATCGCATGCGACTGGCACACACTGGTTGGTGCAGTTAATTTTTGACACACGTCAAATTCGAACATAAACAATCCATTTTTATCACTCCAGCCGAAAAGGTCAGCCCGCATACCCTAAATCCAGATACGGTCGGTCATCGGATCAGTCGGTGGCGAATGTCATTGACCACGTCTTGACCTTGACGACGGCTCTCATCAAGTATTCAAATCAATTCCAAATTAGATTTTCAATTTAATTTCTCTTTCAGCCAACGTAAGCCAGAGGCCATACATGGGCACTGTGTCCAGAACGTCGATACTGGTTTCATCAAGCAGCAGCAACTCGTTCTCGTTCACATCCCTGAATCGAGAGCAAGGGGGAGGCAGAAGAAGATTGAGTATCTCAGCGATATGTAGAACTGGGATTTCACTTTCAATACGGCAACGCATACGTTATCCCGGCCCGGTCTTGACCATGCTCGGTTTCGTTTTGTTGATTTCTGAGCGATCTCCGGTGGACCGGTTAAATAGAACCGGCTTGTCGGCTGTCGCCTATTCGCGGGCCACAGGCTTGGGTTATATTTTTGGCCGGCATCGCATCTCCAACACATAAAATTATGTCTGCGCGCCATGACGCAGAGGCGCTGTGGAGTGTGTCCGATCTTGGGAAGGTGGCACTGATTAGCTGAATTGGCGTTTGGCGTTTTCGAAGCTTATGAATATCTTTCATTTAAGTATCACGTGCTCGCGGAGTGATTGGGCTAATTTGAATTCGAATTGGAATTGATGCGATCTTCTCGGAAGCATGTCGTACGTCACTGCAGAAACTGGTTTCACTCTTATTTTTGCGCTGGACCTGGATCTAGTAGCTTTTTTTTCTTTCTTGGATCTCACACTGGACATAAAGTTGCGCTATTTTTGGACATGGAATTTATAAATTTATGAATTAGAAGCTTAGAAGTTAGTGTTTGACAGGATCTATTGGGCAACCAATTAGCCAGATCGCTTTGGAATAATACGACGACACATTACATAAACCAGAAAGTATTCAATTCCGTCTTCGGGTGTACGGAATAAAATTAATGTTGAATGGTGGATATAAACTTAATTATGGTTTATTTAATGGAATAGTCTTGTCTGCTGCCAAGTGTACATGTGTTTAGGGAGAGGGAAGGACGTGCTGATTAGGCTTGTTTAGTTAACGAACGAGCTAGAGCTCTAACAAGTGAACTAAGTGAACTAGTTC
Organism: Eristalis pertinax; assembly: GCA_907269125.1. Taxonomy (NCBI): domain Eukaryota; kingdom Metazoa; phylum Arthropoda; class Insecta; order Diptera; family Syrphidae; genus Eristalis; species Eristalis pertinax. The sequence goes on from OU026147.1 coordinate 50,820,273, forward strand.
ACAACGTATTTTTCTTTTTGTTAATTTAGTTCCAACAGACTCAGGTATACTTTACTCTACATCCATACATGTCATTCAGTAAGAATAACTGAACTAAATCGAACTAAACTCAACTAAATTGAGTGCTTTGCTTTCAGTGTGTAAGGGGCATTATGCACATCGAGGTTGTTTTTGCTTAAGTATCGCAGCACAAGCACATCGAACATCGTTGCGCTGCGAACTAGTTCAAATTAAAAAAAAAAGAGTTTTAACAAGTAAACTAACTGAACTAGTTCACAATGTCATTTTATTTTAGTCAACATCGAATTAAACTGGACTGGACTAAACAAAATACAAGAAAACTCAATTTCCTGAGCAGTGAACTAAATTGAACTAAATGAACTAGAATAACGAACTAGTTCAATAAACAGATTTCAGCTAAACTGAGCGTTCTCTGGACTGAACTAAAATGCACAAGCCTATTCCGGATGAGTTGATTGCCAAAAATTAAACTTAAAGCTGTGGCTAACGTCACCCCATAAGCGGCTGAATAGACATCATTTTAGGGTAGCTAAGAAATCGTAGTAGTAGCATAGTTAAGGCGCTTATTGAGCCAACTATTTATTCCAGAAACCACTTTTGAAGCTTGGCAAGGGAAAAATCGCTGTGTGAGCGTGAGCGGCGTGGTGGTGGTAGCATTAATCTACGACATGCGTCAAACTGCTCGTATTTCTAAGGCCATCGTTATCAGCTACCAGAATGATTGGGTGATGTTTGCGGGTTGGTCACATAGTGCTGCTACAGCGTCTAATTGGCAGTGGGCACATATCCACTCCGTCCACGTTGGCGGGGTTGCCGAGTGCTAACAACCAACCCACTAATCCATTGTTGTGAATTAGTATCAGCTCCATTTACTTACCTCTTGCAACAAGTGTAGAGGTTTATCCCTAATAATCGTCGTCTACCAGCCCCTGTCGAGCGTAATGTTTGAACGTCTGAAGCCGTTTTGCACCGCCCTAATCGGCACATATCAGCGGGGCTTTCGACTATAGACCAAATGTTCACAAGAAGTCCAGCGAGTTTCAGATCGATACGCACCACATATTCATTGATTTTAAAGCCACATACGAAAGCATTTATTGCAAGGATCTCTTCAATGCTATGTCCGAATTCGAGATCGCAGACAAACTGATCCGTTTATGTTGCACCACGCCCAAACGCGATGTATCATGCAGTTCGATTCAAAACAAGGAGAAGGCCGATGTTATTTTAGTGGCGTCAGACTTCATGGAGATATTTCTAAATAAAGTATAGCTCCAAAGTGGGTTAGAATCATTTTGTCTTAAATTTCAATGAAAATCGACGTATGTTACATTCGAATACTCCGAGCATCTAATAATTGTTGAAAGCGAAGTTTGGGCTCGCAAAACGCAGTGTAATAAATCTCGGCGAAAGCATTAAAATACAGTTCGAATCTATGCATATTTTTTTCATTCCTTTATCCCAGGTTTAAATGTGAAACTCTACAACTTGTGTACTCTGAACTAAAACTGAATAATTTACTTACGTGATCACCTGCTGAATAGGCTATACCATTTGAATTACTCCTAGGCACATTTTTCGAGGCTGGACCAGACGCCTTTAGTAGGGATCCCAAGAAAGAAGTCTTGAAATAAGCTTATGAACTTGTTTCTCCACCTTGGAGAAGTGGTGAGGCCTATCTAAACCCTTTGCTACTTTTTGGGTCGTAGCAACCGGTTGTGTTTTGCAACTCCACACAGATTTGGACCACGAACCTATCAAGTCTCGGAGTCGCACAAGCTATCTCCGCAATAGACAATGATTGATTCTCAGACATGTAATCTTCGCCTGTCCCCGCGATTTTGGGTCTTAAAATACAGCCACCACGATGCTCCCACTTGGGGGCAAACCTTAAGCGATCAGAATGAAACCTATGCGGGACTCCGGGGCTTTCCTGATCTCACGTAGCACCAGACTATAGCATGTTACCATAGGATGTCACCGTTTACTTTGTACCAATCTTTGCTTGAGATATGGCTTACGACAGGTATGCCTTACATCGGGTAAATTCTAATCCCTACTCGAAGGGGGACGCTGACCAACAACTGAACACTTGAGTATTTAGTAGGTCCTGATGGTGTAAAGACAACAGTTTTTGTTGGGTTGCTTTGATGGCACCACCGTGCGGCCACTACCTAATGACTCCAGCGACATGTACCACCAAACTCTCAAAAGCTTGAAGATGAAATTATACCGGTTACAGACAACTTGATTAATGGTCAATATTTTCAGTTTTGGTCACGTTTCTTTTTGCTAACTTATACTAAGTTTTGAATTTCGCACCATTTAATAGTACAGTGATACCAAGAGCAAAAAAGATAACAATGTGACAGCTGACATTTCGGGGTTTGTAAAAATGGAGCGCTACACGAATGAACAACGCATTTTCATTGTAGAGCAATGTTTTAAAAATACTGAAGGTTTGTCAGCTACTATCCGCAGCAAATCCCTACAAGATCATCTTCAGTGGTGAAGCTCATTTTCATCTTGATGCCTACGTTAATCGTTGCATTTGGGGTGCAGAAAACACACGAGTAATTGTTGAGAAACAAATGCATCCACAACGCGTGACTGTTTGGTGCGGATTTTGTTTCGTGGCATTATCGGATCATTCTTCTTCGGAAATGCTGCTGGTCAGACGGGAACAATTAATGGTGTTCGTTATCGTGACATGATAACCCAATTTTTAGTGCCTAAATTACAAAATATGGATGTGACCAACATGTGGATCCGTGGTGGCCCGTGGCGATGTGTGTCTGCGCGTCGACTCCTTTGCTCTTGAACCTCGGTGTCTGGGTTTGATTCCCAATACGAACAAAAATAATGTTTACGACCCCACCTCTCTTGAGTCACTGACAATGCTCAAACAGTATAACTGTCTAGAAAAAGCTTCTCAAACTTGGCCGTTCGGAGTCGGCATAAAACTGTAAGCCCCTTCCACTCGTGACAGAACAATAGCACGCACAACACGAGTGGTTGCTGAGAAGCTAGGGCCTGGCCCTCTACGGGCTGTAGCGTAACATGTGGATCCAACAAGACAGTGCCACATGCCACACAGACAGTTCAATTACTGCATGATTCCTAATCGTGTAATCGGCCGTTTTTGCGATCAGTATAGGGCATCCAGATCTTGCAATTTAACGTCATTAGACGTTTATCCTTGGGGTTTTTGTAGTCAAAGGTCTATGCAAAAAATTCCCCGGCCACCAACTCCTTGAAAGAGGAAATTGGGAGGTATTTCAATGAAATTCAGCCACATTTCTGCGAAACGGTCATAGAAAATTTCAATAACGTACGTACTTGCCAGCAAAGGCGTGGCGGCCATTTATCCGATGTGCTATTCCATACATAACGCCAATCTGTATAATCTATGAATCCATAAAAAAAAGTAAGCTTTCTAAAATCAAATCTGTATTTTCTATCGAAATTACTTTTTGAATGAATTTATGGGGCACCCTTGCATTTATCCAGTGTCAAACACGAACCTCGAATGCGGTCACGAAGTAAAAAGATGGACGCTTTGACAAGCTCTCCGGTACACCTTGTTTTCCATTTCCTTTCCAATTCAGAAGAAATTAATCTCTTCCGGTTTACCAAATCGGTACAATCAGGCTTCAAATTTGACTCGAAGCGTAAATTCACCATGAGCAGCAGAATTCATCCGCATGTTGCTATAACTTTAACGAACGTACATTTATTTCCATTTTTTATTTGAAAAAAGCAATTATCTCCTAATTTGTTGATGGTCATGCTTTATGTTTGTTTGAACGCCGCTTGGCGTTGCATGTTACGTTGGACCTCGTTTGACATTTAACTTGCATCTTCTCGCGGCGCCAAGTTGACACACATCCACTTCCACTTCCACTCACATGTACTAAAGCACCAATTACATCGACTTAATTTCCTCCATTAATCATATTTCGAGCTGTGTCCAAAAAAGTGTAGCGGGTTTCCTGTGCAAACGCACATCTTTGTTATTTGCATTAAAACTCTTCCAAAAGAGTTTTGCTTTTCGAATGCAATCTGAGAAGTTAACATACGAAACAAGACGACGAACGAACATTCGATGACATTAGTATTCTGACGTCTTGCCATCTAACCTTCAATTTATCTTTAACGATTCCTTTTTAACGGTCCAATCTAAAGTGAATTTCTGTTTCGCATTTCTGTTGCTAGGAAGAGAAGCAAACAGTCGACTGCCGGCCATACGTTCATCTGCCAAAACGAGAGAAGTTGTGAAGATTACCAAACGTTTAACGTCAATAATCTTAGGACGAGACGAACAAAATAACCTCAATAAAATGTCAATCACAAATATATGTTTGCCACTTAAAATTTAACGATCAGAAGCTTGAAATATAAACTTATATCCGTTCAGATTTGTGAGAAGTTGTTTTCGAGATTTTTTTTTTCCGTTTTTGTCGTTGTCTTCTGGTTGGCGTTACGTTGGAAATGTCAAGTGAGAAGAACTAAATTACTTTTACACTGGGTATTGCGCCTGTGCACGGGGAGATGTAATAAAATGCGGCATGTGTATTAATCGAATCGCTTTGCAATCGCCGTTATGTCGTCTCGTCCAAATGCCATTCGCTTAGTGATGGCGACGATAAGCGATTATGAGGTGACTATTTGTGCCCGGGTGTCAAAATGATGTCAGTAGTTTGAACGTTTTTTTTTTTTGATGGAGTTCGAATTGTTTTCATTTTGTTCGATTGACAGTGCTGTGCTGTCTGTTGTGTTTTGTTTTGTGAAAGATAGGGTTCTGTTCGTCATCCAATTCGTAGTTGTGAAAGTAAATTTATATAAAACACATTTCCGGCTTGGATTTCGATCAAAATTTTATTGCAATACATTGTCGGGATCTTGCCATTATGAATGGAATGTAACGCCTTTCAAGTGTGTGGTAAAGGATTTATTGTAGGATTCGATTATGACCAAGGCTCATTCTGACAAGCTTGCTATGGAACATATTGGGCAATAACTCGACCATGGTTGGATGAATATTCGCTTTCAAGGCGTAAAGAGTTTGTGGATTGTGTACGTAGACACGACCTTTTCCAAAGCTCTACAAAAAGGAATCCCGCGATGACAAAATATGGATCGTTACGGTCAGTTTTGAGTACTTAAACGGGAATCAACTCGCCCAAGTCTATGGTCCTTGCAAAAATGTCAAAACGAGTAGTGTTGTGTGAGATTTAATACAGCAGGTCTTCCACATTCTTATCTTCGATTTGCGGCCAAGAAATGCGGATATGATTTGGCTTTATTTGGATTTATCACGATCGACACCCAACACGTGCAATTAAAATCACGCCTTCGCACCATGAAGACGATCCAATGCACCCACATGCATCGCTGGCATTTTCGGCAATGCATGCACGACCTGAACAAATCTGTGCAGCGTGTCAATGAAGGAACCTTGATCGACCAAGCCGAGGTTAGGTTTTAAGTATTGAAATATTGTGTGAGCCGTTCAAATTTTTTTCATCGGCCAAACGAAACTTGACTGGACGTAGTGTCGGTTATAGCTTCTTTTTTTTTTGATGAAGTGCAGACACAACGAGACCAAATTGCACACCATACATTGGCTCTCTGTGGATGCATTAGCCGGCACTTTAGAACTGCGAACTTCGCAAACTCTGACACTTCATTTACAGGGAATTTACTCTGTTCGCACAGTTTTTGGTATCGAAATTGTGGAACGCTAATATCACTTTGTTGATCGTGGCAACCATTTTGTGGATAGCGTCTGCAACTTCTTAGATAGCATTTTCAGTTTTACGAGTCGCCAAGGAAATAATCAGTTCATAGGAGAAACATCTAAAATCCTTATCTCGGATCCACACTAGTTGCTGTGGAGTGGCATTTTTCAATAACTAAATGCTCAATCTGTGGAAACCAAGTGATTGGTTATTTCTAAAAGATCGCGATCGGTAATTGCTACCCTTGTGCATAGCACTTTATGTGTAGCTTTTCGCTTTCCTGTGAGCGATAATCTTGCTTGTTAACGTGCCGCAGTGAGCAAAATAAAATTTGTGTGAAAATTGGTCATCCAGTCGCTCATGTTCAAGGACCCACTCAGTTCATGTTATAAGCAGGGACAGGATTTTGTTAACTTTGCTTCTTTTTTGTTTGTTTAATCGGATGATAGTATCGACTTTACCCAAACACGTTTCACGTCCTCCTGATTCGAAATATATGTATTATATATTGCCTTTTTTATGCCATTGTCGCCTTTTTTGCTTACATAGCTTTTTCTTTGTTCGCTAACAAATTGTAGAGAAATGCTCATGTAAATACATCTACGTAAACATGTTTCTCCCTCACACAACGTAACACGCATACCTACAATCCTAGATGCATTAAAATTTAAAACGTCTAGTCTGTAGGGAGTGTAGCATGGTAATACATGGCCGCATACGGTTTGTGCTTGTTTGTGCACTTGTATGATTGATTGAAGATGAAGCACAGTTGGCGTACATGATGGTCAATTTTGGGTTTTTAGTCGCCCCAAAAAAACAATCGACTTACAAAAAACAGGTATTTTTGAGAGTGTGGACTCTCCCTCAGTGGAACTCTCCCTAAGTCGAACTCCCTCTAACTCGAATTAACTTTGATATCCCGTGAAAATTCGACGAATTCGACATTGAGAAAAACTTGATAAAAGAAAAAGGGCCGATTACAAGGTTAAAAGACAACCGGAGATGAGTATTACCAGACAATTTTAAAAAGCTCTTGGTAGTGCAATAGATTTACGTTGCTCTTCTTATTTTTTAATAAATGTCTTTTTTTGAGTTTTTAAGTGTTTTGGTTTGCCTTTGTTTACTTTTTTAGTTCAAAATTTCCGAACCCTGGTTTTAAGTATTCCGTCGTCAACAGGCTACATTTCTTGAACAAATTGAACTTTATAAGGTAGTAGACACAAACCCAAATGCCAAGTACGCCAGACGACAAGCCTAAATGTTGTGTGTGTTTGGTGGCGGTTCAATAGATTAATTAGCACTGAGTGCCGTTTCGATATCACGGCTCTGATTGAGGTGTGTTTTAGTGAATTGTGTGGCGGTCAGGAACATTGATAAGTCTTTGATGCCCCTTTCGGAGATCTCTCACAAGGATTCAATGAAGAGTCTGCCAAGATTTCGTTGGTTTGCTCTAGCAAGCGCAGAGAACATGCGCACAGAAAATAAGTCTAAAAAGTAAACTTGTATTTGGCCCACCAGCATTTTGAGGAATTTCTAATCTATAATCGGGTACAGCTTTGAGTATAGTACGCTCCAATGCACGATTATGTCCATCATACTCTGCTGGCCAAGCGCCAAGCATACGTACTACAGAATCCCTATTTTTGTATTGAATAAACACACTTCTATCACATTAAGCGATCCTTGCTATTAAACGGCAAACTTTGAGCTAAACATATATACAGTCTCGGCTGAGCTTTCGATTAGACGCATTTGATTGAAATAGAGAATCACATTGGAATTGGCTGACCCTGTATTATAAGAGAAGCCTTGCCGACATTCAAGTTCCTCTTATTTGCCATGCACACGTTCGACCCCGAAAATTGCTGCAGTACAGAACTGCGCTAGAAAATCGGAAGAATTTCCATTGAACCGGTCGTATTTAAATTAAGCGCATTAAACAAACAATGGGTTGTGTTCATCTTGTCAACACTAGCATTTTGCTTAAAAGAACATCAATTTGATTCGTTCAGCTAAACAAAAGACGCAATATCATCGACCAGCATGCCATCATCATTTTATGCGGAATAATATTCTCGCATATTCAATCATGCACAGAGCTGCAGATACGTCTGGATGTGGTTTTAGTAAGCCGCACATGTTTTCGAAGTTTTATGTTCACACTGAGAGTGGCTAGAATAAAAGCAGCCACTGGCCTTCGATGAGAAGACCGATAAACATGCGCTGAATTTCCTGAATCATTACAATCCCCCAAAAAAATAAAAAGCATACTTTCACAATGGATCATCTCGTGCGCCGGGCTTAATGGGGGAATATTCGTGTTTCAGCGAGATGTTCTGCGGATAAGATCGAATGACTTCTTGAAACGTAAACGAGTTTGAATTGCAGTGGAGCAGTGTTTTATTTTTTTTTTTGCATTTTTGTGTTCGATGATTTGGTTTTTTAGTCACGTGTAGGTTTTATATTTGGTCGATTGAAACTGCTTCACTTCTCTACTCACAGTGGACATTATCTTGGTTCCTAGAGAGACTTGATTAGGATTTTGGGATCTTAAGCACTTTGATCCTTTTTCGATCCATTTTGATTCTAAAAAACGGAGAATGGTGTGGTTGGCGGCGTCATCGCTAAAGAACTTTCCCTCAATAAGACTTCCTGTAGCCTGAAGGGAATGAGACAAGTCGTAAGGCGCTGTCATGGCTTAGGTGGAACGTGGTATCAACGTATCGAGTGAAGCACAGAGCCAATAACGCACGTTTGGACAGCGCATCAGCGTCTTAGGTAAATAGAACAATTGGCATCAGGGCCGAGATCAAACGCAGAATAACTCCTACCAACCGTTGTTTCTTTGTATTCCAGAGGCAATTGAGTAGCGGAGACCTTCCATAAAAAGCAACCAGTAACCGAGGACGCACGGGTCTAAAGTGGCGTACAGAAGAAGGACATCAACCAAATTGGTATGCATAACTGGAGGCATCTACAAAAAACAGCTTGGGACTTAAGTCCACCTCGGATTGTAGATTAGGAGTAAAAATAACGCCTCTTTGACAAAGTGCGTCAATTCCGATTCCGATCCAAGCCCCGACACGAGCAACTCTCCAAATTCGAGACGTACCCTCTTTTGAATTACAAACAATGATCAGAGAATATCTTCTGTTTAGAAAAGCTTCACAATCTTCCGTTCTATCCACTTGGGAAAGTACACGAGTACAAAACAAATAGTTGCTCCAGAAGCTTCTACAGCTGACTCCTTACACCTTAAGCTCCTTAAACGCATAAGGGCATTGTTGGTTGATCCCAGAGGAGCAGCAGCAGTCTTGTAGTCTTGTTTGTTATGTTAAACAATGACTGAGTTTTGGTACGGTCCAACGTGCAGTATTTCTTGATTGCATACGGCACACTCTACATCTAAGTCACAATTAACACAGAGTACATGGCGGTATTGAGAGCGAAATGGAAACGAGGTAACTGCGTACTTTGGCCTTAATTATCTGGCTCGGAGGAGCATACCACATTCATGTGGTTCGACTGAGAATCGAACTTTACTGTGCGCCCGAAAGCAGCAAAACTGTAGATCATTCCTGGCGAGGGGAGTATTTGTGGGTGAATTCATAGGTCGTTCAAAAACAGAAGCAAATAAGATGGAGTACATGGCTTTTGCAAGCAAGTCTTTTTGACTTTGCGATATTGGTGTATATTGTGCTCGCTTGTGGATTCTAGTTGGTTCCTTGCCACACCAGACCAGATATACTCAACCTTAGGGCGGATGTAGGCCTCATAAACTGAATCCAAAATCAGAGGAAGTGAAATATTTCTTGCATTTGCTGAGGTAACCTAGACTTTTCTAGCATTTTATATATGTAATGATCACATAAGTCTGGTATTGAACCACAAATGCACAAGGAGTGAAAGTTTTTCGGTTACATCGACACAAGCTACATTAAGCTATACGCCTTGGCTGTATAACTAAGTAATGTCTATTATTATTATTATTGAGGGTATATTGCAACGTGAGCTGAAGACCTATTGTGCTCCCTTACTGCCTTGCTCTCACTCCAGTTCCCCCATATATACTTCTTTCTAGATTTATATTGATGGCTTTGGAATCCTATTGTGCATGGGTGAAAGAGATTTGTTCTAGAGTGCTCTCTCTAATCCAGTTTCCTTCAGTAATCTGAGAATGAGAGATGGTCGTAGTGATACCATCTCTTCCTCTGATAATAGTTCTAGGGCCAAGATGGCAGCCCGACTGTTCGACATTATTGCTATGTCGCAGTTGGTGTGGTTCCTATCAAGATTGAGTTGAACGCACCTGCCTATGGCATAGATTTCCGCCTGGAAGATGCTGGTGCGCTTGCCCATGGCTTGTTCTTGGTCCATCTGTGTACCATTTGATCGTGTTACTGCTCAATCTGTGGACTATGGATTCATTGCTCCAGTCCTTTTTGGTGTTGAGCTTGATGGTGAACTTCTTTTGGAAATTGAATTTCCTAATGTGTTTTATTCGCACATTCTGCGACCACCAGATGCAATGTCGTCAGCTCCAGTATCACCCCCATGGCTGCAGTTGGACAAGTACTCATTGCCCCTGGGATACCGAGACATGCCAACCTTGCTGAGTTTTTCCCTATTTGGCAGTAATTAGGTTGGTTCTCTTGGTCCATGGGTGACTGTGGGTATAGCTATGTACATCCATCTTAGGATGCTTGAACTACACCCCCAGGATTTGCCCGCTAAGCTTCTACAAATCATTAGAGCACGCCTCGCCTTCCTGGTGATCTCTTCTGCGTGCCTTTCCCTGATGAGTTTACTGTCTAAGATGACTCCTAGATATTTTACCTCTTTTACTGGAGCCACTATTGTGCCTGACAGACTTGTAGTACTTGTGGGACTATGGTGGTTTTTGCCGGATTTAGATTCAGCCCAGCTGACAAGCACCACTCTTTAGTAATTTTTAATCCCCATTCGATGATGTCGCATAGGGTCTCCTCCATCCTGCCTCTGGCTATGATGACTATATCATCAGCATGTGCCTGACATTTGATGCCGTGATTTGTCACTCCAAAAGTACGCCAAAAACTGGAATCCAAATTTGGGGGATAAGACTCCTCCTTGGGGACATCGTCTTGTTCTGTTGACTTTTATTATGCCTTCTCAGTCTCAGCTGTTCTCGTGCTCAGAAATTCATGCATCCATTTCGATACTTTTCGGTTTACTTTCTTCTTGTCCAGAGCTTTAATAATCGCATTATGAGACGTGTTGTCAAATGTTCCTTCAATGTCCATACATTGACCAATTCTATTCTTTTAATTCTTGCGCTTCAAGGGCGCTTTCGATAGTTTCTGTCAGTTAGTATATCGCAGTGTGTGTTGATCTGCCTGCTCTGTACGCGTATTGGCAGTGATGCAGGGAAGATATACGATGGGCGTTCAATATATTCTCGGTATCGGGGTGAAGCTGTGGTTGTATATATAAATTGACTTATTTATCAAGTAATACTATTATTTTGGTGCATTCATGTAAAATTTCATGTAAATGTGATTATTAATTCGCGTTTTATCTCTAGTTAAACAGAATACCCATTTATTGCCGACTTGGGTTCTTCATCAATCGAAAATCTTTTTCCACGAAGACATTTTTTCAAATCCGGAAACAGGAAATAATCACTAGGGACAAGGTCTGGACTATAGGGTGGGTGTTGGATTTCTTCGAAACCACAATCTCTCGCAGCAGCTTTGGAAACTCGCGCCTTGTGAACAGGAGCGTTGTCATGAAGAAGCAACACACCCGCTGCGAGTTTACCCCGTCTTTTCTTTTTAATTTCCTCCCGCAAATTATGCAAAGTGGAAGCGTAGGATGTGGCGTTGATGGTTTCACCTTTTTTTTTTTTGTAATCAATGAGCAAGATTCCCTTTGAGTCCCAAAAAACTGTGGCCATGAGCTTCCCGGCAGACGGAGTGACTTTGAACTTCTTGGGGGGGTCTGTTCCTTTTTTATGCCACTGCATGGACTCTTGTTTGCTTTCAGGGTCATAGTGGTGGACCCATGTTTCGTCACCAGTAACAATTCGATCCATAACACCGTCAGCGTTCTCACTACACATCTCCAAAAGCTCTCTACAGCATGCGATTCTCACTTTTTTCTGAGGCGCTGTGAGCATTCGTGGCACCCACCTTGCACTAACCTTTGAAAGGTTAAGATGGTGAAGAATGGTGTGAATGGTACCAATTGAAAGCTTGGTGATCTCTGCCATCATTTTCACCTTTATTCGGGCATCCTCAAGAACAAATTTTTCGATTTCTTTGATGCTTTCTCCCGTACAAGCAGTAGCCGGGACGCCGGAGCGGACAACAGGAGGCTTGTGCATTTTGTAGCTTTACCAGTCTCCGGTACATTTAGCCGCATAAAGCAGCTTGCGTGTTTTCGCCGGCAGATTGGATAATTTGTTGCTCCACCATGGTACTCCCTTCCCCTTAAAGTCCCTGTTTATTGGACAACTTGCTTCAAACGCTGTTGTGATAGCTTTTGTTGTGCTCTCTACAACATGTTCAAATACCAGAAAGCAGCTCTTCTGATATCAATGTGCTCAAATGATGGGGACGACGCCCTGGCCAAATAACTATGTAATGTCAGGGTTGGTTTGTACGGGCTTCAGAAAGAACGATTTTCAGTGTGATTAGATTAAATTTACTTGTGATAGTATTTATCTGAAAGATCCTCCTCTCTCAAGCCTTTTGCACTGAGAACTCTTTCCGTGGTCCGGAGTCAATTCTCGCTGATATACAGTGACCCACACCAGAACGACTGTAAACAATTTTGTCAATTTTCAAAAGTGAAAGGGTATCCATCCGCATCCGCACGCGTACTTCTTCCCCAAGGGCATTAGCACCATTCAAGGCATCGGCGTCCAAATCCATTGTGACTCTGGCAACAGCATTCGAGAATACTTCAGTTACCAGACAACTATGTGTGCACACATATGCGGACTACTTGAGAGCAACGACAAGCGCGACAAAACTGGTTGGCTTAATTAGCGCTCGATCTAATGTCATATCTTTTACAGTTAACCAAACCACTTGAATTGAGCACAGCAGCAGCAGCTCACAACTCGCTTCGAAAAGGTGTTTGTGTCTGCCCAGCGACGACAGTGGCAATCGTGCAGAGCAACTATTCGCCGAAACAGGAATCTTCTCAAAACCGATTTCCAAGATCGCTTCCACAGAATCGATTCTCGAGAACTTATTAAATTGGATCAGTGATTCGATCAAGCATTCAGAGGCGAAAGAAGAAAAAAAAAACAACCGAAAAAAAAGAATAACAACAACACGGGGGGTGGGAACAACACGAAAAGCGCGCGTGCTTCTATATATTTCGGCAAACAGGAGCAGGCTACTTGTTATTTCTTGACGAGATCTCCTCTACGGAGCACACAGCTGAAATCCGCGCCGCCGAAGTTGACCGCCAACGCTACCGTCACTGCCGCCGCCGTCATGAGATTCGCTGTTGTTCTGAGCGCCGCCCTGATCGCTGTGCTAGCGCATACTGTTGCCGCGGCGCCAATTGACGATCCAAAGAGTGCCGTGATCAATGAGTATGACAACGAAAACATCGGCATCAATGGATACAAGTTCTCGTGAGTGAAAGATACATCGTGTGACTTCACACTGATCTATAGATAGATTGCAACTGAATCTGGTTTTTCGCATTCGCAGCTTTGACACCAGCGATGGGACGTCCCGCACGGAGACCGCTGTCTTGAAAAACGCCGGCACCGATCACGAATCGATCTCGGTCGAAGGATCCGTCAGTTGGGTGGCCGACGACGGCCAGGTCTACAAGCTGACGTACCTAGCCGACGAGAACGGCTACCAGCCAGAGGGTGACCATCTGCCGAAGGCGATCAACTGACCACAAAAACCATCAAAACAGGGACTGTGCTATTTTTCATGTATGTACATAGATATAGATATTTTTTTTGTGTGTAAATAGAAATGTGAGATATGTTGTAAAATAAAAAAAAGAAAAGAAATGAAAAATCCTCTCAACAACGGTTGCATTTCAGAGTTGAAGGTTTTGCAAGCTGCCCGCACTCTATCTCGGCGAAAGCTGAGGAATGCCGGATGGGAGCGATGTCGTGGGATTTTATAGATTTGCGCACGCGTCTGGTGCCTAGGGGGAGATCGTAGAGAATCGGCAGGAAATGGGGAGGTCGTGCAGAAGTTCGAGCCGCGAAAGTCTGGCTAGCTAGAGTTATGGATCGCAAGAGATTGTTACAGATCACCGATGAGTGAACGGGGCGGCAGAACAAGTTTTATAGTGTGTGGTGCTTGCCTTTGAGGGGTGCAGGGGCTGTTGTTCTATTTCGAGAGAAGCAGGATTATCTGGTTATGCTGGCGAGGTTAATAGCATTGGAATGCTGAGCGATTAAGGGAAGTAGTTTAAATCAGCTTGATCGAGTTGGAGCAAGAATGTGGAATGTGGCGCGTTGGGAGAGGTGGGAGTCGGGCAGCATGGGGGAGGTCGCTTTGTCCTTTAACTTTGCATGAAACGCAATTGGGAGTTTCAAGCAGATTTAGACTGCAAAGCTAGCCCCCCTTTGCTTAAGTTGGGATTGGACATGCTCACTTCGCTGCCACCTCAAGGGATCTGCAAATAATTTTGCCGACAGTGGCACAGATCAACATCATGGGGCAACGACGACTGTAGCCGGCCAAGGTGGAAGCCAATCTCGAACAAGTGACCTGTCTTCTGATTGTTTTATGTACGGCAACGCATTACTAGGAGGATCGGGCTTCGACACTGTTCAAGTTTGCTTCATCGTTCTCCATCCTCCAAGTGATTGGTTGACATGTGGCCATTCCCCTCGACGGACGAATATTTTACTAGGTGTGTTGTGCTGCCTTAGCCACTTACTATGCACACCGTAGGAATGACCTTGAAAAGACATCTCTAGGACCGCTAGTCAGACTTTGTCTTTTAAGCTCCACAGAAACGTTTGAGGAACAGTCTTCGAGAAGTCCTCCCCAACCTCATTCTCACTTAATGACTAAATGGTTGAATCCCACGATCTCGGTGGCCAGTTCGCGTGACCCTTTCGCCCTCAAATCGCTCATTCAGAATATCCAATGTTGCGTGAGCTACATGGCACGTAGAGGCTTCCTTTTAAAACCACACGTCGTTGGTGTCCATATCATCCAATTCAGGCCAAAAAAAAGGTAATCATAGACCTATAGCGCTCGCGTTTGAACGTCATTCTCAAAGAAATATGGACGGACGATGCCGACAGCCCAAAACCGACTCAAAACAGCGCCTCTTTCGAGATGTATTGGTCAGTCTTTGATCTCATGTCGATTGGTATCATCCCAAATTCGAGAATGTTGTCTATTGACGTACCAATTCAGACAGATTTATGGCGCGGGAAGTTGCTGGAAGAGAACACCCATTTTGACAAAACAATTTTATCATTTGGACGTGCTGTTGACCGAAATGTCAGACTGAATAAATGACAGCCAATTTGACAGATGTCACTGTCTATGTTCGAACGTCCCTATTGGAAGACCCTGTAGACCCACATTCCAATTTTACGTGAATGCCACACGTCATTGCCTTATGCCTCTCGCTCTCGCCCTTACAACAGCGATCTATTGCCTCCCCTCCTAAAAACGATTCCTTGTTGAAATCTTATGATTTTCTCGATAAAATCCGCTGCATATTACCAGGGCTGACTTGGCACCAATGAAGCTGAGCCATTTGATGAGTCAATCACATCGAGTAGTTCGGTTGTCGTGCGCCGAGAATGATGCTTTAGAAATGTGACCAGATGATTGCTGATGCCAATCACGGACAATGACTGACGTAATTTGTTGGAGGTTTTGCTCAGATCGTCTTGCAGTCAATTGCGTACTTTTTGAATGAAGACGAAAATCGTGCTGTCGTTGACGGCGTGAAATGAGAAAGATGAGCTGCCCACACTCGATCGCATTTGCTCTTCATTTTAAGCACTATTGACAGTAATGGGACACATGTTATTTTTTTAGAAACTGATAAATGTTCGGGTACAACGACATGGGGTGAAACGAAACAATTCTTAGGTCTCGGCTGAGGTTAATTATAATCCCATAGAATAGGTTAGGTTAGGTTGAACTTCAGAGGGGTACGCGGATTAACTTCTTCTAACATCCGAACCAGTTGGTACGTGTATTGAACCTATTTAGCTGGCCTATCCTCTTAAGACCTGAACATGAACGAAATGGAATAAAAGTGTTCTAGAGAGTTGTTTATAGTTATTGAGGTATAAATTAAGCACACATTTTTTTCGTAATTTTATTTTATTTCGAAGTATTAAGAAAATATGGTGCACATGTGTGTACCTTGGGTCTTAAGATGGTTTAAACCTTCTGCAAGTGTGATAATTCTCAACAAAATTATTTTTTTAAATACATAGATATACATTGCATTTCACACACATGCTGCGACAGCGTGAGGAGCATGTTGGATGACGACATTTTGAGGCGAATTTGTTGTCTACAAATCGCGGCAGATGACCCACATTGTCAAGCCTTATTTCAGATTGTGGTTGTCGCGCCTGTGGTCGGTCTTTTTTTTTTCAGGAACTTCATTTGTGCATCGTAGCCCATTGTCTCCAGGATCCGAGTTGGAACTTACCATGGGGCTAGAACTGGGACAAGATCTAGAGCCACTAAACGAAAAATTGGGATCAACCTTCAACCCTCATACTTCATCATTGCTTTGGCCAAATTTAATCTGTACTGAAGTAATCCCAATGTGTCCTTGAGTTGTACATCTTCTTCAGTACAACAGCGCGTGTACATCACCCAGCAATTGACGACAACCAGGTCGAGGAAATGGGAAAAGGTTCTCACAGTCTATTTTTTTGTCCGCACTGAAGTTCGGTAGTAAGCAATCAGTTTGTCGCATAAATCAATACCAACCATGCAGGTGTTGTAATATCTGACTACTTCTGGACGATCTATGTCAATTTTTCTGTTCTGTGTTTAACACCAACGTTTGCAGGTATCTGCAGGACCACTTCCTGAACAAGTGGAAAGCATTGTTACAGCCTTTGTATCCATCCACTTTGCAACACATACATTCTCACCGCTCCTTACTTTTTCATCCCACTGTCCCCTTTTTGGCGCCTAATCTATCTTCAATTTATTTGCTGCAGTTCCAGTCCTATTTGTCATTACTGTCCCTATCAGAAAAATATCCTTTTCTTTTCTTAGCAAGTGTTCAGCTAGTTTCAGACTAGTAAACAATCTAAACACAGCTAGATTCAACAGTTCGACAAAGTTTTTCAACAATGCCCGCCCCCCAGTCCAAGATTTTTCATAACATCTTGAGGTAGTGTACCCTTACCAACATAGATTTCAAAATCCACTACCAGCCCGTATCGGGCAGCTAACATGAAGTTTTCTAGTCCAAGTGGATTGGATTTGGCTGGGACATAGTGGCGGTACTCACATCTACCAGAAAATGGGATAATTTGTTCGTCTATTGCCATATATTCGGATCGTGGCAAGCTCTGGCATTTTTTCAAAATGGGGTCTATCAATTGATTTTGACTCACGCTTTTGTGCTGAATATATGTTGCTCTGTTCTGCTACAAGTTGCCAAAAATCTAACCCCAAATATTCAAAAATGAGTATAGCACATTCATGCCTGAACTGACCTGAGAGCACGTCATCTGCAATACCGGGTTCAGGTGAAGTCATCTCCTTAGAACAAACGCGACAGGTTCGCAGCTTCTTCTTCAGTATCTCCCTCAGGTGCCCTCGATTCTTCATCTTTCTCAATTTCTTCGGACTGCTGAAGAGTTGTGACACCATCTGACGGTTAAGTAAATCCTCAAACTCCTGGTCATTCATGCTGAAGCTTGAAAAAAATCATAGATTACACAAAACTAATTTTTAGTCCTAAGGTGCACGTATGTGTACCAATAAAGAAATGTAGATTTTGATGACTAAAATGGAAAGCCACACAGAAACCTACTTTCTCAAACAACAATCCAATATCTTAGCAACAGAAAACCACAAGAAAATTGAGTCTAACTGGAAAAATAAATTTTTTATCGAATTTCAAAGCTCGCGAGCGCGGCTTTCCTTAAATTTTTTTCCAACTGTCAAATTCAAATAAGAATTTTATTCCTAGAACCGCTTCGGCATAGTCAACTATAGATAGAGTTCAAAAATATGTACTTCTAGAAAGTCATTCAAGTACAAATAGTGGTCACTAGCTGTCATTTATAAAGGGTGATTTTTTTAAAAGCTATAGGAAAGTTTTTCAAAAATAAGCACATAAAATTCAGAAAAATGCATGAAATCTTTATTTGAATCGATAGTGCGGTCCATATAATTTAATGTTTGAAGATTATTTCATACAAATGTTGACCTTGACTGCGCCTCAAATGGTCCATCCGCTTAGTCCAATTTTGGCATACTCTTTCCAACATTTCGGCCGGTATCTCACGAATAAATGCTTCAATGTTGTCTTCCAATGCGACAATAGAAGCGGGCTTGTCTGTATAGACATGAGCTTTAACATAGCCCCACAAAAAATAGTCTAAAGGCGTTAAATCGCATGATCTAGGCGGCCAATTGACCGGTCCCGAACGTGAAATAAAATGTTCACCGAACTCGCCCCTCAATAAGTCCTTTGTTGCGCGTGCTGTGTGGCATGTGCCACCGTCTTGTTGAAACAACATGTCATGCAAGTCAAGCTCTTGCATTTTGGGCAAAAAAAAGTTGGATATCATCTCACGGTAGCGCTCACCATTCACAGTTACGTTACGATTCGCATCATCTCTGAAGAAGTACGGTCCAATGATGCCACCAGCAAATAAACCGCACCAAACTGTGACTTCTTCCGGATGTATTGGTAGCTCTTGCAATGCTTCTGGCTGATATTCACTCCAAAATCGACAATTCTGCTTATTTACGTACCCATTGAGCCAAAAATGAGCTGACCATAAAATGGAAGAAGCGCACGATGAACTTTCTTAACAGAGCACGCATTTTGATAATAAAATTCAATAATTTGCAAGCATTGTTCGTTTGTAAGACGATTCATGGTTAAATTATAGACCAAACTGAAGATGTTTGACAGTGAAACAAAACACGAAACGTATTTTTTTTTTTTTTTTATAATTTGCGCGCGCTCAAGGGATTGCTAATACCCTTAAGTGTCCGGGGTCAAGACACTGCACGGGCCGAAGGTATAGAGGGAGAAAGGGAGAGGAGGTACCTGTGCACATTGGTCTTAAATATCTGCGGGTTGTAGTCTGTGGGAAATATAGGGCTGGGAAGAGCATTCCAAATTCGCGTAGTACGGCTGAAGAACGAGTCTCTAAATTTAACTGTGCGTCCGAAAGTAGGCTTAAGGGTAAACTGATGAGCATTTCTGGCGAGGCGAGTATTGCGGGTGAATTCATGGAGAGGAGGAAAGCAGCTGGCTAGCTCACTTGAGCATCGTTTGTTGAAATAGCGATAAAATACGGACAAAGAAGAAGGGCGAGTCTAATGACTTTGCGACAACTGTTGTCTCCTATAAGTTTTATCGCTCGCTTTTGGATTCTATCTAGTAGGTGCAGGGTGGTCTTTGGGCCACCAGACCAGATATGAGCGTTGTACTCAAGCTTGGGGCGGATATACGCCTTATAAATGAAAGCCAAATCAGAGGGGGTGAAATATTTCTTGCATCGATTAAGGAAACCTAAACATTTCGCAGCATTTTTGGCGACCCCAAATATGTGATCGTTCCAACTAAGTGTTCTGTTGATACACATACCAAGGATTGAAAGCTTTCCGGTTTCATCGACACAAGAGCCATTCATGGATAATGGCTGATTAACAAGGGTTCGCTTGAGTGACAGCAGACAGCATTGAGTTTTTGAAGCATTGAATTCCACTCTGTTGTTGTTTCCCCAGTTAATTATGCTGTCAAGATCGGAATTCAAGGAGCTTAACATACGCTGCCGTTCCAATTCTACGGCCGAAGGGCAGGGTCGTGAGTCTCGGCACGAATATGAAAAGCTGAGGGTGCTGTCATCAGCGAAGGAATGGATTGGATTAGAAGTAGCAGACAAGAGATCATTAATAAAAATGAGAAAGAGTGTCGGAGACAGAACAGAGCCTTGGGGTACACCAGCATTTATTTGGTGGATATCAGACTTGAACCCATCCAAAACAACTTGAATTGAACGGTTCGAAAGGTAATTTCTAATCCATAGAAGAAGAGATTCATCGATACCATATGCACGCATTTTCGACAAAAGAGCTTGATGATCAAACTCTGTCAAATGCCTTAGAAATATCAAGTGCAACGATCTTGTTTTCGCCTGCATTATGCAAAGATTTGTTCCACTTTTCGGTGAGATAAGCCATCAGATCACCAGTGGACCTGTTGCTACGGAAACCGTACTGCCGGTCATTAAGAAGCTTCCGCGATTCAAGATATTTCATAAGCTGACGATTTATCAGCGTTTCCATGACCTTAGAAAGAAGGGACGTAAGTGCTATGGGTCGGTACGAGGTGGGTGACGAAGATTCGCCCTTTTTAGGGACGGGCTGGACAAATGCTGTTTTCCATCTGCTCGGAAAGAGACCTAAAGAGTAGGATAGATGAAAAAGCTTACGCATTGGTTTTGCCAGCGCAGAAGAACACCTCTTCAGAAGTATAGGGGGAATACCATCCGGGCCAGCGGATTTGTGCACGTCGAGATCTTTAAGTACTCTTGCAACTGTACGAGTGCGGAAATGGATTTTTCCCATGGTGAAATCAACGCTCTCAAGTACAGGTGGAGACATATTGGAATCTGGCAGTGTTGAGCTGACAGCTGGAATGTCATTGTAAATGAGCGTGGGAATTGAAGACGAGGTGGAATTCTTTATGTTTTTTACAAATGACCAAAAGTTTTTGCTACCTTTGGGACATTGAAGCACTTTTTGCCTCAACTTTTGATCATAGGAGAATTTCACACGTCTGATAGTTGCATTGCAGTCACTTCTGGCCCGTTTAAACTTATTTCGGTTTTCCTCAGTAGGGTTGGCTTTGTATGCCCGGAAATTCAACTCTCTCAACCTGATAGCCTCTTTACAGCTCGAGTCATACCATGCATTTTCTTTGGGCTTGATACTTTTCACTCTATGCGGAATGAAGGATCTCATGCCCAGCAGAAGAATGTTCGTGATCATATCAGCAGCGGCATCCACGTCACTATCGAGGAAGCATAGTGATCAGTTAAAATTCCTAAAGAAATTGTTGAGTCCGCTCCAATCGGTTTTCTCGTACAGCCATACTGTTCTTTTAGGAATTTGTTCTCTAACTGTGTGTGGTGATAACGAGAAATTAGCTGATATGACACAATGGTCAGACGAGCCTAGAGGCGACAGTATGTCAACAGAATATTTATCAGGGTGAGAGGTGAGAAACAGGTCCAGGGTGTTGGCGGAATGATCTGCGATGTCAGGTATTCGTGTGGGCTCATTTACTAGCTGAGTCAAATTGTTTAGCTCAGCAAAGATTTCGACATACCTTCCTTCGGGTGTTGTCTGGCCTGAATGTCGAAGCCAATTAGAATTGTGTACATTGAAATCGCCCGCAATGGCAATTTCAGTGCGAGGATACAGGGATACAATTCTTGAGATGGAATCGGATAGCGCATCAAATTAGTTAAAAGTTGAATTGCTATCCAAGTTTGGACTTCTGTAAATAAAACAGTAGTGGATTAAATGCTTACGGTCATGGATTTTTAACCACAGAACATTAAATTCCGGATTGGAGCAGTGGCCATATTGTGGTTGAATTTGGTAAGCTACATCACTACGCACGTAGATGGCGAGACCGCGGTGAAAAAAGAAAGAAAAGAGGCACCAACCTATATCCGGGCAGGGTCAAATCCGATAATTCGGTATTCTCACCTACCTGTGTATCGCTTAGTGCCAAGACAGCTGGTTTATATAAAAACAAGTGGACATACACAGCGAAGAGATTCACTCTTAGCCCACGAAAAAAAAATTAACAAAAAAAAAAAAAAAAGTTAACAAGGCAATGTATGGCTACAGTACAAATATATTTTTTTTGCTATTTTTGTTTTTTTCTTGATCTAGTTTTTTTCATTTTCTTATCAACTGTTTGTTTCATCTTGTTACATGGAATCGTTGGGCGAACATCTCATCTTAATGGAAAAAATAACCAAAAAACAATTTAAAAAAAAACAGAAAATATGCAATTTAATAAACAGGAAAAGGATTGATACTAACATATTAGTACACACACATCGAGCTTATTTTTGTACCCAGCCTTGTTTAAATAGTTCCAAGAGGTTTTTTGTGCAATGACCGTCAGACTCAACGATTTCCATAATTTTGCCGACATTTTCTACCAACGACCAACGATTTCCATGATTTTATCGACATTTTCGAACACTGACCTTGCGGCACCGGAACGGAATAGCAAGCAAGGCCATCAACTTTATTCACATTTTTAACCGCCTGGCTTTCGTCTTCTGCGTCAATCAATCACTAAGCCGCCCGTAGGGTTTTTTAGTAAGAAGTCTTATGTTTCTAACAACATTTAGTTTTGTCCGACGAGGTGTATAACGAGAGGTATAGATTGCCAAACCCATCTGTTGGAACAATTAGTGAATTTTAATCAGAAATTAGATTTTATACAGACACTAAAACAACATTTTAACAGAATTCTTTTCATAACGTTTTCACCGCCAAAAGGGCACGAGAAGTGAGAGAGAGAGAGAGTGTGTGAGAGCTCCTCCGGACAGTTGATATCCTATTCTCAAATGGAGGAAGAGGTGCGGATCTCGAAAATATAAAGACTTGCGTGTTTTTTTTTTCAACATATATATTTTCGCTTAGCCTAGTTAACAAGTTTTTTCAACGGGTTTGGTTTTGTTGTTTAGTTGGTAGGGAATCGGGTCACTCCTTAGGCAACTGGGGCAACTGGCAAATGAGCGCCTTGGGGCTGGAAACCGTTCTCATCGGCGATGTAGCTGACGGAGTAGGTGACACCATCGTCACCGATGAAGGAGTATTGACCACGGACTGAGATGGCTTCCTCTTCGGTTCCAATGTTCTTCAGTTGTCCTTCTTCGCTAGCTGACTGGCCATCACTGGTCTCGTAACTGCACAAGGGATCAGATACCGTTTAGTAAAGCAAGCTTCAAGTGAAGGCCTCGTTTTTAAATACTCACGCATAGTTGTAGCTTTCTGGCTGGATATTGCTCTCGGAGCGGAGGATTTGCACTTCCTGGGCGGCCTGTGGTGGGGCAGCAATGGCCACGGCGAAGAGGGCAGCGAAAACAATGACGAATTTCATGTTGAGGTTGGTTTGTTGTTTGCTTGTTGACCGTTAGGAAACTGAAGACTTAATGGATGATCACTGCTGGGCGTCGCCTCAATTTATAGTCGAAAGCTGTTTTCAGCGATCACCGAAAACCCGCTCAGAGAAGAATTCCTTCAATATCAACATTAACAATGTAAATTAGTAATTTGGTACGCATCTTTAAATCACGCACACACGCAGGGGCGACGCAGAGACAACCAATAGAGTCAGTTGACATATTGTCGTCAAGCGGCTCGTATGTAAAATGTAAATCCAAGCGCAAAATAAGCCGGCTTCACTACGCGGCTGTGTTTTGTTCGCTTTTTTTTAATTTGGACAGACAAAATTAATTTAAATTAGCTTCTTGGTGCTTGGTTTTAGTTAATTTTGTTGGCTTGAATTATTTTTGTTGCTCTTAAATCTACCTAAGCCTATGCAAGTTGGTCACCATGGCCAACTACGGGATCAATATGAAAATTTGAAAAGGCATGGCTCGTGCCATATGCCTTCTGATCAGCTTAATAATAAAATTATGTATCCTGTTCAAGTTTGCCTCGTTGTAGAGGACTTCGTTCGGATAGAACTTCTTGTACTCCGACTCGGGTGTATGACCTAAAAAATTGACTGTGGTTGGTATAGGATATAGAATAATAGCACGCACACCACGAGTGGTTGCTGATAAGCTAGGTCCTAGCCCTCTACGGGCTGTAGCGCCACCCATATTATTATTGTATTATAGTATAGGATTGTTTAGCTTTTTCCTAGTTCATTTTTCAACTGCCACAGCTGCCCCTATGACTTCTGTAGACCTTCAGTGATGTGCTCTTACGTGTATTAATCGATTCAGATACACTGGGGTGTATGGGCTTATGTACGTACACAGGGCAAAGTTTCTGACTGCACCCAACCTGGTAGGATGCCAGCGCGATCCCTGCTTGTGTTGGATAGCCATCACAGCAATCGTTGTGTTGTGAACTAATATATACAGCGAACCTTCTGCCCGAGGGTAAACATAATGGGCTCGTCCTCTCAGTTTGGAGCTTGTGCGTGAGGTTAACCTCCTCAGCACGTACAATTTTGTCTGAGTTCAGGAACAACAACATGCCTCGGAGAAGAGGCTTGTTGGTTGACGCCCAGGTCCATCCCGGACTGTTGCGCCAAGCAAAGACGAAGAAGATACCCTGGGAGTGCATTCGGCGACAATGGATGATTACAGTCACCAACATACAGAACATTTAAAAAAATATGATAGTTTTACACTTCAGGAAGTGGTTAATCAATTTGCAGTCGTCGCAAAATCGCCGAATTTTTTCGAAGTCAAGCTGCAAAATGTGTTTATTACTTTGATCTTCGGACCTGATCTGTGCGCTACTAGATCATCGGCGTACGCAATTAAGTGCGGCCTGGAACATATTAGATCTGCAGTGAATATTGAGATCAAGATCAATCGCTCAGGTTACAGCCGTATTTTGATGTCAAAGACCGTGGTTGAACATCGCCACTTTCCACGATGAACTTCCTACCTATTATCATGTCGTAGATCATGCATAGCAATGGTTTACTTATGCCGAGCCTGACCAGCTAGACCAACAAAACGTTGTCGAACGCCTTCTCCAAGTCAAGCAAACAGACACCCGTACATTGGTTTTTTTCTTTGTTCCACTGAATGTCAGACACCAGTTTGGCGCGACATGTATGGTGACATGCCCCGCCCTGAATCCGAACTGGTTATCCGGTATGATTTTATTTTTCTCAATCCACTGCTTCAGAGTTTGAATGACTATCGTCTTTAAAAACGTTGTCTATGCAAGGAAGAGCACTGATCGACCGAAGATTTGGTGGGATGGATTTGTCTTTGTCCCGTTTAGGGATCGATTGCACCACAACTGTTTTCGAGTGCGTGGGGTAGTACACATTACTAGGGTTGTGTAAATCTGCAGTGCGTGCAGTGCGTGGGGTAGTGTACATTCCCAGTATTGTGTAAATCTGCGCTTCTAGGGGAAGAAAACGAAGCATAATATTCTGTATGCCACCGCTTCCCATTTCTTCAACGTGTTTAAGATACCCTGGCGACCTTCTTGATCATTTGCGATGACATTATTTGCCATGTTATCGTCACCGAACCCGATGAAATCTGGAGATTCTCGGATAGCCCATTACTTATATCGGGACGGAGCTTTCTGTCGTTCAGCAGGGCTTCGTACTCCAGTTGGCGATTCGGCCTACTAACACCGTTGACCATATACACTCGCTGCATCAATTGATTTCAACTTCTCCTGAGGATCTTCAACCACGAAGAAGTCATTGTCTAGCACATCTCCATCTGGATCGATGCCAACTAAAGTGAGTAAGTGTTCGTCGTTGTTTGTCGTCCGCGAAAGTCGACGTTTCGTCGTCGTTTTGATCTTTGCTCCCAAATATTTTATTCACTTGCGGGAGCATACCCGGATTGTTAGATCGTACAGCCTGGATTTTATTGTCCCAGTGCAAGCTTATAGCCAAGCTGTAGCTTATTCGAATTAACTGTTTGAGGCTCTTGATCTCCGAACCGAGTGACCTGATTTCCGCGTTTTGTGGATCTGTGAAATGTCTGTTTTGCCAGCAGCACGTGAAGTACATCGATGGTAGCATTTCGATAAACATCGCTGTCATCAATTTCCACTACCATCAGAATGGTCTTGCCCACGTCATGCCAACATTCTCTTTTGTCAGGTTTCTGTTTGTTGGAGGATGGATCTCACTCGAAATAAGTTCTGTGGATACCGTCCTGGAGAAACGCGACCACCGGGCGTTCCACGTTCAGTATCGTCAGTCGTCAGTCCATCAACAACAGATCCAGATAGGACCCGTATCTAGGATACGATGACCTACCAGTTGCAAGCAAATCTACCCACTCCATATGTCACCAACTCTATATGCTTAGAGTTCAATCTCCTGCTATGCAATAATAGTTTTCCTCCTAGCTCAGTCGTAGGCTAGTGAATAGAGTACCGAGCTCTGTAGAAAAATTGCGATTGAGCTCTTTCCTGTCAGGTGCGATCACATACAACCGCTTTCCGTGGAGGGAAAAGACAACGTAGAAGAATGGATGATGGCATGATGTAGTAATGAGTGCTGGGGACTTAAGCGCTGTAAGGGAATGCGTATATGCAATTACTATTCCATATAAATCGAAAAGTCCCGCCAGGACAGCTATGTCTGGAATAGTGCTTAGATTTACCAACTGTTGTCATTATTTCCAAGCTGCTCTAGTAGCACGGCAACAGCAGCATCGTAACACCACTCAGGAGGCGTGAAGCCAGCGATGGTTTCTTTTTGCTTCTCCCGTCAACACCGAGTCCAAATAATTTCATTTTTCAGGAGCCGAACAAATTTACATTCCCATACACTGCGCTCCGAAATTGCTCCCAAAGTGGCAACCTATTGTCTAGCTTGATATGAAAACGCTTAAGGGGCAAATTCGATAGATTGGCTGAACAACTTAATGGTTTTGCACTCAGGGAAGTGTTAATTGGTTCTTCATGAGCAATTTGCTTAATCGTACTTTTAGACGGGCATTTAAATAAATGACGGACGAGTGTTCCGATAGGAAGCTTCTTCCGCTCGAGATCTTCATTAATAGTGTTCAAATTAGGATTGATCGCCGTGAGTCTGTGAATGAACGAAATGAGCTCTTCCTCAATCAGTAAGTCTAAGCTGTCATCCTTCATCCATTCAGACGCTGCTTTAGAAATTTTAGTTATTTGCAATTTAATAGTCCAAATGTGCGTACAATAGCATTTGGGCGAATGATAATCCAAGAGTGATTGTCGAAAAACCAATGCACCCACAAAGACAGTTTGGTGCGGTTTATGGGCTGGCGGCATCATCGGGCCGTATTTTTTGCAAAATGAGGCCGGTCAGGCAGTTACTGTGAATGGTGGTCGCTATCGTGAAATGATAACGAACTTTTTATGGCCCGAATTGGAAGATATGAATGTGGACGATATGTGGTTTCAACAGGACGGTGCCACTTGCCACACAGCTAACGAAACAATGGCTCTTTTGCGCGACAAATTCAATGGCCGTGTTATCTTACGTGGTGGCGATGTCAATTGGCCGCCAAGATCATGTGATTTGACACCGTTGGATTTTTTTCTTTGGGGTTATTTGAAAGAAAAGATGTACGTCGATAAGCCAGCAACAATTCAAGAGCTAAAGGATGAGATAATTCGGCACATTAACGGCATAGAATCTCAATTATGCGATGGTCCAAATTTTCAAGTGTCATCGAAAATTTGGGCCATCGGATGGAGGTGTGGTGCCGATTTCGCGGCGGCTATTTGGCCGATATTTTATTCCATACATAATTGAACCATACCAATATTATCATAATAAAAAGAAATGACAATAATTTGACAAATATTTTGCGTTTTATTCAAAATCAACATCGGCCCTTAACATTTAACCACCCTTTATATCCAAAATTGTAGCTTACAGAAAAACAGTCAAAAGAAAGAGATAACTCCTTTATAAAAACTTGAACGATATAATGTACAGCCGTCATGTCAAAGTCATTTAAGTGTGACGGCCAAATTCTTCGAAAATTGTAGTCCTCTTGCGGGACGCATCTACTTTTTAAATTCAAATTTATATTACTTCTTATTATATTCATAGCAACGGTGATCCCCATCAGAACGCGAACAGAGAGAAATTGTTGGACTGTTGCTGTGCAAATAACATGTCCATAATGCCCACCCTCTTTCCACAGAAGGCATCCATGTGCATCCAACATGTGGTACCGTCCGAGTCTTCAACAGAAGTCGTTGATAGATCTCTTTGTACTAAGGCGCATGGTTGGTTGGTTTATACTAAGGCGCATGGCTCTCGCATGGTTTTATAGCTCTCATTAAGGAGGTCTGGCAACGCGTGAAACACCGCGCGGGGACTATAGCAATTGCTCCAACTACAGGGGCACATCTCTTCTAAGTCTCCCTGGAAAGTCTACGCTAAGGTGTTGGCGGAGTGTTCTAGAGCTGCCGGCAGAGGTATATCCGGTCAGCTTTTCACTGTAACAATAGTACTCGAGATGGCTTGAGAGTATGTCAAACTGATCTGCAGTTGCTTTGTAAATTTGAAAAAGGCATACGACAGAGTGCCTAGAGGTAAAATGTGTAGTGTTCTGAGGGGGTATGGGATTGAGGGTCCTCTTTTCAGAGCAATTCAGTCTATACACACAAACTTTAGCAGCAGTGTTCGAGTTAACTGTGGTAAATCAACACCTTTCACCGTGGAGGTTGGACTTTGTCAAATGTGCGTCTTGTCACTCGTATTTTCATTATATACTTATGTCCACTGGATGTCGCACCGCAGCGGAGGTAAGGAATGTTTCACGGATCTCAGATGGAACTGCAGCGCGTGCTAGAGAGAAGGAAACACGTTTTCCCAGACAGAGGGCACGAGAATACGTGTGAGCTCTTCCGGACCTCGACAATATAAAGATTTGTGTGTTTTTTTTTCAACATGTATTTTCGCTTAGCCTAGTTAACAAGTTTTTTTCAACGGGTTTGGTTTTGTTGTTTAGTTGGTAGGGAATCGGATCACTCCTTAGGCAACTGGGGCAACTGGCAAATGAGCGCCTTGGGGCTGGAAACCGTTCTCATCGGCGATGTAGCTGACGGAGTAGGTGACACCATCGTCACCGATGAAGGAGTATTGACCACGGACTGAGATGGCTTCCTCTTCGGTTCCAATGTTCTTCAGTTGTCCTTCTTCGCTAGCTGACTGGCCATCACTGGTCTCGTAACTGCACAAGGGATCAGATACCGTTTAGTAAAGCAAGCTTCAAGTGAAGGCCTCGTTTTTAAATACTCACGCATAGTTGTAGCTTTCTGGCTGGATATTGCTCTCGGAGCGGAGGATTTGCACTTCCTGGGCGGCCTGTGGTGGGGCAGCAATGGCCACGGCGAAGAGGGCAGCGAAAACAATGACGAATTTCATGTTGAGGTTGGTTTGTTGTTTGCTTGTTGACCGTTAGGAAACTGAAGACTTAATGGATGATCACTGCTCGGCGTCGCCTCAATTTATAGTCGAAAGCTATTTTCAGCGATCACCGAAAACCCGCTCAGAGAAGAATTCCTTCAATATCAACATTAACAATGTAAATTAGTAATTTGGTACGCATCTTTAAATCACGCACACACGCAGGGGCGACGCAGAGACAACCAATAGAGTCAGTTGACATATTGTCGTCAAGCGGCTCGTATGTAAAATGTAAATCCAAGCGCAAAATAAGCCGGATTCAGCTGATAGGCGTTTTCTTCGACACTGAGCGCTACGGCGGCTGTGTTGTCTTCATTTCACATCAGTCTGTGCCTGGTTGGTGACTGAAGTGTGTTCTCACGCTGGTGTTCAGGCCTCAAAAAACATGCAAATGTAGGAGGAGGTCTTTATTAATTTTTGTGCTCCGCCTGTTGCTGTTGGTAGCTGATTAGGGGTCCATGTTGGAACAGAGTTGTAACAGAGAAGTTTCTCGCTATATTGAGTTTTAAATGTACTCTTTCTTGTTCGCTGACTGAAGTGACTGGATCTCAAAACCATAGGCCAAGCCAGGCGTACTACGAAAGAGTGATTTTTTTTTTGTCGGAAGATTTTAAACACTACACTGGAGCACTCAGACTCAGAAACAATTACTGAAATTTCATCGTCTTGCCAAGGAACATCAGCAGACGCTCTGTCATAAAAAGCCTGCAACATCAGCTCTTACCTCATAAGCAGCCAAAAACTGCCACCCATTTCGAGCAAAGGCCGGAGAGTGGCAGAGTAAGTGCTCTGCAGTGTCGTCGTCTTCTCCACAGGCCTCGCAAGGTGTTTCATTGTTTAAATCAGGCACATTTAGGCGTTTGGCGAAGGTATAGTGGCCCGTATGCCGGTAAGTCGTCTGCATTATTCTCTATCAAGAAATACCAAGAATGCCCCGGATTTCTATACAAACGTGAGAGTCCTGCTATCTCCGGTTGTGTTCTCCAGAAGCCCAACCATCGATAGAAGCCCTAACCAAGGACGCGGGTAGCCCCAACGTAGTTTGAGGCCCTAGGCGTACCTATTTTGATGCTTGTCTAGCAGTGGCGTGGACAATTTAAAATGGTAACTCGGAAGAAATCTGACTTTGGCAAGGGTGCGTCTTGTCACCTCTCCTTTTCATTATACATGTATATATGGACTGGATGTTGCAGCGCAGCCGAGGCGAGGAATTTTAAACATTTGGAAGAGTTGAGGGTCTTTTTTTTGGAAGAAGACTTAGTTATCCTCACATCCTTCCAGACGGAACTCCAACGCGCACTCGATAGGTTTGTTGCCGTAGCTGGCTTAATTTGAAACAGTGTGAAAAACATGCCTCAATGTAGAACAGCTGCTTTTTCGAACGGAAAGTTCTATGCTTGATGGTTTGGTCACGTGACACGAATGTCCGACTGCCGAGGCGTACCGAGTCGAATGCGAGTCCATCAGGCAGGCAACCGCTGGGCAGACCCAGGACGAGGTGGTTGGACCAAGTCCAAAAACTCGCCTGATGGGGCCTGGGAATAACTCCTCATAAGTTAGAGTCGATGGCGGAGGATCGATTGGCCTGGAGATCTCTCGTGCGTGCATTAGCCCCGCGACTCCTGCAGTGGATCATGCGGGTCAGAAGATGATGAGTATGATAATGAAGTTGGAAGAAATACGTACCTGCAAACTCTTTCACTCTTTACACTCAAAATTACTTTAAGTTACGCATCGCAATCTGCTTCATAAGTCAATTATTCAAACAGAAATAATCTAAGAGATATGTATAGATACATGTGTATATCCAAAGTTCGTCAAATAAGTCGAAGAAAAGCGGGTTATTTTTTGCATAAGAAAGCGTGTGCTGGACAGAGAGGAGTCGGACACAGTGAACGATAAAGGGAAGACAAGGAAATAAAACCATTTTTTTCTAACCACTAACCAGTCACATATTTTATAACCCGACATTTTCAGGTTTCTCTGCGCCTATGGCGGATGGCCTGTGGAGTATGTGATGTTGGAGAATAGACAGGAAATGCAGTAGATGATGATGTTGGAAGAATTGGTTGCTTGCGTGTCCAGGTGTTGGAAACACACAAATATTATGTGCATATATTAAGATTCATGTTTATCATTATATTGATACTTTGTTGAAAAGTAGAATATTAAAAGGTAACCCGGTAGGAATCTGCCCATATGGACGCCACGCCACTGTTGTCTAGCAATCTCATTGGCCTTATCATTTCCCGTGCTCCCTTGGTGGCCCGGGACCTAGACAATTCTTAGCGAATTTCAACTCCCGATTAAATTCAAAGAAGACCTGCACTCCTGGACTATCCTGGATGTCGTTAAAGGGTTGAGCAAGGCCGTAATCCTTTAATGCCCATGAAGAATTGTATTTTATTTGAATTGTATGAAAATGATTTAAAAAAAAACCAATTTGGTGTCGCATCTCAAGTTGTGTGAAATTCGTTGAAACGTTTCCTTTCACTGGTGAGGCACAGATGAACTTGAGTTCGTGAGTCGCATCCAGGTTTTCTTTGCATAGCTGTCGAGTTGGCAAGTGGCCGATTGTGTCTAGCCGTACATCCTTCGGTGGCAAATGAGCAGCATTCATTCAACCCCGCTTGGCTGCGATCTCCGATTCTAAATTCGATGGGCCACCAGATTTTCGTGGCAACAGGATGCCGGATTTTGTAAGACAATTGACCACATCCATGATAAATTCGTACAATTTTAGTGCTTTCGTAATTTCTACTGTACAACCTAGTGGCGCCGGTATGACAACCAGGCGCTGATGCGCATATCCCACATGTGGTAAAAAAGGCGTTGTGTCCATTTGCGTGATGCGACATCGACCCAAGCACGCGTTTATTAGATCGACACCGCGCATGTGTCTGTTGTATTCGTGTATAACGTTGGGGCGATTTAGACTTTTTGTTGAGACGCTGAACAGCTGCAGATGTTGTTGCTGCCAGAGGATAAATATGGTTTTATTACAGCCATATTCACAACTTTGTTGTCGTTCCATGCGACAACAACAGTGGAAACATAGATGGCGTAGCCGTACGAAGCCACATATTCAATGCTATTACCACAATTGTCGAACTTTTGAGGAATTTTGTACTTTGGAATGCGATTTATCATCGGCGACGGACAACTTCAAACTAGATTCTGCACTCTTTTCTAGCTTACAGATAAGCTACGCTACATCTTTGTGAAGAGTACAGCGTTGCAAACACTGACGGTGCGTTTGTTTATTGCACAATGCTTCCGGTCCCCATTTCGAGCGTCGACGTTTTATTGGTCATCGATGATCTGACCATAGACGCAGACTCAACTGCACTTCAAGCTTTCAAATGCACTTGGATTCAACCAGCAACCGGTGCATACTGTTAAGCTTCTTCGCACGCAGTTTGGAATATTTTTGTTAGACAGACTTCTTGTTCAAAGAGTGAATGCCCAAATTGGACCAGTGGACATTTATGGATTAAGCACAGCTTAGCTATCGCTTCAGACACAAATACTCCGTCCCTTCCATGGGCCATGCCCCAAATTTACCTATCGAGGCGTGGAGGGCGACAACGTCAGACTGCCATCGCCAGATCCATCATTGGTCTTGGAGCCAGCCGTGGAGGTTCGATTACAGGCCTTTTCTGTCACAGATTCTGGCCAGAGCCAGTCCCGAGTGCAGGTAAGGTTGACTTTGTGTGTACGTCGCTGGATTACTGGTATCCTTGCGTCAGACGGCATATCCATGAGACTAGGGTCAAAGGAAATACAGTGGGCAAGATTAACGAAGCTGCAGTGCGGGTTGTACCAAAGACCACTTCTTTTTAAGCAGAATATGACCTTGAGAGTATACCCCATGATGTGAATATCAAGGAGGGCGGGGGGATTCAGAAGTGCATCAAGAGCAAATAAAGATGCAGGGATTGTGTGGATAGAGGCGATGTCCCCTACTAACAAGTAATGGCACGATTATATTTCTTTTTGAATTCTACATCTACTTTAACCACGGTTGGCCAAAGGTCCAACAGCCAGTGAGACCTTCTCAACAACCGCCCCGTATTGCCTTCTGTTCTCCAGAACACTTACCTACCGACCTCCCTTACGTGTTCTCCTTCAAACCATCATCACCTTCGACACTAGTCCAAAATTCGCTTCTGCATACTTCGACTCGCCTCACAAAACCAGCTCGAATCTAGTTTCGTCACGGCAAGTGATTCCTCTTAGCAGACAATCGGATGTCCATCGGCAAGTAACACCGGAAGCGGGGGTGAACTCGTAAGCAATTAACTACTAATCTCATCTGGTTAGCAATTACCGCGCACCTTTCCATTACCGTTCGACTTGAATGCCTCTAATGTCAGAGGGGAATCGCCGTGCCGGTCGATTGCGTCGGCACGGCGAGCACTCCGCCAGAGTGCGGTGAAAGTCTGTAGGCGAGACGTACCCCAAAAATAACCCGTCTTCGCGGCTGGTTTACCTTCGCTGCGTGCCATTGAGAGACGAACGGTAACCTGCGATCCATTCATCGTGTGAATCCATCTCTTCGACTGTTGCACAATCAATCACCTGTCAATCCCTAACGCCCTCAGCGATAAGTGCGCAAGTTTGCTACCCCATCCCAGGCGACTTTAGCTCAAAAAAACGAGTTGAACACCCCAGTTAGGCAGCGTCTAACTAGGCCATCCTGCGCCGTCGTCGAGAGTTGACTTCCAAACTCGATCCAATTGGCTTAATCAATTCAACCGTTCAACCGCGATGAAGCCGATGATGAAGCTGTTTATCCGCAAGTTCGCGGGTGAATGGTGCGCCAGCGGAGTGTCGGGGAACGTGAACAGACACGAAGACGCGCACAATGGAGAATCTGAGCAAAATGCCCAGACTGTATAAAAAGTGTTGTGCTTCCAGCTAAACACCAGTTTCAGTTGATTATCTCACGGAAAGCACACCCAAGATGAAGTTCCTCATTGTGTTCGTTGCTCTTTTTGCAGTCGTCCTTGCGGCGCCCGTCGACGACCCGAAGAATGCCCAGATCCTGAAGTACGACAACAACAACGACGGCATCAACGGATACAGCTTCAAGTGAGTCCCGCCTTCCTCCTGGACCGAGTGGACCAAGTTAATCTGTTTTTCTCTGTCCTACAGCTATGCGACCAGCGACGGTGTGTCCCGCCAGGAAAGCGCTCAGTTGAAGAACGCTGGAACCGAGAATGAAGCCATCTCCGTGAGCGGAACCGTGACCTGGACTGCCGCCGACGGCGTGCAATACACCTTGAACTACGTGGCTGACGAGAATGGATTCCAGCCGCAAGGCGCTCACTTGCCAGTCGCCCCAGTTGCCTAAGCGCGGTGCGGCCTGACGGCCCACACAAGACCCTATCTAGTCGACGACGTCAAATGAATCGTTATCACGTAGAATAAAGTAATTTACAAACCAACCGAGGATGTGCCTTTCGATTCGGGTGGTTCCGCGGAGACCAAAAGGTTCTACGGCGGGTTCTGCAGGTCTGCGCACACGTAGTCCTTCTGAGGAAAGCACGATCGGCGGCGGAAGATATGCAAATCCCGCGGAGCGTTTCATCTCCGCCGAATCTAGGGGTTTTACGACGAACTCTTGGACTCTTGGCCTCTTAATGAGGTTCGTTAGAACGATTTGCATATCTGTCTCGTGTGCGAGCGTGTGCTTGTGACTCCGTGATACACTTCCGCGTGTCGCTGCGGTATCTGCGCGCGTATCTTCTTGTGCGCTCGCGTAGATCGCTTCATATTTGTGTCAGATGTCTTAATGGATTGCGTCATAACGATGGGGTTGGGCTCGGGAATACAGCGAGATCTGTCAATCGCTGCCGCTGTGGATCGAGTTGATTGCAGAGGTATTTTTGATTAGGAAGACGGCGAGTTTTGCCTCGTGTTGACTGAGATCTGCTGATTTCGGTTTAGGTAGGGAGGGCTGAAGATGTGCGCTGGATAAGGGAGTTAGTTCTTGAATGAAGAAAGCGTCTCCAGACGCGTGCAGCACTTTGCTGACGGGTTCTGTGCTTCAGAATGACTTGGAATGTGTAGATGTATGAATTATTTTTGTCACTTTGGCAGCTTTATTGTTACCAAGTTCGAGATGAAAGACCGTCCCTTTGCGTGCGACAGGCGTGGCAGTTGTTTGGCGGGAACCGGTTCTCATTTTAAAGGCATTCTGGTTCTGGCAGATATTTGTTGTTCTGAAGAAATTTCAAAGGTATTTGAGCAATCGCTACACCCATTACGCGGCTAGCTTTTCCATGTGTAATCTGATACACGCTCAGTTGAGTTGGTTACAGTCCCACCTTACCTCAGTCAGCTCACGCACCGATCGTCCAGTGGAGTGTATCATTGAATTCTGGAGTAACGACCTTATGAGCATTCGGCGTCACATTTACTGGTACAACCACAACGGAGCTCAATAAACCGCTTCTTAACCATTATAACGCAGTCCCCAAGGAATTTATGGAGATTTCCCTTGGTTCCGGTGATGTTTTTTTACGGAAAAAATGTGGTTACCTGCTTTCAATGGCTGTCAAATGACGCAACATGATCAATAGCAGATCATAGCAGTTCATGAAAGCATTATTGCATTTAAAGTCACTGCGCGGGACATTCAAAAAGTCACTGACTTATCAAACAATGTGCCTACCTACGGATTGATATATCACACTATGGGATGCGGTAAGATTAACAAATTCAGCCAAACTTTAATTACTTGGGGACATCTGAGGACATGCGTTTATTTGAGCTTTGAAAACTAAGAGAATCCGTGTCGAAGGGAGCGCCTTTTGCATACAGCCGTACGCGTACAATATCGGCTCTAATCTCAATCATTTTTGGAAACTAAATATGTCATAAACCATTCTCGTGTTAAAGGCATAAAGGGAGCGTGAGTTAAGTCTCGGGTTGAAATAAAAACGCCGCACAACTAAGGTTCACAAACGATTTTATTCCTTTTGAAGTGTGTTAAGACTAAATACAGAAAATACCTAAACCTAACATGAAACATGAATAATGCACACACCGCGTGATCAGTTTCATATTTACGTTCGTTGTGGACGTTTTTTATAAGATTTTCTCAGCTTTTCTACGGTATATCATATTTGGCGTAACTTCACAATTGCGGTGAATACATCATGATTGATTCGGCAACTGCTATGAAGTCTTTGTATTTCACGCTATGCGTAGCTAATATATTGGCAAAGCATCTATTCCAGGTTGCACACATTGCACCTTTTGCCTTCGATAGCTTATCTTTTAGACGTACATCTTCCATACTTAGATAACTTGTTTTAGTTACTCCAAGATATATGTAGAATTTAACTATATAAATATGTGCGTAGTTATAGTGCCATGCGTTGATGCCGTGCTCTACCAGGAACTTTTTTAAAAACCTTACCCTTGATTTAGCTAGGATGAGCGTTAAATTCCTTAATTGACAGTATTTTCCAAATCGGTTTATCATAAGTTGTCGTAGGTGAGTAAACGAAATTTACCACATCATCCGCAAATAGAAGGGCTTTTATTAAGACTCCTGCCATTTCTATTCGACCCGGCAATGAGTCAGTTAGATCGTCTATAAACAAGGCGAAGAGCTAAGAGACTAAATGAGCCCCCTTGTCTTACGCCCATCTTCGACTTAAACCAGTCAGAAGTTTCAACTCCATTCCAAACCGCAGATCTTGATCCGTCGTAAAGATTTTCAAGCACTCTTCCAAACGTACATGAAATTTCTAAGTTATTTAGTTTGTAGTATTTAGAAAGTAGTGCTTTACGATCGATCGTGGCAAAGGACGCTTTGAAATCAACAAAAAAGGCGTACAATTTCTTTCCCTTACTCTAACTGACTCTAACTCTGACTAACAGCAAAACATTTGTACGGAGGCGGAAAAAGACTGTGTTCCATCTACAAGTCGGAGAATAATAGCATTCATAGCATGTGGGCTTGCTGTAGAATCTAGGTCTGTATTTTAAATCTGTGCCACACATTAGCAATGAACACAAGAAAAAACAGAATATAGTCACATAAATATATTACGAAACATGATAGCATATAAACATGTCGCTGATATGATTAAAGAAGTAATCTTAAGTTTAGAAAATTAAGAAACTTAATTAATTTATTGCTGTCAATGATTCAAAATTAGTTCTTAAGACAAAGTTGTAATCAGTACTTATATTGTATAAACACATTAAATTTTACAAGAATTGTTAACATACATTTTTTTCAAAAATAAAAAACCAAGCAATTTAGTATAATAAGGCTTGCGCTTCATTGCTAAGTGGAAGAGAATCTTTTGTTTTCTGTTCAGGTTTCTGTTATATACGCAATCCGAAGATCAGATGATACCAGCATTTGATGAATAACATCTTTATTTCTTGCAGAACGACAAAATGTTGAATTCGATAATACCTATAATCCTTATTCCGAACGTAACACATTCTCCGATAACATATTCCCACTATCTTTCACAAAAATCCCTAAAAAGTTTCCATTAAGCCAATCTGAATATTTTATTAAAAACCCCTGTTTTGAATGCACTACCTTATATACCGTTGCTTAAAATTTGGCAAAAACCTTTTTCTCATTTTAAAAACTGCTTGATTGATTTGGCACGATATTAAGTTTCCGTGACTATTTGATACAAAGTTTCCGAAGTTGGAAATATTTCCACCAAAAAGTAATCACACATGCATTGAATGTGAACCTCACCTAAACATCAAGTTTTTTTCTGCATTTCATTTGACATTTCTCAATTTCAGACTAATTCAATTTGAACCATGGGAAGATACACAATCGAGCAACGCGTTAATGTTATTCAGGCTGATTATGAAAATGGGCGTTCAAATCAAAATGCATATCGTGCACTTCGTGATTTTTTCGGTCAATTTAATCGTCCAAATGTGCGTAGAATCGGAAAAATCGTGCAAAAATTTGAGCAAACCGGGTCTGTGGGAGATGTGAAAACACCAGTGCATGCTCGTACAGCTCGTACTGCAGAAAATATTGCTGCTGTTCGCGATAGAATGGCTGAAGAGCCGTCCACCTCAACTCGTCGTCGTGCCCAACAATTACACCTAACACGCTCGTCGTTGAAAACATTATGCATAAAGACTTGCATTTAAGTCTAAATCAAGAACTAAAGCCTCTTGACCATTTCAAGCGTCGTCAATGGTCAGAATGGTGGCAAGAAATGGCAACAGTGGATGATAAATTTTCGAAGAAAATCATCTTCAGTGATGGGGCACATTTTCACCTCAGTGGATTCGTCAATAAGCAGAATTGCCGCATTTGGGCGAATGATAATCCAAGAGTGATTGTCGAAAAATCAATGCACCCACAAAGAGTGACTGTTTGGTCCGGTTTATGGGCTGGCGGCATCATCGCGCCGTATTTTTTCCAAAATGAGGCCGGTCAGACAGTTACTGTGAATGGTGGTCGCTATCGTGAAATTATAACGAACTTATTATGGCCCGAATTGGAAGATATGAATGTGGACGATATGTGGTTTCAACAGGACGGTGCCACTTGCCACACAGCTAACGAAACAATGGCTCTTTTGCGCGACAAATTCAATGGCCGTGTTATCTCACGTGGTGGCGATGTCAATTGTCCGCCAAGATCATGTGATTTGACACCGTTGGATTTTTTTCTTTGGACTTACTTGAAAGAAAAGGTGTACTTCGATAAGCCAGCAACAATTCAAGAGCTAAAGGATGAGATAATTCGGCACATTAACGGCATAGAACCTCAATTATGCTTCAGCGTCATCGACAATTTGGACCATCGGATGGAGGTGTGGTGCCAATTTCGCGGCGGCCATTTGGCCGATATTTTATTCCATACATAATTGAACCATACCAATATTATCATAATAAAAAGAAATGACAGTAATTTCCTAAATAATTTGTGTTTTATTCAAAATCAATATCGGCCCTTAAAATTTAACCACCATTATACTCACATATAATACTTGCCATCGCTAAAAATTTTAATTTTCACAACAAAAGCTAAAATTCAACTGCAATACTTAAAGTACTTTCGTTATCTACTTAAACCAAATTTCATCTTCCCCATTCAAATAAACTTCAAATGATAGTAAGTAATCCAAGTTCCAAGTCAGAAAACAATTTTATCGGCAATAACACCCTAATTTTCCGTCTTTATTGTCATTGCAACATGTGAACCGGACATGCAATTTGTGACTCACAGTAACTAAGCCTTCCTCGGCCTCTCATACTGAATTTGTACAACACATGCATTGCTCCACTTAAACGCCTCGTTCTGGAGATTTGGGCCCAACCTGGTTATAGTTTTTGCACTGTCGGTAGAGAATACTTCTAGCTTTCAGAAAAAATTGGTCTCCCGCCATAGAATCTTAAATCTCTTTTGTTGCAGCCCATCGAACACTGAAATACCCCCTTCAAAAGGCTGCCTTAATTACAAGCCTGGTCTAGAAAATTGGGAAGCAAAACGAAAAAAAACTATTGATGCAGTTTGAAGGCCAAATGTATGTCCTTAAAACAAATACAACTTTTTGTTCCGAAGTACCTAATTTTAGGGATTATGGATCATCAAATTTGCTTAAAAAGTACGTACATTTTTGGAAATTTCAAAGTCCCAACTTTGAGCTAACGGTAAAACTAAACGGATCATCAAAAGTCACCAAATTTTTAGCTTTCTAGGTTCTCATATTTGTTGAATCGAAAAACCTAAACCATTTCTCCGAGAAAAATATGTCACTTTGGGTACTTTTTTCCACTGTTCGTCGTCCTTACCCTCCCGCCACAGTCATGGATTAGCTGATCAAATTAAAGTAAGAACATCGCCAACAAGACGGCATCAAAAGCTTCCAGTACACATAGGAGAGACAGAGTAAACCACAAAAAAGAACATGCTATGCCGAAGCTAAACCGCAATCCCAAGCCCTTGTCAATGAATGACATCAACATCGTTGAAACCAAAGTGTGTCAATAGCATTTCTATGCACATACCTCGACATGCTCGCCGCATCTCCATCATACAGTCCAATCACCTGCGATCTAACTTTCAAAAATCTCTCGGAATACCCGTCAGTTTGCCATCCAGAATCTACGAGTATATCTAGAAGTATCCCAAAGTCGATCCGCCGAAGCAATACTACACAACCTCGCCCGTCTTTTGTACCGACTGCTATCATGGATGATTTCCTTTTCTAGCTTCGAGTCGAATGCTGTAAATCCATGAATTGACACCCTTTACCATCTAATGTTGCACAGATTGAAGTGAATCGTCACAAGCCCAAGCTGATCTTCACTTCTCTTCGAAGTTTCTCCAAATGTGTGGCCCGGATAAATTTTGACGTTGACCTCCAACCACGA
Source organism: Eristalis pertinax (assembly GCA_907269125.1). Taxonomy (NCBI): domain Eukaryota; kingdom Metazoa; phylum Arthropoda; class Insecta; order Diptera; family Syrphidae; genus Eristalis; species Eristalis pertinax. The sequence continues at coordinate 50,860,802 of OU026147.1, forward strand.
ATGACGACCGAGACTGGATTTAACAGCATTAGCTGGCAGCTGAAGGGATTGTTAAACTTTTGTTGGCTGCGTCGCGAACTGTGTCGCCATCGAAGAATCGAAGAGGAATGCCTTCAGCTCCATCGCCTACATCACCACCACCTCAGATCAACTGATTTCACTCGGAGCATCGGATTAACGTGGAACCGAAATAATTATGACAAATTCCCACCCCACTTGCCGCCCGTCGCAGTCGAAACCAGAATACGTCTCAATCAGTTCTATTGTCTACGTTGATTTACGCCGCATCCTTAAGATGCTGACGCGGCTTATCTCGCAGTTTCTTTCCCGTTTCTGGCGGGTATTGATTGATATCTTCATGCGGTCATTGCGAATAAATTTCGCCAAATCAGCGGTTCCTCCCCCCAATGCCTGCCGATGCCCTCACCCAACTCGGCAGGGGGTATTGTTTTCTAATGCACAAGTCATTAATTCAACTATGCCCGCCCAAGTGTGGATAGCTGGCCAAAAATCCCAATCCCCAACCTGGAGTCGATCTTTGACATTTCGCCGCATCCGCTCGCTTGCCAATATATATACAGAGAGCCCCGACGAGCTGCATTCAGTCAGTCAGTCAGCAGATACAGAATAGACCTTCGAGATGAAATTCCTGATCGCATTTGCCGCCCTAATCAGCGTTTGCGCTGCCCTTCCAGTCGGCGATGGTGGCCCAGATGTGGCCGCGGTTGTAGTCCGCGATCTTCGCACCAATGATGGCATCAATGGCTACGATTTCGAGTGAGTATTCTTTGAGTATTCGGTGCGCTTGTTGGCATTGTTCACTTGATTGCAGTTTCGAGACGAGCAATCAAATCGCTCGCAAGGAGACCGGTGTCCTTAAGACAGTCGGAGAGGAGAACGTCATCGTTGTGGACGGCCTTGTGTCATGGACTTCGCCTGAAGGTATTAAACACTCCCTGAAGTTTGTCGCCGATGAGAATGGATTCCAGCCCGTCTTGACAATTGTTTAAGACGATGGACAGCTGATGCCACTTCGGCGTTTTTTCTGTGTTAAATAAAGAAAGATTTTTTTTTGTAATGATGAATGTTTGTTTTGTAGTTTTGTTGCGATGAGACATAAATTAGAAGGATATCCTAATGCACTCGCAGAAAATGCAGCAGCCATCAGCAGAGTCCTCCGTTGTTCGACACCCCAACTGGGCCCTAGCAACGTCGGAGCTTTATCTGGCAACTGTCAGGTTTTAATCAAGTGGCTTATGTTGTGCGTCCTTCTTCAACTTTGTCACTTCGATCTACCGTCATTTGACGCAAGACTTCGCATCGACAACTTGTTGTTTTTGGCCAATCACTTCAATTGTCGAGGATTTGCCTTTGTGCGAGGATCTGGTCTACTTGACTTAGTCGACCTGGAGCCGCATAAGGACGCATCGGATTGTTGTTCAATTGCAGAGAAGATCGTGGACTTTGTCCTCAAAGCGAGCTCCTGTCTTGTGTATCAAGCAAGCGAATTATACTCTTCGGGACCATATTTTGCAGATGAGCTGGTGCAAGCTGCATTTTAGATCATCGTCAGCAGCGTGTGTTACCACCTTTATTCGATTGACGTCAGTCTCTCGACATGGCTGAAATTGAACGCCTCTGTTTAAGAGTCTCCAGAAACTTCGCAGGTCTCAGCATGTTGGCTCTACTATTCCAGGGTGACCAGAAAAGAACAATGGGAAACTAGATTTAAATATAACAACTTTGTACGCTATAATTTTGATGGCACAGTTCCATATGTACGCAGTTATTCCGCCAACACCATCTCCATTGTTGGCGCCAAGCTCGTGCAAAGTCATTGGCTTGTTAGACTTGACGTAGCCTCAAAGAAAATCATCGAGTGCTGTTAAATCGCACGATCACGACGGCCTATTAATGAACTCTCGCCGTGAGGTGACACAATTGTGCATAATGTCACCACTATTATTTCTGGTGGTTATCAGCGATGTAATCCGTGCAGCATTGACGGACGGAAATTATGGCATTCGATTGACCATGAAATCTTACCTTAAACACCTAGACTACGCTGACGATGTTTGTCTACTTTCGGAATGCATCTTCTCGTGATGGCCTATAATCTAGAAGCTGAGGCAAACAAGGTGGGGCTCAAAATAAACACAGCAAAAACTAAAGCCCTTAGCATTTCTGACAACCGCTCCCAACTGAGTGTTTTCTTTATTTAGGAAGTGTGGTCTCGGCTAATGGCGGTGGCAACGAACTGTATGTGAGTAGCAGAATCGAGAAGGCTAAAGCGTTCGGAATGCTATCCACGATCTGGAAAAGCAATGTTATCACCTTGATAACCAAACTGCGACTGTTCCGCTTCAACTTGGAGTCGGTGCTGCTATATGTATGCAGTACCTGGAAAGTCGACACCATTACCACACACATGCTGCAATCTTACGCAAACAGAAGTTTAAGAAACATCGTTTGGATTTTTTGACAGAATAATCCTCGTATCTCCAACGAGGAATTGCACCTGAGAACAGGCCAGGAACCTATAAACATCACAATACGAAGAAGAAAATGGTAGTAGTTTGGACACACCCTACGACACGAAGACAACTCCGTTGCGAAGTACTCCATGAAGTGGAATCCGCTTACCCAGGCTGGCAAAAGAGGAATCGATTTTGTTAGAAATGAGTTGGAGAGAGCTCAAACGCGTTGGAGAACTTCGAGCTGGATGGTGCGCAGGCGTGGTTGACGCCCTATTCCCGCCGAGGGGTTAAAGGACGTAAGTAAGAATAAACGCTCCAAACTGTCAATCTTTGTAGAACACTTGTGGATTGTATTCTCTCCAATAATGATGATTTTGCTAGTTGATTTAGCCGTTGAGCCAAAAATGTTTCTCGTCCGAGAAGATGATTTGAGGCTAAAAGCCGGGTCTATATCGAGCATTCGGCTGAGTTAGAGTTTCGATAATTTTTTAATAATTTCCTCACGTTCGGCAAGCGTTGAACGATACATAACGAAATGGCAAGTCTTTCTGAATATTTTGACAGCTGAATGTCATTGGTAACTTTACCAGCTGATGGAACACAATAATTTGAAAAACTACCATTGCAGGGGATTGCTATGGTATGATGAACTCATCAATTATTAGCTGTCGCATCTACCCGATCATGCGAAAGCAAAACGGACTAAGCCAGAAGACGAAGCTGCTACTCTACAAGCAACTCATTCGTCCAATCATAGCGTATGGGTTTCCTATATGGCATACCATCTCCAAGACCTGCATGGAAAAGCTTTCGATTTTCGAGAGGAAGATACTCCGAATATGCACCGGTCTCTCCTATAACAGAGAGCACACCACCACCACCCTATCCCGAGAGGATCAACAAGGACACACGGAACTGAAGAACCCGATGTCAAAGATCTCCATAACATAAAATAAGCAAAATCAATAATTATAATAAACAACATTGTAAACCTTGTAAACATTGTACATCCGTCTGTTGAGTGAACATATTTTCCGCTAGCTTAAGCTTTTAGCATGTAAGACCAATTGTATAGTTTTTGTTCAAATAAATTGAATTGAATTGAGATGTCCGGCAGGCTTCTTTTTTTAATCCTCTTGGAAATGCATGCAGATTATGTGTTCACCGACGGAGGTAAATATTAAGCGTCCTCACCAGCAACAGATTCGAATTCCTGCAGAGATCCACTGATGTGAATACGAGAGCAGTCTGTGACATTTTGTACTATCCGCACAGTAACAACTTCCACCTATTAATAGACTACTGGTATGTTTTGAGCAAGTTAAATCATTTAGTGTATGTGAACCTATCTGGGCTCACTGCAAGGCAGCTGCTGCTCAGGCTTTATTTTTTTTATTTTTTATTTTTTATTTATTTATTTTCAATTCAAATCAACATTGGTTATAAATTTCCGTGAAGCCTTATCGGCTTTTCTGCAGAATGTTGTGCTTCTAACATTGATAATTGAGATTAAGTAAGCTTAGTTTAATAAACATTCAATAAAAGTTTACGAACAAATTAATAAATTTAATTTCAATTGCTGCAATTTCGATTTAATAGAAAGTCTTTTAAGCTGTTTTTTCGAGTTTTAACATTTCTAAATTGAACACTGCATTTCCACTGTCTTCTTACATAGTTATTGTAAATCCGGGGTTCTTGGAGCACGTCTTCTTGTATTTATCCCACGGTTAATTGGTGTGGTGAATCGTCGATCGTCGTGGTATTCTAATATGAGCGTCATTTTGAAGATGTCTTCCACTTGAAGAACATTAAACCTTTCTCGCTCAGCAACATTTCGATGAGAAGGTACATTTTTTTTCCAGTGCAACATTTTGCAGTTTTTGTAACTTTTTTATATGTGTGGCTGATGCATTACTCCAGGCAAGTATTCCATATCTCAGCTTAGATTCCACTAGCGCAAAGTACACATTCCGTAGCACTGATGTTGGTGCATGGTACTGCAGATGAGTTAGTGCGTATAGTGCTCCTTTAATACTCGATCGTAATTGATCAATATGCTTATCCCATAAGAAATGACTGTCAAAGTTTGGCAGCAATTTGAATGCCCTGTCAGTACCTGATGTATTTATTTATAAGAAAAGTCACTGAAGTTCATTCTCCGCAATCGGTGAGCATCAGCAAATCTTTATGATTGTATCTTGCAAGAGGGAGAGAGATGCGTTTTGCAAATATCCAAGTGTTCAAAGCCTGTAAGGAACCTCGCTCGATGGCTACACAATTTGTTGATCAATTAGTTTCATTTAGAATGTACGACTAAACTACTCTTAGACTGATTTAGGGGCTCTATATATGTACTTCTCTAACACATTGGAACTGGTTGGAGATTAAGCGGTTACTCTGATTGATGTCAATGCTGTTCAGGTCATTCGGATTGCTGAATGTGGCTTGGTGAGAGGCAAGAGGACAGTACTTCTTCTTTTTTTTATTGGGGCTACATTCCGTTGCCGTTGAGTGATAAACATCTCTCGCTGGCACCATCTTTAGCCAGCTGTTATACATGCCAAGGGGCTATTTTCGGTTGCAGTTTCGTCCGTCGAGTGGAACAGCGATTGACAAGAGTTTTTCTGCGTTTAATCTCGGTACTGGTGGTCTTCGTATTGTTACGTTCAGAGCCGAGGTAGACATCTGTTTATGGTAACATAGTGGCCAAGTCATCGATGATGTGTCTCCTTCCTTGAAAGTATTATATACATTGCTTTGCTCTCAATTACCGCTAATAGGAACACTATAAGGAACACTCTTGTCTTGACGTGTGAGTTCTGCACTATCTTCCCCAGAACGATGTTGAATGAACAGATGACAACACGTGGCCTAGTCTAATTCCTTTTTTGATATTGAAGGTCGCACTGAGCTCCTTAGCGACCTTAATTGAGTAGCGAGAATTGTCTACCTTCATACACAACCTGACGAGTTTAGCAGGAATGTCGGAAGGAGACATGGCGGTGTATAGCTCGTCCCTATTCACGCTGCCATATGTGCCCATGAAATCGACGAGCAGGTGGTGAGTGTCGATCAGCACTCTTTTGGGTTTTGCCAGGATCGGCTGTAGTGTCAAGGCACTGACAATGACCTGTCAGATTATTCACGAATGGTTCCACACAACACAGAAGATCACAACACGAGTGAAGAAAATGTGGAGTCATTGTATGCAACAAAGTATGACTTCCAGTGATTCACAGTTAAGTCCTAGACAGACCGAAGGATAAGAACATCATAAATCGTTGCCACTTCTTCAGTCGCTCTGGAAAACCACATCAATTCGCATGACTCAGCCCTCAACGGCCAACCCAAGCTAATGCAACACGTGACCTCTTCAACAAGTAGTCTCACTTCGAATGACCTCCGCTTGGATTCGCTATGAAATGGGAAACCCCAAGCCACATCTCGTGCCCAGCAATCAACACTCTTGTTCTCGTTTATCCACGCAATCAAAGCGCACACCGACCAACAGGTCGGGCCTATTAACAAAAGCTAATTTGATTAAAATCAAAAAAAACACAACAAATGCCTCCAATCTGGCATGTAAGTGGCGGGGGCAGGTGGGCCAGTGGGCAAGTCTTTCGCAAACACTCTCGTCGTGGTGGTAGATGGCCGTTGGCCGATGGTTGGATGGTGTTGCTCAAGTGCGATAAAATACCTCGTCTCTTCGTGTGCAATCAGCTGGTCCATTACTCGATCCGCGGTGCGTAAGTCAGTGACCAGGGGGGTGGGGTGGGGGGGGTCGGTATCCACCATCCCACCAGAGCTTCTTCATCTGCCCCAGACTGGATGCGCATGTTACGCGAGCCGAGCACCGCAACCCACGCTCAGTGCTCGCCGGCCACTGGGTAACTGGTTTAATAGGCTCACTTTGGCTCAGCCGCGGATAATCGCTACGAGCGGCACTGGTGATGGCCCGAGACGTCATTGTCGAGCATTTACCACCGCCGGACCTGTTTGCCGACTAAGGTCGACAGCACACCAAAGTGCCGGGGGATATGTTAATCAGAGTCTTCGCTGTGCAAGAGCACTTGTGCGAGTACAGTTCACTTTCATTGCCGGCGATTGTGATGTGTGGCGGTGTGGTGGTGGTGTGGATGGCATGGATGGTGGTGTGGAATCTTCTTCAAGAAGACAACAGAAAAAGTGTTTTTTTGGAGGTTAAACCGCCCATCAAGTGCGGCCAAATCCAGCCCAGACTGTGTAACGAGTGCTACAACTACACCGGCACTGAGAGCGTGTCATAACACACTGAGATTGGGTATCATTTCACCTGTCCGCCGCCGTCGCCTCGAGTCTGTGCCTCCAGTTGGAGCGGGTCTTCTTTTTCTTTTCTTCGGCCTTCTCGCCGTGTGCGCTGCCTTCTCTCTTCTTCGTTCTCGCGTGTGTGTGTGTGGAATGAATACCTCTTGGAGGCATGAATGGTGTGCTGCCTCTGGATGGAGCCAGACGACGAGTATAAAAGGTAGCGTCGATGGCTGATTGGTATGCACAGTTCCGACTTCGGTCTCACAGTAAACAGTACAGAGTACACACTCCCAGTCAGAGGTAGAAACAGAATAACCCACAGAACCCCCAACAGCAACATGAAATTCGCCGTAGTATTCGCCGCACTCGCTGCCGTGGCTTTGGCCGCCCCCCTCGATGACTCAAAGAACGCCCAGATCCTGAGATACGAGAACGACAACATCGGCGTTGATGGATACAATTTCGCGTATGTCCAGACGAGGATTGACACTGATTTGTCTTTTAACTAAATTCCTCTCTCTTCCTTCAGATACGAGACCAGCGACGGTGTGTCCCGCCAGGAGAGCGCCCAGCTGAAGAACGCCGGCACCGAAAACGAAGCCATCTCAGTCCGCGGCACCGTGTCCTGGGTGGCCGCTGATGGCCAGACCTACACCCTGAACTACATCGCCGACGAGAACGGTTTCCAGCCCGAGGGCGCCCATCTCCCAGTCGCTTAAGGTCTGCCCCAGCGACAGACTGACCCGGTGTTGACTAGTTTTTATAAAACTGAACGAAATGGAATTCTGTTTTCTTGTATAATACTGTTATAAAATAAATAAAAAAAAAAATAAAATTAAATACCCTAAAAAAAATCTAAATGTTTCAACCTGAGCTGATGAGTGATTAACGATGTCGGTGAACGGGCTGCGGCCTGTTCTGGTGCCGGGCAGCGGGCGTGAGGTGCTGCTTGATTGGCATTTCGAAATTGTGGTTGGGTTTATGGGAACGATTATAAATCGGTTTATTAAAAAGAAGTTGGAAAGCAAAAGACAGGCTTTCTTTCGAGCGGTGCACAGTGGTGTCGCTGGGAAGACGTGGAGGCTGCGTTGTGGGGGAGATGTTCTGAGTCACTGCGCGCACTTGTTGCCAGTAAAAGACGGTATGCCGCTTATTTATGTTCATCCACAATGGAATTCCAGACTGGTGCTGGGTTCTGTTGAATCATGTCACACTGGCAAGCAAACCCAGCTTGTGAGGGTTAAATTTGTGGGTGCATCTCTGTTGGCGTCGCATTTTAAGTGGATTCAGGTTTTAAGGCTTGGTTCGATTCTTGTGACATTCGGTGAGTTGAGAAAGAATAGACTCATTGTTCGGAGTAAAGGCACAGCACGGATCGATGGTATAGAGGTGGAAAAGTGAAGAAGAGGCCAGGTCTTAAATGTCTGCTGGGAAGACCATTCTTTATTCGTGTGAAATGGCTGTAAAAGGATTCTTTAACCCTGGCTTTGCGTCTGAACTGATGAGCATTCCTTGCAAGACAAGTTTTGTGGGTGAATTCATGAAGCGAAGGAATGCAATTGGCAGACTCACTTGAGCATCATTTGTTGAAAAAGCGATAAAAAGGATGATACAGTACGTCGGTGTTAAAAGGACTCTATTGACTTCACGATATTGCTGTTGGTTATAAGTTGAGTCGCTCGCTTTTGGATTCCGTCTAGTAGGCCCAAGGCGGTCATAAGAGCACCACATATGGGTGTTATACTCAAGTTTAGGATAATTGAGGCCATATCTGAGGGCTGATATACTTCTTGCATTGCTTTAGGAAACCTATGTAATCATTCCAACTAAGTGTTGTGTTGGTGCACACATCGAGAACTTAAAGTCTTTTGGTGCCATCGACGCAAGCGACATTCTTGGACAATGGCGGGATGTTAAGGATTCGCTCGAGTGACAGAATCATTGAATGCTATTCTATTTTCTTTACTCCAAGTGATTATGATCAACATTCGGCTCTTCAATAAGCAATTGATTTTGAAGCGAAATACTCATCTTAAAAATGGGTCTTTCTTTCAGCGAGATGCACTGTACCCAACGATACTCAAACCTTTTTAACACAAGAAATAGCATTTCTCAAACTCTATAAATTACGTACTTCTTGCCTTTTTTGGATCACGATCGCATGCAGACTTCGTTTGACTGTTCCTTCATTTCTGGTGTGATTTCTGCCATCGACTCTAACTCATCGTAGTCACGCCCAAGTACAACCAAGTGAGTTTCTGGACTTGGTCCAATTACCTCGCCTTGGGTCTGCCAAACGGTCGCCTTCCTGATGGAATCGGATGCAAGGCACGCTTCGGCAGTCGTGATGATGGGGACATTCGTGCCACGTGACCAAACCATCGAAGTATAGCCCTTTCCGATCGAAGAAGGAGCTGCTCAACATTGAGTTCCACGCGTACTGACGTGTTTCTCACCCTATCACGGCGAGCACCATCTTGCATCAAAGACTGAACTGAACTCGAATAGCCCCCGTACATTCCAATCCTACATCCGAAGGACAGGGTCGTTAGTTTTGTAACGAATGTAAAAAGCTGAGACTACAGTCATCATCGATTGAATTGGATTACAAGTAGCAGAAGAGGATTGCTCCTACAGAAGTGAGAAAGAGTGTAGGGAACAAAACAGAGCCTTGCGGTACACCGGTTATTTGGTGGCGTTTATTTGGTGGATATTACAATTAAACCTATTCAACATACCTTGAATTGAACGGTCATATTATTCATTTTTGGCAAATGTGCTTGATGGTATAGTCTCTCAAAGCTAACGTGTATGCTTGTGTACTTTCGCCAGCATTTTTCAAAAATTGACTTTTCGGTATGCCTTCAGATCTGTTGCTGCGTAAACCATACCGCCCAGCCACGAGTTATGGGGCTCAGAAGTTAACAGCGTTTCAACGACCTTAGAAAGAAGCACGACTAGTGTTATAGATCGGTGTTTGAAGGGGAATGAAGAGTTGACGGACAAATACTGTTTAGCATCTATTCGGACAAAATTAGATCTCTTTTAGATAAAAGAGGTTCAGCAGTTTATTGTGTCAGCAAAGAACAACACTTCTTCAGAAATGATGGCGTTGTATGGTAGAGCTTTAAGTGTCTTTACGACTGTACAAGTCTCAAAGTGGATAGGTCTTGTAGTGGAATCAACGCTACCGATCTTACCTTTGGTGCTATATACGAATGTAGAAGACCCTCTGAATTGTAATGGTGCTGCAAAGCCTTCACTATTGAGTACAATGGGTGCACTGGGACCTAAATGAGATGTGCTCTGGAGCGTCTACCCACTTACCTAAGCACTTTGTGTAGCCGAAAGGATGTAACTAAGAAGTGAAAAGGCAACCTGAGTGGTAGCTGCCAAGGCCCCTTGCCCACATAGCCCCCAAATGGCCTCACACATCGACCGGACTAGGGTTGTATTTATTAACATCATAAAGTTTTCTTTAATTCAATATAAATTCTTTAAGAGCTGACTATGTCATAAAAACGTAAAGTGCTTTGACAGACAGATCCATAAAAGAATAAAAGTCATACTCAAAGTTTTTTATTTTGATTAGTCTCTGGCTTTTGTGAGTCCATAAAATATGTGACAGGTGTTGATGTGCATGTCTTTTTTCAAATGGCGCAACAGTCAGGGTCAGATGATGATGCTTCAAGAAGGTCTTTCCACATTCGAATTGGAGAACATTTTACTAGCCATTTGAAGCTTGCCATGTCAATTGAGCTGACATTTATTTCGCATGCGCCAACACTGTCGGGTGGTTCGCGTCTTGTACAATTGGTTGAGGACACAATGGAGTGCATCAGACATCCAACAGAGGTGGCATTTGAAATCAGGAGAAAAAGGCAAGAACATTTGAGAATGTACATTAAATCTAAAGTAGAGCTTGTTAATGGAACAACAAAATTGCCATCTGGTGGCCATGGCTTTGCCTACAAGTAGTCATTAGTTTGTCGTTCTCACTTTATCGCATGATTGAGTTTGTGTTTGCTGGTAAATGGCTTCTATATATTTTCGAGGTTCTATTGATAATTTCTCACGCAGTATTTTCTGAACACGTCTTGCTAAAAGAAAGCGTTGCTCTCGACCATACCATCAATTTTAAGGGAACAATTCAAATCAACGTCGTTCGGCAATGCAACCCATTTATTGAATTGAAAAGTATGACTCAAGGATGTCGCCATAGCGTAGTCGTTTAGGTATTGACTTCTACGTCAAAACACGAACAAATTCTTTAAATCGAAAGCCAAGAGAGCATAGCTGTGTAGAGTCGGTCCAAAATTATAGGTTGCCTACGCTGGGAGACGAGTAGCACCAGTACAAGTACAAGACGGTACCTCAGACTGTAGCTCTACCCATTATTATTAAATGATGCCGCATCCCGTAATCCGCACAAAAACAACTTTAAATTGCAATTCATTGTGACTGGAGGGGTTGTCCCACTATTTGATTTGGTTTTGCTCAAGAGGCGACATTCAGGGATCAATCAGATTAACTCTAGCCAACATCTGTATAGCCTGCTCTCGACTGATGAAGCTCACTCTACACAAGACATTTATCATCCTAGTACGAGCAGGGGCAAGCACTGTCCGAATGAAGAAATCCTTCGAGTTCTGGGTGCAACCTTTGGTCCGGTTTGCGATAATATGAAGAAGCAGGTTACGATTGTACAGCGCAAGCGTCTACGGATCTTAAGTGGCTTAAGGTGGCTAGGCCGTGAAGAGTGTGTGGACAATTTGGCAACTGTCATAAAACACTTTGACTTCAAGTCCGCTTTAGAGGACGTCTGTGCACACAAGCTGGTGAGGCTTGTTAGTTGAATCACAGGTTTACATCAGACTGTAGCCTCAAACAAACAAGAGGAGAATAGTATGCCCTGACATTTGCGGTGATTCTCTCACCAGTCAAGGGGACTTAGACTTACACATAGACTCGGACATACGAGGGGCGTTCAATATATTCTCCGTATCGATATGAAGGAAAATGCGAATTCAATTTAAATGGTTTTTATTTCTTAATATAATCTCCCTTAACATCAATGCATTTGTTACAGCTTGAGATAAGCTTTTTTAAACCCTCAAAATAATGAAGTTTCTTTTTCTCTGCAAAATACCCATTTATTACCGACTTGAGTTCTTTATTATCCGAAAATATTTTTCCACGAAGACATTTTTTCTAATCCGGAAACAGGAAATAATCACTAGGGGCAAGGTCTGGACTATAGGGTGGGAGTTGGATTTCTTCGAAACCACAATCTCGCGCCGCAGCCTAGGAAACTCGCGCCGTGTGAACAGGAGCGTTGTCATGAAGAAGCAACACACCCGCTGCGAGTTTACCCCGTCTTTTCTTTTTAATTTCCTCCCGCAAATTATGCAAAGTGGAAGCGTAGGATGTGGCGTTTTTTGTAATCAATGAGCAAGATTCCCTTTGAGTCCCAAAAAACTGTGGCCATGAGCTTCCCGGCAGACGGAGTGACTTTGAACTTCTTCGGAGGGTCTGTTCTTTTTTTATGCCACTGCATGGACTCTTGTTTGCTTTCAGGGTCATAGTGGTGGACCCATGTTTCGTCACCAGTAACAATTCGATCCATAAAACCGTCCGCGTTCTCACTACAGATCTCCCTACAAGCTCTCTACAGCATGCGATTCTCACTTTTTTCTGAGGCGCTGTGAGCATTCGTGGCACCCACCTTGCACTGACCTTTGAAAGGTTAAGAATGGTGTGAATGGTACCAATTGAAAGCTTGGTGATCTCTGCCATCATTTTCACCTTTATTCGGGCATCCTCAAGAACAAGTTTTTTGACTTCTTTGATGCTTTCTCCCGTACAAGCAGTAGCCGGGGCGCCGGAGCGGGGGTCGTCTCCAATGCTCTCTCTGCCTCTCTTGAACTCACTTGACCACTTTTGCACAGTTGATAATGAAGGTGCATGTGAATAGTTTTTTGACTTTTTCCTTGCTTAGTGAGAAATTTAATTACAGCGCGATGCTCAAGTTTCACCATCATCGTCTCAGTTGCCATTATGATTCTGTTTAACTAGAGATAGAACGCGAATTAATAATCATATTTATATGAAATTTTACATGAATGCACTAAAATAATAGTATTGCTTTATATATACAACCGCAGCTTCACCTCGATACCGAGAATATATTGAACGCCCCTCGTATAACGATGTATTCTCAGTAAATCGTGAGAGGTGGGGGGGTGGCAACGTAAGTTCCTGTGACCGGATTCGAACCGTGAACCTTGGACAAAGTTAACTATTATGATCGATAATTGTCGCGAGGAAGTCGAAGCTGCTACTAGGGATTGTTAATTAGTTGCATTTTGATAAAACTTGAAATGTATTGTATTTCTTCCAATATGTTGACTACACAGAATTAGTGTGTAAATGTAAAACACTGGCATACAATAATGATGTGATTGGAATGCCATACGAGATAAAAGTGATTTATGAGCGAGTGCTCCTCGATTCGAGTGGCGCAATAAACGAGTGGTTTCGAAGGAACTTGGGCTTTCCCTAAGTTGACCTTGAATGATCTAAATGTCGTCTGTATTCGAAAACTATCATTTGGACATACAATAGGGTTTTCCTCAAACAGAGACGTTTCTGAGACTGCATTAATTTATAAAGAGAAAATGCCCAGTCATCAACAATGATTTAGTTTCCGGAAGCCGGAGATGGATTACGAAGGCACCCTAGACCGTAGCGGTGCCATGTAATAATGGCAAGTTAACCCTGGAATGCTACACTTTTTGCAAAACTTACTATGCTACATTGTGTTTAGCATTAGAGCTCCCCTTCCAAGGGTTAAATATAGCCTTATTTCACGTAGACTTATTTTTCTATGCATCATTTCACGGTACCCCAAGTGGGGCATTACAGTTCACGAATCAGTGTATTAGGCGCTTGTTTATTATGGATAACATTATATGACATCATTAAAGATTTTTTCATATAATTCGACTGGTTCCATAGGTGCACTTGGGTCTCAGCCAGCAAGCCTTCTCAGCTGAAACGATCTTAAGCCAGCTACTTTCAATTCAGCATGATATGTTGGCTGAGGTCTTCCACTTTTGTGTGCTCCATCGGTTTCTTGGGCGTCCTCTTTTGTATTGTCACACTGTTGCGGTGTCGGTTTTCTGGCTGGAACAGTGCTATACATGAGCTTTACATGGTCTACATCGGGCGCTGGATCCATAGACGCCTGCCCAGGTTCATGTCGCTGTACAGCCCGCCGTATGATCTTCTCCTCCAGATGCGGTCAACGCAAACAGTAGCAAAGATTGAACGCAGAACTTTTCTCTTGAAGATGCCACTGGCTTCTTCCTCTGCTTGAGATTCTCCATGTCTCCGCGCCTCGAGCAGGACAGGGATGATCAAGATGTTACATAGTCTCAGTTTAGTCCTTCAAGAGAGGGGAGGAGAGGAAACAGCGATTGACAAGAGTTATTCTGCGTTTAATCTCGCTACTGATGGTCTTCGTACTGTTTTCTTGGGAGGTGATGTAGACATCAGCCTAAGATGGCGTTGTGGCTAAGCAGCCGATGGTGTGTCCTTCTTTGAAGGCAGCATATACATCGTTTTCTCATACTTAATCAGACTGTGGTGTAGTGGAGGACCGGAACTCGGGTGGCGCACGCAATTGGAAAGGGACCTCAACTAACTGTGCGTGTGAAACTGGAGGCAGCTAGTTAAAGATCGAGCCCAGTTCCACCCTAACTGTAGCGCGACCTAAAGCAAGTCAGACTTTTTGCTGGTTATCAACTATTGATACCATCAATCTGGCCATCCAACATAGGGAACCAACATGTCTCCTTCATCGACACCCATCATTTTATGACTTTCCTACCATTCTTCCTAAAGCTCGAAAGGAAAAGTGAATGGAGTTCGCACATTGGACTGGGTCTGCAAATAGTAACTATTTCCATTCACCTGCGTAGTCATCGCGATGTGACAAGTCATTAGTCACTTTTATTGCTGTTTAGCACTTGTTTGATATATCCGGCAAATGTTTCACTCAAGTCGTTCTTAAGAATTTGGTTTATAATCAGAAGCTGTTCAACGGGTTTTGAACATTTAGTGCATTTTATTATCGTAATTTTGGTTAGCACATTTTGTTCTGCAAATAGCAAGAAGTGAGCCACCGTTCCACTCCGACTTAGACTTTATTGTGACATCGAATGGCGAGAAATTTGATTTACAATTCAGTTTTAATTGATTTAATTTTGTTTATCGACTCAATCGCATCGAGTCGCGAGCACAATAACCTCTCCAGCGTGATTTTGTGCAGGGATCGGCGATCGAATGATGATCGACTAATGATCACGGTTTGCGTGACGAATTGGGTGATCATGGGGTCCAGGGTTACTTTTAGAAGTACCACGGCCATTAGAAGAGCAAGTGTAGTGGGAATCAACGATCGATGACGGATGGCGTTTCTGTCAAAATGGCGCCCGGTGTAGAAGCATGATCAATGGTACTTGACTAGATTCCAGTCAGAATTGAGTGAAGCGCTCACAAAAGTGGGTGCTAAATGCGAAAGAGATGCTCGCGTTCAAGTTTCAGTCGTAATGGGACACCCAATCGATAACCGCGAAGTCACCCACAACACACCACTGATCGTCTCCACTGGGTGCCGATTGAAAATACACCCCATCTCATCGGTGCTCCATTCAATCATTCGCGATGGTTTTCATGTTCGCCTGTGACATGAATTATACTCTGGCGGAAGTTGAAAACATGCTACCCAAAGGCATCATCTGCCAACCAGATTATTGACATTTGTGTGGCTTGGTCTACCTGGCCCCTGCCTATATATGTTCAAGTCATTCTCGAGAGCTGCATTCAGTCCAAGAGTCTAGAGACCAAGTAATTCCAAAAATGAAGTTCTTCATCGCATTTGTCGCCTTAGTCGTTGCGACTGCCGCAGCTCCTGCCGTGCGCAATCCAGAAGGCCAGGCAGTTATCCTCCGGGATGTCCGCGTGAACAACGGAGTAAATGGATATCAATATGCGTAAGTATCCTGGTCGGTGGAGGAGGGTGCACTTTGATGAAGTTGCTTTGATTGCAGCTTCGACACGAGCAACGGAATTTCGCAGCAAGAAACGGGACTTCTAAAGGTTGTCGATAAGGTTCCAGTTATCGTTGTGAAGGGCACTGCCTCGTGGACGTCTCCCGAAGGACTTAAGATCGTCCTGAAGTATGCCGCTGACGAGAATGGATACCACCCAGTCCTTCCCATCGGTTAAGGGGCAGCGAGACTTTCCTTTTGTGGAGTCGAACTCATTTTTGGACTATTTTTGTAGCAAATAATAACAATGAGATGAGATTTTGATTGTGTTTTCTTCTGGAGACGGGAACTAAGCTTAGTCGAGGCTAAGAACAAGTTTGAGATCATTCTGAGGTTTTCAACCAATTTTCGGACGATTTTCGAGGTTTTATTGAATTCTGGAGCCATCGACTGATGGGTGGGCATGGTGGCCAGTTGGTTGAAGTAGCGCCAGGCCACTGTCCCGCAGATTGACGCGAGTGTGAAGTGGAACAAACCATCGACGGATGTGTCTCGTAAGTCGCAGAGGTTTGATGACGGGCATGCAGTGGCACGATTGACTTATGCTGGCCTAAGGGTGACTGCTGTCAGCCACTTGAACCTAACCAAATTTAAACCTAGTCTACAGTGGAGGCTCGACGGAAAACCGAAAACGTTTAACATTTCCTAAGTACCTGCCCGTCTCCGGTGATCCTCAGACGACGCCACCTAGACACATTCTTCATCGATAGGCTCAACGATTGATGAGAGACATCCGGAAGACTGTGGCGCGGTAGTTTATTCCGTAAACCGTGGATGGCCGACGCTAGTATTACTTACACAGTTCAGCCAGGTTGTCGTAAGACCCTAAGTGACTTCGACATGACGGTTCCCTCCTTATCTCAGCAACTCTTCGAGAAGCAATTGAAGGGTAGAACCATTCTGAAGGCGTGAAGGCTGTGCCAGGGACAACGCCGATTGTAGTCGTTAAGTGCAGGCCTGCTGTTACTTTGATGTTTTGATGTTCTTGGACCCTAGTCATCATCATCATCTTCTGATCCGCATGATCTACTCAACAGGTCGCGGGGTTATGCACGCGCGAGGGATCTCCAGGCCACTCGATCCTCCGCCATCGACTCTAACTCATCAGGAGTTATGCCCAAGTGCAACCAAGTGAGTTTTTGGACTTAGTCCAATCACCTCGCCTTGGACCTGCCAAGCGGTCGCTTTACTGATGGTATCGTATTCAAGGCACGTTTTGTAAGTCGTGATGATGGGGACATTCGTGCCTCTTGACCAAACCGTCGAAGTATAGCCCTCTCCGATCGAAGAAGCAGCTGCTCTGTACTGAGTTTCTCGCGTTCCGTCTCTAACCGACTCTAGTCAACATTCTCATGAACTGCCCAAGACCTGAGAGTCTATGATCACTGATCTGCATTCCAGGGTGGACTTGGGCGTGGCTTTTGAAGCAACCACCCGTGGTATGTGACTCGACGATCGGTGGCGTTTTAAAAGCTTTTGTTGACAAGTGTGTGGTCTGCACATTGTCTGGGACTCGAGGGAGAAGGTGTCAAGAATGTCCTCATCCCCACAATGAAGCCATGGACATCCGCAATGGTCGTCGGTGTGTTCTGCGACCGGCTGTCTTCGATAGCACATTGTTCTTGCGTCAAGATATAGTTTAATTCTGAAAGGCGGAGAAAAAGTGGTCCCAGTTGCCTTGACTGCTGTAGCCCTACCCATGCAGCATCTGAAAACGTGATGCCAGGCGACATCGAATTCATGAAGAAATGCAATACGTTTCGGCGATGTTTTGACTTGTGCAGCAAGCAAGTGCCGTGAATCAGTGCCGGGTGGAGCACTACCTTGTACCTCAAGTGCCTTACACCGGCATAAACGTCTCGTCGTAGTTAAACCAACGACAATACAGTGAACGCTACACAAAATAAATGCTTTTCACTTGAAACCAAACTTGAAACCGTCTCACTTGACATGGTGTAGTTGCTGAAATTCTAGAGACCGCGAGAGAAAGAAGGAAATGACATCAAGTGGAACCCATCGTTGCACACGACTTCAGCGAAGTTCTAAGAATTATGAGTGTTGTTCAGAAGAATTTCTCCGATTTTCTTCCGAAGCATACATTTTTTTTTGGGCCACCGGTGGTTAGTGGTGCTTTGGCTCTTATTCTGGATCTTCCATCTCTCCATCAGCACAATCACTCTCGAGTCACTGCCAAAGCGCAGAGTGACTTCTTATTCTACCGGTCCCCTTCACACATGAGAAAACAAAAAGCATGCACAATACGAGTGGCAGCTGCAGACGCTCGGGTCCACCACGGATTGCAGCGCCAACCATATCATATTGTCGATATGAATCGATTAAAAATAACATATTTCTTTGCATAACAAATCCATCGGTTCCTCATTTATTCATAAGAGCACTTCCGGCTTGTGTATCTTTATGCAGATCGTGTTGTGTTTTCAAATTTGATGCCGTCATAAACACATCAGGCGGCCATAGTATTATAAAATATACTACAAGCTCGACCTTTTGATCGAGATGTTTTTTAATCATGCAAGAGGGAGGATTTTTGTCATTCATGCACACTCATAGTCTTATGCAACCTGAATGGATATTAAACACCTCAAAAATGTCATCGAGTGGATTCGCTGAAAATTCACTAAGAGCCTCGGCAAGGTTGACTTAATAAACCCAAGGCTGCGGACTGACAACACTGAAGCTTGGCATGATTTACTATTGAAATGACTCCATTTCGAGGAATAATACAATTTGTGCTTAGCAGAGTTTGAATGGAACTTAAGAAAGCAAGATGGACATGACTGTCAAGAGTGGTCAACGGTGAGACAAAGTTTGACCCCTCCGTACGACGCTTCCTAGAGCACTTAGGGGTTATCTATGTGAGGATTGTGTGGCAAAGTTCTATGCAATTGCTTCAAAATAATGAAATTCAATGTCCATTGCAGTCGTGACGTTGTGGGTCTGTGCGTCGACTCCTACGCACTTGAAGCTTGGTGTCTCTCCCTTCCACTCGTGACAGAACAATAGCACGCACAACACAAGTGGTTTTTGTAGAAGCTAAGTCCGCTTTACGGGCTGTAGTGCCACCCATATTGTGACTGTCCGTTGCATATTTGTTGGGACTACATCGTAACAGTGTTCGCTTTTGTGGAGTTCCACAGGGATGAGAACTTGGACCACATATGTACCGGCATACGAATAGGCTCATGAAATTTCCAACAAACCTTGTACATAAGTGATCAACTCACTAGTGTAAAGTCAGCCAATGCTATTGAGGAATTTGTGAAAATGGCGCCCGGCATATATCCGCAATCAACGACGATGTAGTGCGATGCACTGTAATATTTTCTGATGTGATGTTGAAAGTAGGACATTCAACGAAATGTTCACACAGCCTGATCAGAATGAGTACAGGGGCACTTATCGGCGTCATCACTGCTCACTGCATCAAGACTGGGTTTGCAGCAGCTGCAGAAACGAGAAGGAGGCGGAAACTATTTAGCACCTTCTACAGAATTGTAGCGCTATCTCCTCCCGAAGGAGAAACCACCTAGTGGTGCTACTTCTTTAATAACGTGGCGGATCTAAGCAGTTCTGTCAAACTGGTTTTGGGAATAGAATCGATTAGATCCATGACGTAATGGACCTACACTGGCCAATATGTGACTGCTGCTTACTGGCAGCCAGCCATTTTAACCGAACCTAGTCCAACGATGTAGCGAAATCGCCAAACAAGCAGAATTAATTTAAGAAAGTGAGAACTGCGTATGCAATATGAAGATGGAATATACCATATCCGACATCATTAAATGGGGACTAAGAATAACTAAGCAATGATGCTTGTCGGCTGGGCTAAACCTATGTCACGCAAAAACCACCATAGTACCTTTCACTAGAAAACGAAAACTGGAACAACTAAAACCAAAAACTAAACTTGTGTGGCATTGTAGGGTGCCTAGAGATGCTTAAAGAGCTGAGTAGGAGAAACAGAGTAAAACTCTGAATAATTGTCGACTCCCTATCTAGGAAAGGAGCATATGCCCTAAACCATTCTGTGCTGTATGAGACTATGTCCTCACAGAAGAATTCAGAAACTTGGAAAAACCACAAAAATCGTAGTTGCCGGATTGTAAAGAGATGCTCAATGAATGCGTACGTTGCGTACGAAATATATCCAACCCCTCTACGGCAACACACGCAACAGGTCCTATGGGTGTGAGCCTCAATCTTGGGACACCAAAAGCAGCGCACCTTAAATCAACTCCAGACAAAACAATGCTCAAAAATCTTCCGTCAGCTGTGCAGGAACTTTGAAGAACAGTACACAGCAAAACATATTTGCTCATAACATTTATTTTCTTAAACAAGCTCAATGCTAGAGATTTTAGGCATCTTCACGTCATGCATACCATCTTGCTTTTGAGATATAAGGAAATGTAGTCACAAGCACGCCTGAATCAATGTCTAGTACTATGGATGCCGCAACAGTCCAATGTGGACATGGGTCTATACAGCACTTGTGTTGTGCGTGCCACTGTTCTACCAAGAGTGGATAGCTTAGATTTTACACAATGAAGGATTTGAAAATATGGACTAACACGAGAATAATCCCCGAAGTTAGCGAATATAACATGGCGCCCTCCGGTCGTCTGTGGAATCAATAAATCACATTGGTTAGCGCTGGTAGTCGTCCTTAAGGCGAATGCAATTAAATCATCATGGAACCAGCGTTTTGAAGAGCATCACAGAGTCACCAGCATAGTCGACGACATTGCTGGTCTTGAAAAGTGCACAAACTCAGACATACAAACGTAATACACAACCCCTATCATCCTACGAGTACAAGAGGTTCTACGATGCCCTGGATCATAGACAAGATGGAGTGGAGCGGATTCTTGGTGTTTTGCTTTGTATTGGGCAATTGGTGTCATCTCCGAAGTGACGAATCGAGAAGATCAAGGGTATGGATCACAATTCGTAGCGGAAACATTCATCAACTCATATGGACGCCAATACTCCGGATAGAGAACTTATTTATTTCTATTCTTCTGGTACGCAAGGCGGAGATCAAATCTGGGGTATGACACTCCAACTATCACAGATGCAAGACAACGTGGCCGTGATAACTGTGAGCAGAGTGCCCGGGATAGTCGAAATTGTAAGACGGTATTGGCTCCATATCTCCAGGCGTCCAAAGTAGATATAACTACTCCACCGCATGAGTTAATAGACTGAACGTCATTCATCTAGTGCACAAAGAAAAGTACGAGAACGTCATGCATTCCAGTTCATACCTCAATCACAAAAAAATACCCAAACTCTTCCCTTAGCTTACATTTTTGTTTAATTGTTTATCATTAGACCTTCACCTTCATCTTCGCCCCCACATGCGACATTCTGTAAATTGTTTTCGTAAACATCGTCTCATTTCATTCATCATTCGAATAGAAATGAACGCATACACTGGCGAGACGATGGCGCTGAATCATCCGGCAGATGACCTGCAAAGATTTATGTCTCCGTACATTTTACTACCGACGCCACACCTTCTGAGATCTTTGGCCTTCTCTAAGTGACTCTAAGTGTGGAACCAGTGCAGCCATCATTTTTGACACAAAAATCAAACGAAGATCGCTCGGAATGGCCTTTGATTGGTCTCCAGTCGGTTTGGTGTGACCAGAATTGGACGAGAAGTGTAAACAAAATTCTCTCAAGAAGTAGTTCCAATGGACAATCACATGCTTTTAGTTAAAGAATGTGTGGTTTTAACGACTCATGAAGTAATCGATATGTGATATGCTTGCTTCACCGCATTGTTGGAACATTGTGCAAATCTACCACAATTTGTTCCTTCAATGAATGCTCATAATGTGAATAGCGACCATCATTGTTTTATTGCCCGACCAGTCACATTGATAGTCTTGAACTCTTTGGGACACTCCCACGAACTGTTTAGAAACTGAGTGACTCCGATCACACCCCCATGGAGTTGGGCCTGGCTTCTATCACTACCATCGGTGATGTCCCCGAAACGTCGACTCGACGCCTTCTGAAACTGTGTCCATTCCTACGTATGACAGTATAGTCTTGTGGCGTGGCTGTTAAATGCATACTTAAAGGCATTGACAAGAATACTGAGATATGCATGTCTACCAACAGCAGTCTTGGAGGCGCCACTCCCCTTGCTGCCAATAGATCTCTATAGACAGGCATCAAGAGAACCGTGTGGCGCCATCACCGAATTCTACACAAACGCGTTTCCTTGGATTTAAAAGACCTCGTAAGACCAACTACTCGACTTGGAATGGGCATCTTCTCCAAAATGTCAGACACCACTTTACTCAATCCGACTTCCAGACTTCTTCTCCTTCTTCTTTGCGTTGCTCTACAGTCCGAGGTGGACCTGGGACTCAACCAACGAGTCTCTCCACCTGAGCTCCGAGTTTGTCGGAGTGTGTCTAAAATGGATGCATGCCATGTCGCACATGGTGACTGGAGTGGATGCCGCCGTTGATCAGTTCATCCTCCGCCATTCGTAAATAGGCATGAGCTCTAGCAAAGACTCACTCTCCTGCTCTCTCCCGTTTGCAGACGTCATCCCGAGGGTTTGGATATCTATTTGTTGGTCGAAAGTAATAGCCTAGGCTTTCGTGAACAGAGTCTAAGTACAGACGCATATGCCTGCATGGCATGCCGCGCATTATCAACGCATCGACTTTCTGACTATGGTAGCGTTTTTCAAGAGAATCGCCTTGGAGCCAAAGAAGCGGTTATTCCTAGGATTCCTGCTTGTCTCTCAGGATTGGTGGGTCCCCTGTCACTGGTAAGGAAGTAGCTGACGAATAGCCAACATCACTTGCAGATCTTAAAAACGAGGTCAATAGTTGGGCGTAGCCCTAGAGTCAGCTAAATGAAGGTGGAATGGTCTTTTTAACCGCAGGGTCACTCGAACACTCGGACACTCGGACACTCGGACACTCGGACACTCGGACTTTCGGACGGACCCAACAACCTCCCCAGTAAGATGCTAGCGATGATAGTTGCAGTAGCCTGATACGAGATTAGGACTTGCCAGTAACATGCAATAAGAGGCTGTGGAGATAAAGAGGAACAAGAGGATCCTCCCTCACTACCTCCGTCTGTATATCGACATCGCTCAACAATGCTATGGACAACGAACTGGTGCAACTATGACGTACTTAATTCCACGAGTTCATCAGGACCTAAGTCGGACTTTGCCCGTCTAAACACTGGCAGTTTCTGAGCAAGTCCAATGAATCGAGGAAGACACTATCAGAAACATTACAGGCATCGTTCCCAAATTTCAACCATGGACCTCCTCAGAAGAACTCGACCGATTCACCGCCTCCACGATCAATTGTGCCTTAGCACTCGTTCATGAATGCGGTACCCACTCAATTGAACTCTACACTTACTCCAGCTATTACGGTTCACATTTTACTTTCCTCCTTCGACGCTAAAATGAATTTTCCAAAAAAAACACAATCATAGGCGAGCACAGAATGAACGTCGAAATCTTCAAATTAGTCATTCCCAACGAGCTCCACATTTGCATCGTACTCCCATTCCGACTGACAGACTCCCCCCTTCCCCCTCTGCTAACGGCTAAGGCATTCAAAAATCCAACTCCCCCCATCGCGAGTCGCGGCTTAATCACTCGCGCTAATAGACGCATTATGTCACATCAAAATATGAAACTCATTTAAATCACTCCCATCGAAAGGTTACCGAACGCAGCGCGACGACGCAGATTTTAAGCACGGTCCCAGGCGATCTATGGCATTTGAGGTGATTTGAAAATTCATCGTTTTGCGGTCTGACTTTCGTATATATATGCAGGAACACTTTCCCAGAACTACATTCAGTCCAAGAGTCTACAGAACCACTAGACAACAAGCCATATCCAAAATGAAATTCTTCATCGCATTCGTCGCTCTGATCGTTGCCGCTGCCGCAGCTCCAGCTGGCCCCGAAGCCGACGCAGTCATTCTCAGGGATTTACGTGTGAACGACGGCGTTAATGGCTATGAATTTGCGTAAGTATCCTGGCCAGTGGGTGAGAGAGACTTTAACCAATTCGCTTCGATTGCAGCTTCGACACCAGCAATGGAATCTCACGGCAAGAAATCGGAACTCTGAAAGTGGTCGACGACGTTCCAATTATCGTTGTGCAAGGCGTGGCCGAGTGGACCTCCCCCGAAGGACTGCAGGTCTCTCTGAAGTATGCCGCCGATGAGAATGGATACCAGCCTGTCCTGCCAATCGTCTAGATGTACATAGTTAGCGCTCTTTTGTACCTACATATATACGAGCTCCTTCGGTTGTTAAGGAAATAAAGTTTTGTTGGAGTTTTTTTTTTAGAAATTTTCTGTATCTCTCTTGTCTATCTTGGATCATAGTCACTGGGTCACATCTTGGATGTGGTCAGGCATAAGAAATACTTTCCTTTCTTTGATGCGGTTGTCAGTCCTCCGCACAACTGCTCGGCTGCACACTGTGTTTAACATTGTATAGTTCAGTAGTCAACGCTTACAGGTAGAGCGCGTTAGGAAAGCTACGAAGGGGCTGTACGTCAACAAGGATGATTCGTGCTGTCAAAAAAACAATGTGAAACCGCAGAAAGACTGGTGTTTCGGAAGCCTCACTCGTGGCAGTCGACTTAGACTCGAACACGCTCGAACACTCTGTAATACACGTCGCACACTTTTTTTCTTCAACATTCCCTGTCCTTTTCAGCATATTCCCTGGTTTGCAGTAATATCCACCTCGTACTGCGTGAGGATATTTTCAAGTTGGTGAGCGGCCCCCGGAGTTGTTATGCCCTCCGTACAACAGCCAGTCTTATCGGGGTGGATATGCGCCTCCCTCTTGCCTTAACTGTTCGCTGCATGCATTGCATAAGCATTAGCTAACAGCAGAGCTGATTCTTGGTTTTTTCGAAAGAAAAAATTCTACGTCGGATATATGGTCCCGTCTGTGATGAAAGCAAATGGAGGAGAGGACACAACCGGGAACTCTACGAGCTGTACCAAGATGTGGATGTAGTCCGGAAGGAAAAAATCCGTCGGCAAAAATCGAATGCATGCACAACAATGCTCCAGCTAAGAGCAGCCTTCGACTCCCAGCCTCCTGTTTCGAGAAGGAGAGGAATACCGAACCTTCGGTATAAAGGGATGATGGGAAACAGCGTTCCCAGGACTGTCAACGATGGAAGGCTCGTTACCACTTTAAGCTCCGCTTTCTCAACTGAAGCGCATTTTTATTCGATACAAAATTTGCTGTTCTAAGCCACCCATCATCCAAAACAATCCTTATCATATCCGGCGAAATATTAAAGCCGGTCGAATTAAAGCTGAAAAACCACGAGATTTCCAAGAAATAAGATTGAGTATCAGACAGAATGAAAACATCCTATTGTTGGCACAAATCTCTATCGTGATAGACTACGACCCAAGTGCCAACCAACAGTGGTTAGACGGACACGTTTTCGCCTATTCCAGCTGTCTCCAGTGCTGGTCAAGCTTAGAGTAACTGTTGTAATATCATTCCAGAAGGCACTCACGCCTTTGAAAGGAATATGGTCGTGTTTATTGGTGGTGACTTCATAAACGACTTCATAGACATCTGATGTCTTGATTGTTGTTGCCTGTTAAATATATACTGCTTGTTTTATTGGGCTCAAGTGACAACTGAAAAGGACAGACTTCTTTCGAAAGTCTAATTTGAAACCGGATAAGAAAGCTCTTGTTTATTTCGAGAGGGATTTGAATCTTCATTGGCTCTTTGACAATATAGATAAGAAGAGGAGATACAACCACGGGCTTGTGATTGCTTGTGAATCGACAGGCATCTAGGAATGAACGCGTGAAAAAGTGGCTGAGCCATCTGGCGTTTTTTTTTTAAACCACAGGTTATTTTGACATTGACAGCTGTTTTCTGCTCGAAATCTTGACAGAAAGTCAGCATCATGCCTCCGCGGAATGAAATGAGTCGCTTTGCGCTTTACGTTGGGAAATATTGAAAACTTTTATTTTTTTATATATTATTCTGCAGCCCAAACAGTGTGGGTTTTTTTTTAAGAAAGTTTTGGCCGAAATAAAGCACCCTCCGCGACTGATGTACGCAAGTTTGTGCAAAAAGTTCATGAGACTGGTATGCTAGTGGACAACACTAGGATCAATCTCAACAGCTCAACATTTCCCGCACTAGCCTGAATTATGCAAAAGATCCAATTGACTCAGCAATGGAAGGCCCGCAACCATCCGCTTCGCAGTTTGGGCCTTACAGCAGCTTCAATTGGAAAACAATCTTGGGCGAAAACTCATCATTTCTGCCGAGGCGCATTTTCATCTCGGCGGCTACGTTAACAAACTAAATTGCCGCATGTGGGGTTCGGAGAACAAGCACATTATGGTGGAGAAGCCAATGCATCCACAGAAAGTGACCGTTTGGTGCGGCGTGTGGCATCATTGGACCATTTTTCTGGGATCAATGTTTCGGTCCACGATGGGCGTTACAGAGCCATGTTAACCGACTTTTTGTTTTTACTGAAACCGACTTTTTTTTTACTGAAATTGTTGTTTTGCAGGGGACCGCGAAGGACCGATGTTATGACAACAAACCGCAAACGATTCAAGCACTTAAAGCCAATATTATCCAAGTCATCGGTGAGCCACAGCCCGAAACCACCAAAAAGGTTTTGGAAAGTTGGGGTGACAGAATGCACTTGAACGACGTTGTATTTCATAATTAATGGGAAATGTTTGTCCTTACTAATAAAGCCATAGTACATGGAACACATTTAATTTTGTTAATTTTATTGCGTTTTTAAAAAAGAAACTTGTATTTGGCCCACTCTATAGATACTGTCCTCAATCAACTTGGTGTACCGAAACTCGGTTGGTGGCTATTTCATTTCATTTTGGATTGAGAATAGTTGCGAGGTGTGTGAAATGCACTCTTGTTTCCCATTAACGATAGAAAATAAGGAAGACTTTCAAGAATCGGTTATTTTTCACGGTACTCAGAAGAACTCTGCTGGATGCAAAGTACATTGTTTGATGGCTACTCAAAGAAGACGATGCCGAGTTCAATACCCAGAGCTGGATGCACCTCAACTGACAACGAATTCAGAAAACTGCAAAGAAATCACAAACTTCGCCACAGATTAACGCGCAAAACCCACAACGCTAACTGATCCCTTCCACTGACTGCGATTGCAGCCAACAGCTTGTTCGAATTTCACAATCGGACCGCTGTGCTAACGAGACTAACAATGGAACCACACATGACGCCAATTGAAAATTGCTCTAGAACAAGTCCGATCCCATCCCAGCCCGCACCACCCCAGCAATCAATTTGAACATCTCCGATGGGGAGATTTTTCTGACGGTAATTGATTTTGCGGTTTTAGAAAAGTGCTAAATCGGCTGTAATTTATCGAACAAAAGTCCCAAAGACGCATAGCCTGCCACCCGATAATTAATACCGTCGAGTCAATGACACAAAAACAACGAATTCCGTCGAAAACATCGTTAAACGGTCTGGGTCACCAACCGTCCTCGCAGACCTTGGCACATCCCACACACGACCCATCTAGATCCGTCACTGCAACCAGGCCCACCTACGCTCGAGATCTAATCCCAGCGCAAAACCGTTAAGTGAATCATTTGGCGTGACAAATGCGCAATCACTCACTACCAAACAAAAAAATGATACTCAAGGTGTCTAGCAGCCTATCCAGACCGATCGGTTGGGTGGGCAGTTGGGGGAAACCCGTGAAATACCGTCACACTGGCACTCTTCATTCATACTCGCATTAAAATGAAGTTGAAGCCATTAAGCCGCACATCACTTGGACGGCCTTCAAAAAACCAGGCCACTCGCGCAGCTGTCAACACACATTCTAATCCATGACCGATCCGCTGGGGTTCTCATAAAATTACTCATCTCGCCACGCGGAATAGCAAAATGCCAAGACCGTGGTCTGGTGAGACATTCCAATTGCAAATGCCTTCGCTGCCCGAATGAGACTATTTCTCAGTTGAGGCAGGCGCCTGTCACCTTGTCGCCTCCAACCAGCCAGGCTCCCATCATCAAGATTCACCTTAAAGCTTGAAAAACAATTTTATGACCGGCATTTATTACGCAATAAAATACGGACAGCCTTGCACTTGTAGTGCCATCAGCGGCCGCCTTCGCAGGGCGGCACTGGAATGTGCGATCGTCACGCCGCGCCGCTGCCGCCGTCTCTGTACCAAGTACCTCGAGAGTCACCAGAGTCGCGGCGACGCGGGTGGACTCCGAGAGAACTGGTTAACATTGATGGCATACGCTGTGGTCACGCTAAAATCGGACGAGGGAGACAGAGAGAGAGATACAATAATTAGCAACCCCTCCGATCGATCGGGATTCGCTTTTGTGTTGGTTCACATTTTTGGCGATCTCGCCTCCGTCCGGCGTTCTTGTATATATATACAGCGACGGCGAGAGTACTGCAATCAGTTCGGCACTTTGCATTCCTCGTGTAAGGACCCCGAGAGAGAAGCACCCAAGCACCCGAGTCACCTGTGATCAAACAGAAATTTGTGAGACCAAGCAATCGAGATGAAGTTCGTCATTGTATTCGTAGCCGTGGTTGTTGTCTGCGCCGCCGCGCCGGCGCCTGGAGACGAAGCGGCTGCTACGTCGTTGCGCGACACCCGTCAGAATAACGGCGTGGACGCCTACCAGTACGAGTGAGTATTTTGAGTGATTTTTGTTTCAACGGTTCAGTTAATCAACTAGCCCTTGTCTAGTTTTGAGACCAGCAACGGCATCAAGCGTCAGGAGAGCGGCCAGCTGAAGCAGATCGGCGAAAACTCCGCCATCGTTATGACCGGATCCGCAAGCTGGGAAGCGCCCGATGGCAGCCAGCACGTGATCAGCTACACCGCCGACGAGAACGGCTACCATCCAGTGTTATAAGTGATCGTCTGAGTACGGCTTTCCACGGCACGGCACAGTTTGTTAGATATTTTAAATATATAAGCGTATTTCGTTGAGTTCATTAAGAGCACTTCTGTCTTTCAATTCGTCGTTCTCGAGCCTGTAACAAGGGGCTTCAGGGTTGTTCATTTGGACCTTAGTTGAAAGACTTAGTTCGTGGTCAACTGAAACGGTGTTGGCTACGTTGGATGCGAGCAGAGGCAGACCGAGAACCGGTTGGTGGCGAATTCGCCGACTGTGTGAGACAGGTTTTGTCATAAAGCGTCGTGAATGGGAAGAGTGCTTGCTCCAGTTAGCCCACAACTGTTGAAAATTTCAAGGCAAATGGAGCTTCTTCCCGTCGATTCTGTCTTGATCTTGGCGTTTGTGGGTCTTTCTCTGAGTGGAAGGATGACGGTTTTATGGGCCACACGAGCCTTGAATCTGCTGAAGGGTGTCGCGACGGACAAGCTCTTGACCGAGAAGGAATGTGTGGTGAAAGTCTACTTCTGAGTGATAATTGCGCAGTGGATTCCAGAGATATGAGATCAGATTCTTGATCTTATGTTAATTGCTTTTGTCTAGAAGGTATGCATCGACGATGTCATGTGCCTTCGGCTGGCAGAGGGTAGTGCTTGAGATGACTCCCCTGTCTCGTCGCCTTGATTACGACCTCAATTGATGGCTCAGTGGGAGGTGTTTAGGGGACGGACGGGGTTTTCGTGGGTGACGGTTAACTGTTAAGATTTCGAGACATGATCACTGAATGTTCGTCGGCTTACGACACACATAACTGTTGGCAGTCGCTGTGAATGCCGTTTTTGCTTTCAGCCGACGCTACGTTGGGGTTGATAGACGTTAAATTGCTTAGTGACTCCTCAGAAAGATTATAAAGTCGACTTTATTCTTCCTAATTGTTAGGTCGGGTGAGTGTTTATGGGGTGAGTGGCACAGTTGAAGTTGGGACCCACATGAACCCTGATTGGATTGACTTCTGCACTTCTTCGTACTTTAGGTGAGGACTAAAATACGGCTAATTTTCACGTTTTCACAACGAAGAAATGCATTTATTGATTTCAAATGACACCTCTTCTTGGATGATACAGTGCAACAAACATAAAAATGTAACCACATCTAAGTTATATTTGGTGAACTCAAACCACGAGAAGGAGATAGCAGCGAGGTCCTTTAAAACACAATCATGCGCATGGCCAGGTAAAGAGTCTAGTAAAGTCTTTCAATGTGATTGCTAAGAGCCCGAATGGAATTTTTGACCAGAGACGAATTGAAGTACGTCCCAGGATGTAGACAAACCAAGCGCATGCTTCCAAACGTTTGTAAGAAATCCTGGTTAGCCTAAGCGATGAAACCCTCTGCGACGCCTGTGGAGAAGACGACGATACTGCACAGCGCTTCCTCTGTCACTGTCCCGCCTTTGCTCGGATCTGATGGCAGTTATTTGGTGCTGATGAGGTAAGACCTGATGATGTTGGCTCCTATCACAGTATTCCTCTGGAATACCATGAAATTTCATTAAATGTAGGGACCAGTTTTTGAGTCTGAGTGCCCCAGTGTAGAGGTCAAAAACCTTCGGCAAAAAAAAATTGATTAGTAGCACTTTTCTACTAGTTCAATCTGCTAGTCATTTGTAAACCACTTGCGTACCTAATGTGTAAAGTCCAATCTCAAAACAATGCGGATTCGAGAAAGTCCACAAAATGGGAAACCCTCTGAATTGCGTCAACTATAGAGGCGTCAGTCTTCTGAACATCGCGTACAAGATCGTATCCGCCGTTTTGTGTGAACGCCTAAAGCCGTTCGTCAATCCACCATCGATCCAATATTCACCATACGGCAAATTTTCGATTTCGATTTTAGGGCCGCGTATATATTAGTCTAGTTTTGGCATCCCTACCAAATTCGTCCGTTTGTGTAGGATGACGATTGAGAATGCACGCTGTTCCATCAAGGTCGGTAAAGACCTAACCGAGACCTTTAATGTCAAAAAAGGATTCAGACAAGGCGACGCGCTGTCATGCGACATCTTCAACATCATTCTTGAAAGAATTGTTTAAAACTTGCACGGTAACACCAGAGGAAGTCCGTCCAACTACTCACATATCCCGCCGATATTGTCATTATTGAAAGAACGCAGCGCCATATCAATGGCAAAACACGTGAGTATTGCGACTGAGGCCGCAAATATGGGTTTAAAATATACGCTGTCAACAAGAAAGAATACCTGACACCGACGTCTCGGACAAAACGTCACTACCTAGGAACAGCTATTAACTAAGCCAACGACACCAGTGCTGAAATCAATTGAAGAATAACTCTACTAACTCAGTCCTGTTATATGGCGCAGATGCATGGACTTTGTCAAAAGCGGACGATGGTGCTCTTAGCTGCTTTGAGAGGGAAAATCTTCGGGTGATTTGCGGCCCCGTCCGGGTAGATGGTGAGTGGAGAAGATATAACAACGAACTGTAGGAGCTGTTTAGCAGCATCGACTTAACCAGAAGAGTGAAGATCCAACGATTGAGGTGGTTAGGTCATGTAGAGCGGATGGAAACCTATGCTCTGGCTTGAGAAATCTGTGAATCTATCCCCGAGGGGAGGTGCAGTAATAGTGCCAATACAAAAAATTCGTACTGCTAGGGCAACGAATTCAGCCAATAACCTGCTACGCCAATCCTCGCTTCGTCCCCCGAGTAGTATTCTGTTATTTGGATAGAAACGATCTCATACAGCACAAAAATGCGGTATCGTTCAGCTTTCTGTTCAACTGTGGATGGGCAGCTCAACCACGATCGCACTGTCGCACAATGTGCTGAGGAGGGTGTCCTCCGTTTCAGTAAGGTACAGGTACCTACGCATAAGGTTTGGTGGCTGGGAAGCGAGGGAAAACCCTCTTCGAACCCTTTAGACCTTTGGTAAAAATATTAGTCCGGATCCCTTCATGGGGCGTAGTCGGCCTATGTCTTGTAGCAGATTACCAACGACTGGACTCTTGCATAAGTTTCACAAATCGAATAAAAGAAAACAAGCAAGATTTCCTAAGAAGCCAAAAAACGCTTCGATACCCCAAAGCAATCAGGTCTAGTGTGAACAAAGCTAGTTTCCGACTAGTTTCCTGAACAATCAATAAAGACATGTCAAGACGACGCTAGAACCTGTACCCAACAGAAGCCACAGCCATGACAGCGAAGTGCCGTCGATCCGTAATTCGCCAGTTGCGCTAGTCTATGAGAGACTCGAGAGAAGGAAACTTTGATAGACTATCGTAGATCGTCGTAGTGACAGCTGCGCATCATTTCTGAACCCATCCGAGACTTAAGACCGATCACACTCGTCTGGATCGTCTTGTATCGCTGAAGCCGACAAAACGATCAGACAATTCGCATTAACTGATGTTCGCTTTGTAAAGCCATAACTAACGCTCTGACTAACAGACTAGCAATCTCTATTCAGAAGCATTACCGTGAGCCGAAAATAGCCAGCCAGCCATTAGTCACAGCAATCGAACGCCAGTCTATTCTCCTTTGTCTTGAGAGTCAAAACCAGTTCCTCAATTGCCCTCATCATCATTTGCGGAATCCTTGTCTGGACGATCAATAACTTCACGGGCTACTCGATCATTGTAAGCGAACTCTGCCTCCGCAGGGACTGACTTCCAACTGAACTTAGACCTTTCCACCGCCTCCCCAGTGGCTGCAATGCCACTTGACGATGAGTCAAGTAACGAGCTGCCATTGAACAATGGCCCATAAACATCGCAGAGCAGAAGAACCGTAAAACGAAAAACAGTGAAATTCCAGCGACAATTGCATGAAATACCAACCGAAACCAGTTGGCCGCCGCCTCCTTGCATGCCCGCCATAACGACCAGCCGATGAATTAACAATTTTAATCCAGTCTTGCGTCATCCCAAGCGCCGCAGACGGCCGCGCCACCCCTGCGTCCCGTCACTAAAACCGGAAGGGGAGACGCACCAAACTACAGGCACGGAAAGTACTCGAAGTGAGTCGAAGCCATCGATACTCGTTCGCCGGTGTGATGAATGAATCTCTCGAATTTCGCAGTCAAAGTGTGGCTGCCGTGAATCCTGCTCTCCGCATCGATTTGCATTCATTACCGCTCCGAAATGTAAGACATAATCGATTTTAATTTATCCCCAATGACCTCAGCGGGGCGGCAATAAATTTGCGATATATTCCCGGCCGGGACAGTTGGAGAGGGGGCCACCTTGGGCAGCAGCGGGAGTAGAGTGACCACATGCGGACAATTAGATGTCAATTTAATCGAATTTGCCGCCTTGATGCTGCGTGGGATGCGGCCAGTGGAGTGCGATTGCATAACATCAGCTTAATGAAGACCTCTTGGGTTTTTTTTTCTTTGCCATCAAACGGCGGTGATGGTGGGGCGTTTGTGAGAAGCGCTGTGTAGTTCGGAAGACGTGGAGGAGTCAAAAAATGCAATTGTTAAGCGATCAGTCATTGAAATGTCTGCTTTTCGGGTGAAAGCAATCATTTTTCGAGCACGTGGGCTGCATTTTCATCATTTGTGGGAAAAAATTCGGATTTTTCGTTCGTTTTTTAGGTTTGTTCAGCAAAAGTGGTCGGTGTGCCCCTCCGTCTACCGGCTGTCTGCTCACGGCTTCCACACACTTCTCTCTATTCTTAAAAGCGATCGATGGATTTCTTTTAATTGGATGCTTTGGATCTGAATATCAATTTTTACGCTTGATCATTCTAAATAGGCGCGCATTTGAGGTGGTTCCCATTTGGTGTACAATGTTTGGGAATTCAGAAAACAAAACATGTCGTGTCTCTTATTTTGTTCCACGATTTTCATGCCCAATACGAAGTATCCGACTTGATCCCTTTGGAGGGTGAACTGTCCGTACGACAGTAGATTTCAATCAATAGCGGTCCGTCGACTCGTGAACACGAATCGAACGCGATCGAAAAGAACACGATACATCAAGCATCATCTTTGTTGGTCGTTGGATCATCTCGTTGTCTGTTTTTTGCGAGCCTGTTGGTTGCTTATCGCTTGCCAGGCAACAGTGTATGTTCGCATTGTCGCCAGATTCGCTCAGTCTTAGTCGACATGCAACAATCGGCGACACTTTTTTTTATTCAGGGTAACCAGATAAGATTGATAGAAAATGAAATGTAAGTAAAAGTCCAACGGTGTGAGATATGAAATTGATGCCGGCTTTATTTTCAAGCTTCATTCATACCATTATGTTTTAAATTAACTTAAAGCAGTGTAGTGCGTACATCCTTGCGATTGAATGCGACCAATGACGTTGATCCCTTTTTGCTCAGCGTCTGCCCCCGAGCTGCTCGCCGTTGCTCAAATACTCAGGCTAAGCCATCAAGCGCTGGCTCTGTCGGTTGTAGATCTCGTAGTTTGTCATAAGAGACGCTAGTACTGCAACCATAAACATCTATTGCCTGACTGTTTGGTGCGGTTTATGGGCTGGCGGCATCATCGGGCCGTATTTTTTCCAAAATGAGGCCGGTCTGGCAGTTACTGTGAATGGTGGTCGCTCTCGTGAAATGATAACGAACTTTTTATGGCCCGAATTGGAAGATATGAATGTGGACGATATGTGGTTTCAACAGGCGGTGCCACTTGCCACACAGCTAACGAAACAATGGCTCTTTTGCGCGACAAATTCAATGGCCGTGTTATCTCACGTGGTGGCGATGTCAATTGTCCGCTAAGATCATGTGATTTGACACCGTTGGATTTTTTTCTTTGGACTTAATTGAAAGAAAAGGTGTACGTCGATAAGCCAGCAACAATTCAAGAGCTAAAGGATGAGATAATTCGGCACATTAACGGCATAGAATCTCAATTATGCTTCAGTGTCATCGAAAATTTGGACCATCGGATGGAGGTGTGGTGCCAATTTCGCGGCGGCTATTTGGCCGATATTTTATTCCATACATAATTGAACCATACCAATATTATCATAATAAAAAGAAATGACAATAATTTCCTAAATAATTTGTGTTTTATTCAAAATCAACATCGGCCCTTAAAATTTAACTACTACTTAAGATTAAGGTGTTCTATGAAGCCGTGTTGCCATATATCGCACCAAACAGTCAATATTTGTGGATGCATTTATGCTTGGTCGAACATTTGTGGATTTTTATCGTTCCAATAGTGGGAATTTTACTTAGCCAAAAATCTTCGAGTGGTTCAAGAAAATTATCCAAATCCGGATGGCAGTCCATCAATTCCAGCGTCACGGAGTTGTTTAGGGTCGTCCGGCTTCAAATCATGTGTCAGCACACATTTGTACGGATGTAGGCCCAAATTCAACCACAAAATAGGCCCGATTGACTCTTGAAGTTGGCCAATTCAGCTCATTGGTGCCGGTGGAGATTTCTGGGCCTTTTTCGATAGTGGTCGCTACGGCGGCTTTGTTTACTTTATTTTATATTAATCTCTGTATGGTTGGTGGCTTAAAGTCCCAAAGAGTGTATTCACACTTGAACTTTTCCAGTCCACTGAAGCCATGATGACTGTCGAACATACGACAACGTGAAAGTGGGTATTTACAACTAAGTCGGAATACCGATAACATTTTTTGATTTGATTTCCGAACATTCGTTCGGCAAGAGATGCATGATGAAATGACACACCCGATTCCTTGAACAGCTGCTGGAATGTAACAATAGGAAGAACTATCATTGCTATCTGGTCAACCTTCAAGATTTGACATCTGATATGTGATTCATGACATGTGTCAAAGTCAGATACGCTCAGTTAGTATTGCCATTTCATCTCCGAAAGACCTATACTCGAGCAACGTTTACAAATTATTGCACTGCGGTCCAATTGCAATAGTGGGAAATTTGTCTCCCATTTTGGACTGGATTACGTGATTTGACAGCATTATGAGAAATAAAATCACTCGTCTAGGTAGGCAGGTAACTCCTTTATTTTCTAGGGCTACACAATTGCAGTTGTTAGATACATTCTGTTCCATCGTATCTGCAGCTTCTGCAAAAGTCTATAGGCGGTATGTTGAGACGCATAGCATGTGTGGCTATGGCACAGTGTCCGGTAAGGACTCCTATTAGCAGCGTATTGCGTACATCCTTGCAATTAAATCCGACCAATGATGTTGATCTCTTTTTGCTCAAGGTCTGCCCTCGAGCTGCTCACCGTTGCTCAAATACTCAGGCTACGCCATCAAGCGCTGGCTCTGTCTACGGCTTCGTCCTCTAACTTTATCTTGAAATCACTCGTCTAAGTATGTCGATAAGCTTGCTACAATTTCAGTCTAGGAAGACAACATTGCACATGTTGTCAGCCAATATGCTCGAAAAGTTAGATTCTCCGTATGTACCACTTAAAACCTATTCGTGGTCAACTTTTACATGAAGCAATTTAAAAAGGATAAATGGCAGGTATTGGTTAATCAAATGAAATAAAAAAATGTACACATTTTGACAAATTTCGCGACGTTTTTTTGAAATCAAAAACCAAGCGCTTTAAAGATCACCCTTTATACACTTCAGGCGAAATCAAACCAAGCGATAATGTGGTTAAAATGACATTTGAGACATGATGACGGGAACAAATAGAAAGTTTCTATTGTTGTTCATTTGCACATATTAAAAAATCTACACCAACTAGGGCCCATTTTAATGTATGAGCATTTCCGCACAACGTCTTGAAGTGCAACTGCGCGATCGGAGTGCACATGCTGACACGTTGGAATACAAAGAACTTTGTTGGCTGCTCTTTAACTCGCGTTTTACGATTTATTAATTATAAACGGAAAATTAGGCCATAACTACGGATTCTGTCTGATAAAATGATGCAACACCTCAAACACTTCCAGTCACGCTTTTAGCTTAAACATCAATTTTGTCTCAAAGATCTCCCTCTTAGAAATGACACATGGGCACAGAGCCACAGTTCAGATAAATCGGTTGGGTGACTTCACCGCTCACCCCATTTAAAGGTCGACAACATAGCCACCTTAAAATCCTGTATTCGTAGTTCAATGAACAACAAACATTTGAACAACGAACTTTATAGATCTGATTACGAAATGAATGGCGGCTGAACGTGTTGCAAGGCTTAAATTACCCCTAAAATTGGCAGCGAGCAAGCCGAACAGAATCTTAACCCCCCGGTCGGTTTTTAAATAATGTATTCATGGTCAGGTAAGCCGGCTAGATATTTATGAGCACCGGTGTAGGCACTCGGTACTCCCATTGCTCATAATGTGTGTGATGGCCCACCTGCTCCTATTAAACCGTTGACATGAAACTAAAAACAGCAGTTTATTGTCTCAACTGATTTGTCGCTGTGGCCAGTGGGAACGGATCGACGTTAGTTATGCACGGAATGTTGTCAAGTGCTTCAGATCAATGAATGCAAATGTCCGACGATAGTTTTTCGAGATCGTTGCGATAGATTCACTTGAACATGTGTTTCAGGGAAGATTAATGTTTTTGTTGGCTTTTGGTCTAAGCCAGAACTTGGACGTTACGAAGTTATAAGGCCGATTATTAATTCCATCCACCATGTGGCTATTAAGTGGAAAATGCGATACATGTGTTTGCGGTAAGTCGAAGTGAATGACGGAAATCGGCTGAGTTTGCTCGGCTTCCGCTGAACTCCATTTTCAACTCGTGCTTGGCTCATTTATCTTCTCGGAAATTGAAATTGTCCGTTAAACTTCGAGACATGCCAACTGAAGTGGAGTCAGGATACAACTCTTTGCACAGGTTTCTTTAGTCGACGATGACGTGTGAGGGAACCTCTGAACAATTTAGTTTTTTCTCAGGCAAGTGCTTTAGCTCCGAGATAAGCCGAACGTTCATTTCACACTTATCACAAAATAACAGCATTTTATTGATTAATAGGTTGATTAACAGTTGTGTATGTTTTGGCTAACAGAAAACCTTTCAAAAATGGAACCGATTTCGGTATAGCGATACACCGCCTTCGCCGTGCTGTGTACCAGGCGAGCCTGTACCCCTTTAAGCGTTTGTAATGCGGCAGTTCTTTGAGAACCAAATGAGTGGTATGTGTCGCCTTGCAATCACAATTCT
This sequence comes from Eristalis pertinax, assembly GCA_907269125.1. Classification (NCBI taxonomy): domain Eukaryota; kingdom Metazoa; phylum Arthropoda; class Insecta; order Diptera; family Syrphidae; genus Eristalis; species Eristalis pertinax. Next base: position 50,898,758 of record OU026147.1, read on the forward strand.
CATAGGTTGCTTGTCGAGATTACTAGAACCATCGCGTTGAGTTAAGGAGAATAACGAGTTCATTTACTATCACCTACGGGATATAGAATTAGAATGGAGAAGAAGCAACGGTTTCTCAAATGCTGGGCTATGATAGACGAGAATTCCATCCCCCCGATATAGACTAGGTTAAGATAGCAATGTGGAGACAAAAGCTGCTTATGTGACCACCTACTGAAAACTTTAAGGCAGCTGGATCTGGCTTGATCTGGCATGCACCAGCTCGTCTGTGAGGTATTGTCGGAGGAAAGCATTCCCGACAAGCGGAATCTCAGCATCGATCAGATCGAGAAAGGAGACCCTCTTGACTGTCATCATCATCAGCATCATCTTTAGTGGCCCGCATGCTCCGCTAAATGGTCGTCGGAGACAAGCATGCAAGAGAAATCTCCAGGCCACTCGACAACCTCTCAATCGGGAGTTATGCCCAAGCTCAACCAGACATTTTTGAACTTGATCCCAACTATCTGGGGCCGGCCAAGTGGTCGCATAGCTTATGGAATCGCACTCAAGGCACGACTCGGATGTCGTGATGGTGGGCCGCGTGATCAAACCATCGAAGTATAGCCCTTTCCGATCGAAGAATGAGCTGCTCAACATTGAGTTCCTCGCGTACTGCCGTGTTTCTCGCCGAGTAACTCACACAACAGCACGAAGACATCTCATCTCGGCAGCTTTTATTCTCCGTCTTATTCCTTCAGTCATTACCCAAATTTCATGACCATTGGAACGAATACTGAGTTTAAATCCTCTTGCTTGGCCTCAGGGTCGGCATTCCTGATTACAGATCTTTCAAGCTCCTTCAAAACTGAGCCACCTTGCCAGATCCTACAGGAAGGCTCAGCATTACTACTCCCATTAGCCGTGGAAAACACCGCGAGATATTTAAACTTCTCCAACTGCTTCAATGGGTCTCCACTAACATATACAGCATCAGCATCATCACATGCGGCCACAAACCTATCGAGCACGAGGTGGAGGACACCAACTATCGAGGGATAAGTCGCCTTAACATAGCGTAGAAAATGGTTTTTGCAATTTTGTGTGGTTCCCTGAGCCCGTTTATGAACAACCTGACAGATCCTTACCACCATCCTTCGTGGATATTCACAAGAGACGGCAGATCCTGAAAAAGAAAAAAACCCAAGAAGTCAAAATGAACTCTAACCGCAAGAGTCGCATATGACAGCGAGTTGTGACGGCTGTGCCGTTGTGGGTCTGTGCGTCGTTATGGCCCCACCTCTTTCGAGTCGCTGACAATGCGTTGAGTATTCCTGTCTAGTTGAGTATTCCTGTCTATCTGTGACAGCGAGCTCAGAGACTACACCGCCATCTCTTGTTTAGATATTCCTGGAAAAATCGGCAAATAATGCAGAATAACGAGGGAGAATTAACACTGCTCAAGCGACGGCTTAAAAGAGACCTTCAATGCCGAACAAGGTTTTAGACAAGGCAACCCGCTCTCATGTGACTTCTTCAAAATAACTCTGGAGAAGACCGGCAAAGACTCAACACTAGAGGCTCCAGAAGTGCGTACAACTGTTAGCAGACGCGGATAACATTGACGTGATTGACAGAATGCAATGAGCTGTCATTGGCGCATTTCTGGTATTGAGATGGAAGGGAATAAAACAGGTCTGATCGTGAATACGAAGAACGGTGTGTGTGCTATTCCCAAGAAAGGACATGAAACACCGACGCTTTGGACAGAGCGTCACAATGAGCAGCTATGACTTGCAGGTAGTAAGGAACATTGTCTACATAGGCTCCGCAGTAAGCAGCAACGAGATAAAACGCAGAATAACTCTTGCCAGCCGCTGTTTCTTTCGACTCAAGGGGTAATTGAGTAGTAGAGCCCCCTCTGGAAGGACCAAGCTGACTCTTTTTAACACCTTCATCATCCCTGTCCTTTTCTACGCCGCGGCGATATGGACAATCTTAAAAGTAGAGGTAGAAGCCCCTTGGTCTTTTCGTGAGAAGACTTCAGCGTGCGATCTTTGGTCCTCTCTGATTTGACGGCTGGAGGAAAACATTCGATCACCAACCGTACGTACTATACAGCGAGAAGACCCTATCCGGTCAGAATTTGTGGGAAACTTTAGCTCAAACGACGGCTTAAAAGAGAAGAGTGTTCGACTTATTACGCTTGTGATAAGTCTGACTGTAACTGTTTAGTCAGTCGTGCCACTGTGTTCGACTCGAGGCAGGCAAACAACGCAGTTGTGGGCGCCCTCCATTAAGTTGCCACACAGAAGTGGGACTGTAACCACCTTTCAAAACCGGGGACATCCACTGTTTGTGGTTGAGGATCAGTTCAAACTCCCACTGCAAGGGGTCTCAAAGGAGAACAGAATTGTTGCATTGTTTCTGAGGACAGGAAATACCCAAGATTGTGACCTCTCTTGCAGTGATTCGTGTTACTGAATTTAATTTCGTTCCTTAATCGTGTTCTAGGAGTAAGCCTAAAGCACCCGAGTTTCTGGTTCAAGTAGCTTGACGTCATCCTCTAAACTGTCATTGCAGACATTTTTATTTAACCCAATTGAATATCTTTGAATGTCTTGCCTCAGTCTAGTCAGCAGTTATTAAAATTAGCAGCCACCACCAGCTGCAGTCAAACCAACCTGCAGAGCTCACCATCCGGAAATGTCGAATGAATTCACTTTTATAAGAAATCAACTGCCAAGCACCTCTTGGTACGGACTCGCCTAAAAGCAAACCAGACTCTCATCAGTCCAGTTCGGCAGCATCGAGTATCATGCGCTCAAGTTAATCACTCTTGACATTCACATAAAAAGTCTCTCCCAGTCAACTGATGCAAGAAATCCAGTAACAACGAGATGGACTCTTGATGGACCAAGGAATCGTCGATTCAAAGAACTGACGTCATCGCCTGCCTAGAGAATATGAAAATGCAGATCAGGCAAATGGAAGCAGCTCACTTCTGTTGCCAGGGCAAGTCGCGGAGCTCCTCTCTGCCTCGGCCGCCTCCCCTGGATTAGCATACGAAATGGAAATTTCGACTTTAAATTATTTTGCGAAACGCTTTTCGCTAATCCGAGTCAATTTGAATTGTTAAACAGAACCACTCATGAGCTACGAGGTATTTTATGCGTTTCGACGTTTATGAATTATGGTTGGCTCGGGGTGCTGGTTTGGAGAAAAATGCAGATGCAGGGGAGAAGAGCTTTTGTGAAATCCTGTGCGTTTTTGTACTTCGTGGCACATGAGTTTTTAATGATGATAAGTGGATCATTCAAGAAGAGGTGTCATTTTAAACCGATAGAAAATTAAATGATTTCGGCGATGTTTTTGCTTCAATGTCAAGTGCAAGAGATAATGATGAAATACAAATGATGAAGACAAATATTCGTCTCGGCCCTGCTAAGGGAAGCAATCGTGCATTAACAAACCACGGCTCAGTTCAGTACCGATGGACTTATTGTGAGAAAGATCCTGATAGCTGCCGCATGTCAGAATTGGTTAGACAGTAGAAGTCCACAAGATGTTCATGAGTTCTTTCACGTCTATTCCCAATCTGGTTTGCACGTCAAACGGTGACATTGGTTTCGAATTTTTGAGACGTGAATAGTAAGTAAAAACGCTCTTAATCTCAATCTCAATCTGATGACAGAATGTCAGAATACGCACCAAGACCTTTGAGGTACTCTTAGTTATGCTTTTGTCTTTCTCTTGGCGATCAGATGCACGACAGCTCTTGCAGGTCTCTGATTTTGTTGGTGTTTCCAAAAACCAAGTTGACTTTGTAAAGAGAGTTAACTTGAAATTGAAATAAAACACAGAAAAATGTTTTGAATATCCTTGAACTTGAATTTAAACATTAATGTCATGTTTGAATATGATTTCTGGCATGTGACCGCAATGGTTAGCGCGTACAAAGAGGTCCAAATTGCATATACTCTTCGTATTATATATTGCGGAAATCATGCGTCGTAATCATATTGCCTTCAAGGCTGAAAACTTCTCTTAAGGAACATCCCCCTATAATAGACACCTCTTTTTACGGACAATTCGTCATGTTCCTGGCATGAAGACAGAACTGTTCGTATATTTCAACCCCTTTACAAACGGACGCCCTCCATTCCGGACACGAGCATGAATGGATCTGCTTTTTGTTTAATGAATTTGTAGAGTCGTATCTTGTGCCGTTAACTTATGTGTTTTGGGACTTTTAAACAGTAAGTGGAAGTGAATTTTATTTGTCAATTTCCATAAGTGAAAGAGTCCAACCCTATAGAATGGACACCTCTACATAACGGACAATAATGTTAGTTCCGCGAGTACCTACTTCCCTATAGCGGGGAAGTTTACATATGTTACAGTAAATCAAACGTCATCAATAATCCTGCGTGCGTACCGCTCTCCCTTCACTGTATCGTTTTTACCAACATCATTCTTGAAGTCGTAATATGGACCAATCATTCCACCCGGCAATAGGGACCCTTTTTCTGGATATAATGGTGTTTCGACAATGGCCTTAGTTTGAGTTTCTCGAATTGAACCATGTTTATAAACGCCGACTTGAACTGCCAATAGATCCGAGAACTGTCAAATCAGCTGTCAGAGAAAACAATTTTGCTGCCAATTAAAAGTTATCCGCTTTTAAAAAAAGTTAAGTTCTTGATCATACGAGTCCTCCTCTAAAGAGTCGATGCATGGGCAGCGTCGAAAGCAGATTATGAAACGCTTGGGATTTTCGAGAAAAAAATTCTGCGTGTGATCATGGAAGTGAAGAAAAAGTCCAGACTCATTTCCATCATCAAAAGCTAGACAATTTGTTAATTAACTCGACAAATTAGTTACCATACCATCAGTCAAAAATATAATCACACACAATTCGGAACCAAAGAAGGGGGAGGCATCGTCAAACTTGAGGTTTTTCCTCGCTCTTCTTCCAACTGCCATAATGGCCCAATATGACCTACCTACGACTTCTGTACACCTCTGGCGATGTTGTCTCACGTGTACCCATCGAATCAGACACACTGGAGTGAATTTGGAGACATCAAAATTTTCCACTAAAAATCGTATAGCCGGCATGGTCAAATTTGAGGTTTTTCCTCGTTCTTCTTCCAACTGCCATAATGGCCCAATATGACCTACCTACGACTTCTGTACACCTCTGGCGATGTTGTCTCACGTGTACCCATCGAATCAGACACACTGGAGTGAATTTGGAGACATCGAAATTTTCCACTAAAAATCGTATAGCCGGCATGGTCAAATTTGAGGTTTTTCCTCGTTCTTCTTCCAACTGCCATAATGGCCCAATATGACCTACCTACGACTTCTGTACACCTCTGGCGATGTTGTCTCACGTGTACCCATCGAATCAGACACACTGGAGTGAATTTGGAGACATCGAAATTTTCCACTAAAAATCGTATAGCCGGCATGGTCAAATTTGAGGTTTTTCCTCGTTCTTCTTCCAACTGCCATAATGGCCCAATATGACCTACCTACGACTTCTGTACACCTCTGGCGATGTTGTCTCACGTGTACCCATCGAATCAGACACACTGGAGTGAATTTGGAGACATCAAAATTTTCCACTAAAAATCGTATAGCCGGCACACTGGAGTGAATTTGGAGTGAATTTGGAGACATCGAAATTTTCCACTAAAAATCGTATAGCCGGCATGGTCAAATTTGAGGTTTTTCCTCGTTCTTCTTCCAATTGCCATAATGGCCCAATATGACCTACCTACGACTTCTGTACACCTCTGGCGATGTTGTCTCACGTGTACCCATCGAATCAGACACACTGGAGTGAATTTGGAGACATCGAAATTTTCCACTAAAAATCGTATAGCCGGCATGGTCAAATTTGAGGTTTTTCCTCGTTCTTCTTCCAACTGCCATAATGGCCCAATATGACCTACCTACGACTTCTGTACACCTCTGGCGATGTTGTCTCACGTGTACCCATCGAATCAGACACACTGGAGTGAATTTGGAGACATCGAAATTTTCCACTAAAAATCGTATAGCCGGCATGGTCAAATTTGAGGTTTTTCCTCGTTCTTCTTCCAACTGCCATAATGGCCCAATATGACCTACCTACGACTTCTGTACACCTCTGGCGATGTTGTCTCACGTGTACCCATCGAATCAGACACACTGGAGTGAATTTGGAGACATCGAAATTTTCCACTAAAAATCGTATAGCCGGCATGGTCAAATTTGAGGTTTTTCCTCGTTCTTCTTCCAACTGCCATAATGGCCCAATATGACCTACCTACGACTTCTGTACACCTCTGGCGATGTTGTCTCACGTGTACCCATCGAATCAGACACACTGGAGTGAATTTGGAGACATCAAAATTTTCCACTAAAAATCGTATAGCCGGCATGGTCAAATTTGAGGTTTTTCCTCGTTCTTCTTCCAACTGCCATAATGGCCCAATATGACCTACCTACGACTTCTGTACACCTCTGGCGATATTGTCTCACGTGTACCCATCGAATCAGACACACTGGAGTGAATTTGGAGACATCGAAATTTTCCACTAAAAATCGTATAGCCGGCATGGTCAAATTTGAGGTTTTTCCTCGTTCTTCTTCCAACTGCCATAATGGCCCAATATGACCTACCTACGACTTCTGTACACCTCTGGCGATGTTGTCTCACGTGTACCCATCGAATCAGACACACTGGAGTGAATTTGGAGACATCGAAATTTTCCACTAAAAATCGTATAGCCGGCATGGTCAAATTTGAGGTTTTTCCTCGTTCTTCTTCCAACTGCCATAATGGCCCAATATGACCTACCTACGACTTCTGTACACCTCTGGCGATGTTGTCTCACGTGTACCCATCGAATCAGACACACTGGAGTGAATTTGGAGACATCAAAATTTTCCACTAAAAATCGTATAGCCGGCATGGTCAAATTTGAGGTTTTTCCTCGTTCTTCTTCCAACTGCCATAATGGCCCAATATGACCTACCTACGACTTCTGTACACCTCTGGCGATGTTGTCTCACGTGTACCCATCGAATCAGACACACTGGAGTGAATTTGGAGACATCAAAATTTTCCACTAAAAATCGTATAGCCGGCATGGTCAAATTTGAGGTTTTTCCTCGTTCTTCTTCCAACTGCCATAATGGCCCAATATGACCTACCTACGACTTCTGTACACCTCTGGCGATGTTGTCTCACGTGTACCCATCGAATCAGACACACTGGAGTGAATTTGGAGACATCGAAATTTTCCACTAAAAATCGTATAGCCGGCATGGTCAAATTTGAGGTTTTTCCTCGTTCTTCTTCCAACTGCCATAATGGCCCAATATGACCTACCTACGACTTCTGTACACCTCTGGCGATGTTGTCTCACGTGTACCCATCGAATCAGACACACTGGAGTGAATTTGGAGACATCAAAATTTTCCACTAAAAATCGTATAGCCGGCATGGTCAAATTTGAGGTTTTTCCTCGTTCTTCTTCCAACTGCCATAATGGCCCAATATGACCTACCTACGACTTCTGTACACCTCTGGCGATATTGTCTCACGTGTACCCATCGAATCAGACACACTGGAGTGAATTTGGAGACATCAAAATTTTCCACTAAAAATCGTATAGCCGGCATGGTCAAATTTGAGGTTTTTCCTCGTTCTTCTTCCAAATGCCATAATGGCCCAATATGACCTACCTACGACTTCTGTACACCTCTGGCGATGTTGTCTCACGTGTACCCATCGAATCAGACACACTGGAGTGAATTTGGAGACACCAAAATTTTCCACTAAAAATCGTATAGCCGGCATGGTCAAATTTGAGGTTTTTCCTCGTTCTTCTTCCAATTGCCATAATGGCCCAATATGACCTACCTACGACTTCTGTACACCTCTGGCGATGTTGTCTCACGTGTACCCATCGAATCAGACACACTGGAGTGAATTTGGAGACATCAAAATTTTCCACTAAAAATCGTATAGCCGGCATGGTCAAATTTGAGGTTTTTCCTCGTTCTTCTTCCAATTGCCATAATGGCCCAATATGACCTACCTACGACTTCTGTACACCTCTGGCGATGTTGTCTCACGTGTACCCATCGAATCAGACACACTGGAGTGAATTTGGAGACATCGAAATTTTCCACTAAAAATCGTATAGCCGGCATGGTCAAATTTGAGGTTTTTCCTCGTTCTTCTTCCAACTGCCATAATGGCCCAATATGACCTACCTACGACTTCTGTACACCTCTGGCGATGTTGTCTCACGTGTACCCATCGAATCAGACACACTGGATTGAATTTGGAGACATCGAAATTTTCCACTAAAAATCGTATAGCCGGCATGGTCAAATTTGAGGTTTTTCCTCGTTCTTCTTCCAACTGCCATAATGGCCCAATATGACCTACCTACGACTTCTGTACACCTCTGGCGATGTTGTCTCACGTGTACCCATCGAATCAGACACACTGGAGTGAATTTGGAGACATCAAAATTTTCCACTAAAAATCGTATAGCCGGCATGGTCAAATTTGAGGTTTTTCCTCGTTCTTCTTCCAACTGCCATAATGGCCCAATATGACCTACCTACGACTTCTGTACACCTCTGGCGATGTTGTCTCACGTGTACCCATCGAATCAGACACACTGGAGTGAATTTTGAGACATCAAAATTTTCCCCTAAAAATCGTATAGCCGGCATGGTCAAATTTGAGGTTTTTCCTCGTTCTTCTTCCAACTGCCATAATGGCCCAATATGACCTACCTACGACTTCTGTACACCTCTGGCGATGTTGTCTCACGTGTACCCATCGAATCAGACACACTGGAGTGAATTTGGAGACATCGAAATTTTCCACTAAAAATCGTATAGCCGGCATTGTCAAATTTGAGGTTTTTCCTCGTTCTTCTTCCAACTGCCATAATGGCCCACTATGACCTACCTACGACTTCTGTACACCTCTGGCGATGTTGTCTCACGTGTACCCATCGAATCAGACACACTGGAGTGAATTTGGAGACATCAAAATTTTCCACTAAAAATCGTATAGCCGGCATGGTCAAATTTGAGGTTTTTCCTCGTTCTTCTTCCAACTGCCATAATGGCAAAATATAACCTACCTACGACTTCTGTACACCTCTGGCGATGTTGTCTCACGTGTACCCATCGAATCAGACACACTGGAGTGAATTTGGAGACATCGAAATTTTCCACTAAAAATCATATAGCCGGCATGGTCAAATTTGAGGTTTTTCCTCGTTCTTCTTCAAACTGCCATAATGGCCCACTATGACCTACCTACGACTTCTGTACACCTCTGGCGATGTTGTCTCACGTGTACCCATCGAATCAGACACACTGGAGTGAATTTGGAGACATCAAAATTTTCCACTAAAAATCGTATAGCCGGCATGGTCAAATTTGAGGTTTTTCCTCGTTCTTCTTCCAACTGCCATAATGACCCACTATGGCGATGTTGTCTCACGTGTACCCATCGAATCAGACACACTGGAGTGAATTTGGAGACATCAAAATTTTCCACTAAAAATCGTACAGCCGGCATTGTCAAATTTGAGGTTTTTCCTCGTTCTTCTTCCAACTGCCATAATGGCCCAATATGACCTACCTACGACTTCTGTACACCTCTGGCGATGTTGTCTCACGTGTACCCATCGAATCAGACACACTGGAGTGAATTTGGAGACATCGAAATTTTCCACTAAAAATCGTATAGCCGGCATGGTCAAATTTGAGGTTTTTCCTCGTTCTTCTTCCAACTGCCATAATGGCCCAATATGACCTACCTACGACTTCTGTACACCTCTGGCGATGTTGTCTCACGTGTACCCATCGAATCAGACACACTGGAGTGAATTTGGAGACACCAAAATTTTCCACTAAAAATCGTATAGCCGGCATGGTCAAATTTGAGGTTTTTCCTCGTTCTTCTTCCAACTGCCATAATGGCCCACTATGACCTACCTACGACTTCTGTACACCTCTGGCGATGTTGTCTCACGTGTACCCATCGAATCAGACACACTGGAGTGAATTTGGAGACATCGAAATTTTCCACTAAAAATCGTATAGCCGGCATGGTCAAATTTGAGGTTTTTCCTCGTTCTTCTTCCAACTGCCATAATGGCCCAATATGACCTACCTACGACTTCTGTACACCTCTGGCGATGTTGTCTCACGTCTACCAATCGAATCAGACACACTGGAGTGAATTTGGAGACATCAAAATTTTCCACTAAAAATCGTATAGCCGGCATGGTCAAATTTGAGGTTTTTCCTCGTTCTTCTTCCAACTGCCATAATGGCCCAATATGACCTACCTACGACTTCTGTACACCTCTGGCGATGTTGTCTCACGTGTACCCATCGAATCAGACACACTGGAGTGAATTTGGAGACATCGAAATTTTCCACTAAAAATCCTATAGCCGTCATGGTCAAATTTGAGGTTTTTCCTCGTTCTTCTTCCAACTGCCATAATGGCCCACTATGACCTACCTACGACTTCTGTACACCTCTGGCGATGTTGTCTCACGTGTACCCATCGAATCAGACACACTGGAGTGAATTTGGAGACATCAAAATTTTCCACTAAAAATCGTATAGCCGGCATGGTCAAATTTGAGGTTTTTCCTCGTTCTTCTTCCAACTGCCATAATGGCCCAATATGACCTACCTACGACTTCTGTACACCTCTGGCGATGTTGTCTCACGTGTACCAATCGAATCAGACACACTGGAGTGAATTTGGAGACATCAAAATTTTCCACTAAAAATCGTATAGCCGTCATGGTCAAATTTGAGGTTTTTCCTCGTTCTTCTTCCAACTGCCATAATGGCCCACTATGACCTACCTACGACTTCTGTACACCTCTGGCGATGTTGTCTCACGTGTACCAATCGAATCAGACACACTGGAGTGAATTTGGAGACATCAAAATTTTCCACTAAAAATCGTGTAGCCGGCATGGTCAAATTTGAGGTTTTTCCTCGTTCTTCTTCCAACTGCCATAATGGCCCACTATGACCTACCTACGACTTCTGTACACCTCTGGCGATATTGTCTCACGTGTACCCATCGAATCAGACACACTGGAGTGAATTTGGAGACATCAAAATTTTCCACTAAAAATCGTATAGCCGGCATGGTCAAATTTGAGGTTTTTCCTCGTTCTTCTTCCAACTGCCATAATGGCCCAATATGACCTACCTACGACTTCTGTACACCTCTGGCGATGTTGTCTCACGTGTACCCATCGAATCAGACACACTGGAGTTAATTTGGAGACATCGAAATTTTCCACTAAAAATCGTATAGCCGTCATGGTCAAATTTGAGGTTTTTCCTCGTTCTTCTTCCAACTGCCATAATGGCCCACTATGACCTACCTACGACTTCTGTACACCTCTGGCGATATTGTCTCACGTGTACCCATCGAATCAGACACACTGGAGTGAATTTGGAGACATCGAAATTTTCCACTAAAAATCGTATAGCCGTCATGGTCAAATTTGAGGTTTTTCCTCGTTCTTCTTCCAACTGCCATAATGGCCCACTATGACCTACCTACGACTTCTGTACACCTCTGGCGATGTTGTCTCACGTGTACCCATCGAATCAGACACACTGGAGTGAATTTGGAGACATCGAAATTTTCCACTAAAAATCGTATAGCCGGCATGGGCAAATTTTGAGGTTTTTCCTCGTTCTTCTTCCAACTGCCATAATGGCCCAATATGACCTACCTACGACTTCTGTACACCTCTGGCGATGTTGTCTCACGTTACCCATCGAATCAGACACACTGGAGTGAATTTGGAGACATCGAAATTTTCCACTAAAATCGTATAGCCGTCATGGTCAAATTTGAGGTTTTTCCTCGTTCTTCTTCAACTGCCATAATGGCCCACTATGACCTACCTACGACTTCTGTACACCTCTGGCGATGTTGTCTCACGTGTACCCATCGAATCAGACACACTGGAGTGAATTTGGAGACATCAAAATTTTCCACTAAAAATCGTATAGCCGGCATGGTCAAATTTGAGGTTTTTCCTCGTTCTTCTTCCAACTGCCATAATGGCCCAATATGACCTACCTACGACTTCTGTACACCTCTGCGATGTTGTCTCACGTGTACCCATCGAATCAGACACACTGGAGTGAATTTGGAGACATCGAAATTTTCCACTAAAAATCGTATAGCCGGCATGGTCAAATTTGAGGTTTTTCCTCGTTCTTCTTCCAACTGCCATAATGGCCCAATATGACCTACCTACGACTTCTGTACACCTCTGGCGATGTTGTCTCACGTGTACCCATCGAATCAGACACACTGGAGTGAATTTGGAGACATCGAAATTTTCCACTAAAAATCGTATAGCCGGCATGGTCAAATTTGAGGTTTTTCCTCGTTCTTCTTCCAACTGCCATAATGGCCCAATATGACCTACCTACGACTTCTGTACACCTCTGGCGATGTTGTCTCACGTGTACCCATCGAATCAGACACACTGGAGTGAATTTGGAGACATCGAAATTTTCCACTAAAAATCGTATAGCTGGCATGGTCAATTTGAGGTTTTTCCTCGTTCTTCATCCAACTGCATAATGGCCCAATATGACCTACCTACGACTTCTGTACACCTCGCCGATGTTGTCTCACGTGTACCCATCGAATCAGACACACTGGAGTGATTTGGAGACATCGAAATTTTCCACTAAAAATCGTATAGCCGGCATGGTCAAATTTGAGGTTTTTCTTCGTTCTTCTTCCAACTGCCATAATGGCCCAATATGACCTACCTACGACTTCTGTACACCTCTGGCGATGTTGTCTCACGTGTACCCATCGAATCAGACACACTGGAGTGAATTTGGAGACATCGAAATTTTCCACTAAAATCGTATAGCCGGCATGGTCAAATTTGAGGTTTTTCCTCGTTCTTCTTCCAACTGCCATAATGGCCCAATATGACCTACCTACGACTTCTGTACACCTCTGGCGATGTTGTCTCACGTGTACCCATCGAATCAGACCACACTGGAGTGAATTTGGAGACATCAAAATTTTCCACTAAAAATCGTATAGCCGGCATGGTCAAATTTGAGGTTTTTCCTCGTTCTTCTTCCAACTGCCATAATGGCCCAATATGACCTACCTACGACTTCTGTACACCTCTGGCGATGTTGTCTCGCGTGTACCCATCGAATCAGACACACTGGAGTGAATTTGGAGACATCAAATTTTCCACTAAAAATCGTATAGCCGGCATCGTCAAATTTGAGGTTTTTCCTCGTTCTTCTTCCAACTGCCATAATGGCCCAATATGACCTACCTACGACTTCTGTACACCTCTGGCGATGTTGTCTCGCGTGTACCCATCGAATCAGACACACTGGAGTGAATTTGGAGACATCAAATTTTCCACTAAAAATCGTATAGCCGGCATGGTCAAATTTGAGGTTTTTCCTCGTTCTTCTTCCAACTGCATAATGGCCCAATATGACCTACCTACGACTTCTGTACACCTCTGGCGATGTTGTCTCACGTGTACCCATCGAATCAGACACACTGGAGTGAATTTGGAGACATCAAAATTTTCCACTAAAAATCGTATAGCCGGCATGGTCAAATTTGAGGTTTTTCCTCGTTCTTCTCCAACTGCCATAATGGCCCAATATGACCTACCTACGACTTCTGTACACCTCTGGCGATGTTGTCTCACGTGTACCCATCGAATCAGACACACTGGAGTGAATTTGGAGACATCGAAATTTTCCACTAAAAATCGTATAGCCGGCATGGTCAAATTTGAGGTTTTTCCTGCGTTCTTCTTCCAACTGCCATAATGGCCCAATATGACCTACCTACGACTTCTGTACACCTCTGGCGATGTTGTCTCACGTGTACCATCGATCGAATCAGACACACTGGAGTGAATTTGGAGACATCGAAATTTTCCACTAAAAATCGTATAGCTGGCCATGGTCAAATTTGAGTTTTGAGCGTTCTGTTCTTCTTCCAACTGCCATAATGGCCCAATATGACCTACCTACGACTTCTGTACACCTCTGGCGATGTTGTCTCACGTGTACCCATCGAACTGCAGAACACACTGGAGTGAATTTGGAGACATCGAAATTTTCCACTAAAAATCTAATAGCCGGCATGGTCAAATTTGAGGTTTTTGCCTCGTTCTTCTTCCAACTGCCATAATGGCCCAATAGGACCTACCTACGACTTCTGTACACCTCTGGCGATGTTTGTCTCACGTGTACCCATCGAATCAGACACACTGGAGTGAATTTGGAGACATCGAAATTTTCCACTAAAAATCTGTATAGCCGGCATGGTCAAATTTGAGGTTTTTCCTCGTTCTTCTTCCAACTGCCATAATGGCCCAATATGACCTACCTACGACTTCTGTACACCTCTGGCGATGTTGTCTCACGTGTACCCATCGAATCAGACCACACTGGAGTGAATTTGGAGACATCGAAATTTTCCACTAAAAATCGTTTAGCCGGCATCGTCAAATTTGAGGTTTTTTTCCTCGTTCTTCCGTCCAACTGCCATAATGGCCCAATATGACCTACCTACGACTTCTGTACACCTCTGGCGATGTTGTCTCACGTGTACCCATCGAATCAGACACACTGGAGTGAATTTGGAGACATCAAAATTTTCCACTAAAAATCGTATAGCCGGCATGGTCAAATTTGAGGTTTTTCCTCGTTCTTCTTCCAACTGCCATAATGGCCCAATATGACCTACCTACGACTTCTGTACACCTCTGGCGATGTTGTCTCACGTGTACCCATCGAATCAGACACACTGGAGTGAATTTGGAGACATCGAAATTTTCCACTAAAAATCGTATAGCCGGCATGGTCGAATTTGAGGTTTTTCCTCGTTCTTCTTCCAACTGCCATAATGGCCCAATATGACCTACCTACGACTTCTGTACACCTCTGGCGATGTTGTCTCACGTGTACCCATCGAATCAGACACACTGGAGTGAATTTGGAGACATCGAAATTTTCCACTAAAAATCGTATAGCCGGCATGGTCAAATTTGAGGTTTTTCCTCGTTCTTCTTCCAACTGCCATAATGGCCCAATATGACCTACCTACGACTTCTGTACACCTCTGGCGATGTTGTCTCACGTGTACCCATCGAATCAGACACACTGGAGTGAATTTGGAGACATCGAAATTTTCCACTAAAAATCGTATAGCCGGCATGGTCAAATTTGAGGTTTTTCCTCGTTCTTCTTCCAACTGCCATAATGGCCCCAATATGACCTACCTACGACTTCTGTACACCTCTGGCGATGTTGTCTCACGTGTACCCATCGAATCAGACACACTGGAGTGAATTTGGAGACATCGAAATTTTCCACTAAAAATCGTATAGCCGGCATGGTCAAATTTGAGGTTTTTCCTCGTTCTTCTTCCAACTGCCATAATGGCCCAATATGACCTACCTACGACTTCTGTACACCTCTGGCGATGTTGTCTCACGTGTACCCATCGAATCAGACACACTGGAGTGAATTTGGAGACATCGAAATTTTCCACTAAAAATCGTATAGCCGGCATGGTCAAATTTGAGGTTTTTCCTCGTTCTTCTTCCAACTGCCATAATGGCCCAATATGACCTACCTACGACTTCTGTACACCTCTGGCGATGTTGTCTCACGTGTACCCATCGAATCAGACACACTGGAGTGAATTTGGAGACATCAAATTTTCCACTAAAAATCGTATAGCCGGCATGGTCAAATTTGAGGTTTTTCCTCGTTATTCTTCCAACTGCCATAATGGCCCAATATGACCTACCTACGACTTCTGTACACCTCTGGCGATGTTGTCTCACGTGTACCCATCGAATCAGACACACTGGAGTGAATTTGGAGACATCGAAATTTTCCACTAAAAATCGTATAGCCGGCATGGTCAAATTTGAGGTTTTTCCTCGTTCTTCTTCCAACTGCCATAATGGCCCAATAATGACCTACCTACGACTTCTGTACACCTCTGGCGATGTTGTCTCACGTGTACCCATCGAATCAGACACACTGGAGTGAATTTGGAGACATCGAAATTTTCCACTAAAAATCGTATAGCCGGCATGGTCAAATTTGAGGTTTTTCCTCGTTCTTCTTCCAACTGCCATAATGGCCCAATAGACCTACCTACGACTTCTGTACACCTCTGGCGATGTTGTCTCACGTGTACCCATCGAATCAGACACACTGGAGTGAATTTGGAGACATCAAAATTTTCCACTAAAAATCGTATAGCCGGCATGGTCAAATTTGAGGTTTTTCCTCGTTCTTCTTCCAACTGCCATAATGGCCCAATATGACCTACCTACGACTTCTGTACACCTCTGCGATGTTTGTCTCACGTGTACCCATCGAATCAGACACACTGGAGTGAATTTGGAGACATCGAAATTTTCCACTAAAAATCGTATAGCCGCATGGTCAAATTTGAGGTTTTTCCTCGTTCTTCTTCCAACTGCCATAATGGCCCACTATGACCTACCTACGACTTCTGTACACCTCTGGCGATGTTGTCTCACGTGTACCCATCGAATCAGACACACTGGAGTGAATTTGGAGACATCGAAATTTTCCACTAAAAATCGTATGGCATGGTCAAATTTGAGGTTTTTCCTCGTTCTTCTTCCAACTGCCATAATGGCCCAATATGACCTACCTACGACTTCTGTACACCTCTGGCGATGTTGTCTCACGTGTACCCATCGAATCAGACACACTGGAGTGAATTTGGAGACATCGAAATTTTCCACTAAAAATCGTATAGCCGGCATGGTCAAATTTGAGGTTTTTTCCTCGTTCTTCTTCCAACTGCCATAATGGCCATTATGGCCTACCTACGACTTCTGTACATCTCTGGCGATGTTGTCTCACGTGTACCCATCGAATCAGACACACTGGAGTGAATTTGGAGACATCGAAATTTTCCACTAAAAATCGTATAGCCGGCATGGTCAATTTGAGGTTTTTCCTCGTTCTTCTCCAACTGCCATAATGGCCCAATATGACCTACCTACGACTTCTGTACATCTCTGGCGATGTTGTCTCACGTGTACCCATCGAATCAGACACAATGGGAGTGAATTTGGAGACATCGAAATTTTCCACTAAAAATCGTATAGCCGGCATGGTCAAATTTGAGGTTTTTCCTCGTTCTTCTTCCAACTGCCATAATGGCCCAATATGACCTACCTACGACTTCTGTACACCTCTGGCGATGTTGTCTCACGTGTACCCATCGAATCAGACACACTGGTGTGAATTTGGAGACATCGAAATTTTCCACTAAAAATCGTATAGCCGGCATGGTCAAATTTGAGGTTTTTCCTCGTTCTTCTTCCAACTGCCATAATGGCCCAATATGACCTACCTACGACTTCTGTACACCTCTGGCGATGTTGTCTCACGTGTACTCATCGAATCAGACACACTGGAGTGAATTTGGAGACATCAAAATTTTCCACTAAAAATCGTATAGCCGGCATGGTCAAATTTGAGGTTTTTCCTCGTTCTTCTTCCAACTGCCATAATGGCCCACTATGACCTACCTACGACTTCTGTACACCTCTGGCGATGTTGTCTCACGTGTACCCATCGAATCAGACACACTGGAGTGAATTTGGAGACATCGAAATTTTCCACTAAAAATCGTATAGCCGGCATGGTCAAATTTGAGGTTTTTCCTCGTTCTTCTTCCAACTGCCATAATGGCCCAATATGACCTACCTACGACTTTCTGTACACCTCTGGCGATGTTGTCTCACGTGTACCCATCGAATCAGACACACTGGAGTGAATTTGGAGACATCGAAATTTTCCACTAAAAATCGTATAGCCGGCATGGTCAAATTTGAGGTTTTTCCTCGTTCTTCTTCCAACTGCCATAATGGCCCAATATGACCTACCTACGACTTCTGTACACCTCTGGCGATGTTGTCTCACGTGTACCCATCGAATCAGACACACTGGAGTGAATTTGGAGACATCGAAATTTTCCACTAAAATCGTATAGCCGGCATGGTCAAATTTGAGGTTTTTCATCGTTCTTCTTCCAACTGCCATAATGGCCCAATATGACCTACCTACGACTTCTGTACACCTCTGGCGATGTTGTCTCACGTGTACCCATCGAATCAGACACACTGGAGTGAATTTGGAGACATCGAAATTTTCCACTAAAAATCGTATAGGCCGGCATGGTCAAATTTGAGGTTTTTCCTCGTTCTTCTTCCAACTGCCATAATGGCCCAATATGACCTACCTACGACTTCTGTACACCTCTGGCGATGTTGTCTCACGTGTACCCATCGAATCAGACACACTGGAGTGAATTTGGAGACATCGAAATTTTCCACTAAAAATCGTATAGCCGGCATGGTCAAATTTGAGGTTTTTCCTCGTTCTTCTTCCAACTGCCATAATGGCCCAATATGACCTACCTACGACTTCTGTACACCTCTGGCGATGTTGTCTCACGTGTACCCATCGAATCAGACACACTGGAGTGAATTTGGAGACATCAAAATTTTCCACTAAAAATCGTATAGCCGGCATGGTCAAATTTGAGGTTTATCCTCGTTCTTCTTCCAACTGCCATAATGGCCCAATATGACCTACCTACGACTTCTGTACACCTCTGGCTTCTTTGTCTCACGTGTACCCATCGAATCAGACTCACTGGAGTGAATTTGGAGACATCAAAATTTTCCACTAAAAATCGTATAGCCGGCATGGTCAAATTTGAGGTTTTTCCTCGTTCTTCTTCCAACTGCCATAATGGCCCAATATGACCTACCTACGACTTCTGTACACCTCTGGCGATGTTGTCTCACGTGTACCCATCGAATCAGACACACTGGAGTGAATTTGGAGACATCGAAATTTTCCACTAAAAATCGTATAGCCGGCATGGTCAAATTTGAGGTTTTTCCTCGTTCTTCTTCCAACTGCCATAATGGCCCAATATGACCTACCTACGACTTCTGTACACCTTTGGCGATGTTGTCTCACGTGTACCCATCGAATCAGACACACTGGAGTGAATTTGGAGACATCGAAATTTTCCACTAAAAATCGTATAGCCGGCATCGTCAAATCAGAGGTTTTTCCTCGTTCCTCTTCCAACTGCCACAATGGCCCAATATGACCTACCTACGACTTCTGTACACCTCTGGCGATGTTGTCTCACGTGTACCCATCGAATCAGACACACTGGAGTGAATTTGGAGACATCAAAATTTTCCACTAAAAATCGTATAGCCGGCATGGTCAAATTTGAGGTTTTTCCTCGTTCTTCTTCCAACTGCCATAATGGCCCAATATGACCTACCTACGACTTCTGTACACCTCTGGCGATGTTGTCTCACGTGTACCCATCGAATCAGACACACTGGAGTGAATTTGGAGACATCGAAATTTTCCACTAAAAATCGTATAGCCGGCATGGTCAAATTTGAGGTTTTTCCTCGTTCTTCTTCCAACTGCCATAATGGCCCAATATGACCTACCTACGACTTCTGTACATCTCTGGCGATGTTGTCTCACGTGTACCCATCGAATCAGACACACTGGAGTGAATTTGGAGACATCGAAATTTTCCACTAAAAATCGTATAGCCGGCATGGTCAAATTTGAGGTTTTTCCTCGTTCTTCTTCCAACTGCCATAATGGCCCACTATGACCTACCTACGACTTCTGTACACCTCTGGCGATGTTGTCTCACGTGTACCCATCGAATCAGACACACTGGAGTGAATTTGTTGACATCGAAATTTTCCACTAAAAATCGTATAGCCGGCATGGTCAAATTTGAGGTTTTTCCTCGTTCTTCTTCCAACTGCCATAATGGCCCAATATGACCTACCTACGACTTCTGTACACCTCTGGCATGGTCAAATTTGAGGTTTTTCCTCGTTCTTCTTCCAACTGCCATAATGGCCCAATATGACCTACCTACGACTTCTGTACATCTCTGGCGATGTTGTCTCACGTGTACCCATCGAATCAGACACACTGGAGTGAATTTGGAGACATCAAAATTTTCCACTAAAAATCGTATAGCCGGCATGGTCAAATTTGAGGTTTATCCTCGTTCTTTGTCTCACGTGTACCCATCGAATCAGACACACTGGAGTGAATTTGGAGACATCGAAATTTTCCACTAAAAATCGTATAGCCGGCATGGTCAAATTTGAGGTTTTTCCTCGTTCTTCTTCCAACTGCCATAATGGCCCAATATGACCTACCTACGACTTCTGTACACCTCTGGCGATGTTGTCTCACGTGTACCCATCGAATCAGACACACTGGAGTGAATTTGGAGACATCGAAATTTTCCACTAAAAATCGTATAGCCGGCATGGTCAAATTTGAGGTTTTTCCACGTTCTTCTTCCAACTGCCATAATGGCCCAATATGACCTACCTACGACTTCTGTACATCTCTGGCGATGTTGTCTCACGTGTACCCATCGAATCAGACACACTGGAGTGAATTTGGAGACATCGAAATTTTCCACTAAAAATCGTATAGCCGGCATGGTCAAATTTGAGGTTTTTCCTCGTTCTTCTTCCAACTGCCATAATGGCCCACTATGACCTACCTACGACTTCTGTACACCTCTGGCGATGTTGTCTCACGTGTACCCATCGAATCAGACACACTGGAGTGAATTTGGAGACATCGAAATTTTCCACTAAAAATCGTATAGCCGGCATCGTCAAATTTGAGGTTTTTCCTCGTTCTTCTTCCAACTGCCATAATGGCCCAATATGACCTACCTACGACTTCTGTACACCTCTGGCGATGTTGTCTCACGTGTACCCATCGAATCAGACACACTGGAGTGAATTTGGAGACATCGAAATTTTCCACTAAAAATCGTATAGCCGGCATGGTCAAATTTGAGGTTTTTCCTCGTTCTTCTTCCAACTGCCATAATGGCCCACTATGACCTACCTACGACTTCTGTACACCTCTGGCGATGTTGTCTCACGTGTACCCATCGAATCAGACACACTGGAGTGAATTTGGAGACATCGAAATTTTCCACTAAAAATCGTATAGCCGGCATCGTCAAATTTGAGGTTTTTCCTCGTTCTTCTTCCAACTGCCATAATGGCCCAATATGA
This sequence comes from Eristalis pertinax, assembly GCA_907269125.1. Lineage (NCBI taxonomy): Eukaryota > Metazoa > Arthropoda > Insecta > Diptera > Syrphidae > Eristalis > Eristalis pertinax. Next base: position 50,920,003 of record OU026147.1, read on the forward strand.
CCTACCTACGACTTCTGTACACCTCTGGCATGGTCAAATTTGAGGTTTTTCCTCGTTCTTCTTCCAACTGCCATAATGGCCCAATATGACCTACCTACGACTTCTGTACACCTCTGGCGATGTTGTCTCACGTGTACCCATCGAATCAGACACACTGGAGTGAATTTGGAGACATCGAAATTTTCCACTAAAAATCGTATAGCCGGCATGGTCAAATTTGAGGTTTTTCCTCGTTCTTCTTCCAACTGCCATAATGGCCCAATATGACCTACCTACGACTTCTGTACACCTCTGGCATGGTCAAATTTGAGGTTTTTCCTCGTTCTTCTTCCAACTGCCATAATGGCCCAATATGACCTACCTACGACTTCTGTACACCTCTGGCGATGTTGTCTCACGTGTACCCATCGAATCAGACACACTGGAGTGAATTTGGAGACATCGAAATTTTCCACTAAAAATCGTATAGCCGGCATGGTCAAATTTGAGGTTTTTCCTCGTTCTTCTTCCAACTGCCATAATGGCCCAATATGACCTACCTACGACTTCTGTACACCTCTGGCATGGTCAAATTTGAGGTTTTTCCTCGTTCTTCTTCCAACTGCCATAATGGCCCAATATGACCTACCTACGACTTCTGTACACCTCTGGCATGGTCAAATTTGAGGTTTTTCCTCGTTCTTCTTCCAACTGCCATAATGGCCCAATATGACCTACCTACGACATCTGTACACCTCTGCCGATGTTGTCTCACGTGTACCCATCGAATCAGACACACTGGAGTGAATTTACATCGAAATTTTCCACTAAAAATCGTATAGCCGGCATGGTCAAATTTGAGGTTTTTCCTCGTTCTTCTTCCAACTGCCATAATGGCCCAATATGACCTACCTACGACTTCTGTACACCTCTGGCATGGTCAAATTTGAGGTTTTTCCTCGTTCTTCTTCCAACTGCCATAATGGCCCAATATGACCTACCTACGACTTCTGTACACCTCTGCCGATGTTGTCTCACGTGTACCCATCGAATCAGACACACTGGAGTGAATTTGGAGACATCGAAATTTTCCACTAAAAATCGTATAGCCGGCATCGTCAAATTTGAGGTTTTTTCCTCGTTCTTCTTCCAACTGCCATAATGGCCCAATATGACCTACCTACGACTTCTGTACACCTCTGGCGATGTTGTCTCACGGTGTACCCATCGAATCAGACACACTGGAGTGAATTTGGAGACATCGAAATTTTCCACTAAAAATCGTATAGCCGGCATGGTCAAATTTGAGGTTTTTCCTCGTTCTTCTTCCAACTGCCATAATGGCCCAATATGACCTACCTACGACTTCTGTACACCTCTGGCATGGTCAAATTTGAGGTTTTTCCTCGTTCTTCTTCCAACTGCCATAATGGCCCAATATGACCTACCTACGACTTCTGTACACCTCTGGCATGGTCAAATTTGAGGTTTTTCCTCGTTCTTCTTCCAACTGCCATAATGGCCCAATATGACCTACCTACGACTTCTGTACACCTCTGGCATGGTCAAATTTGAGGTTTTTTCCTCGTTCTTCTTCCAACTGCCATAATGGCCCAATATGACCTACCTACGACTTCTGTACACCTCTGCCGATGTTTGTCTCACGTGTACCCATCGAATCAGACACACTGGAGTGAATTTGGAGACATCGAAATTTTCCACTAAAAATCGTATAGCCGGCATGGTCAAATTTGAGGTTTTTCCTCGTTCTTCTTCCAACTGCCATAATGGCCCAATATGACCTACCTACGACTTCTGTACACCTCTGGCATGGTCAAATTTGAGGTTTTTCCTCGTTCTTCTTCCAACTGCCATAATGGCCCAATATGACCTACCTACGATTTCTGTACACCTCTGCCGATGTTGTCTCACGTGTACCCATCGAATCAGACACACTGGAGTGAATTTGGAGACATCGAAATTTTCCACTAAAAATCGTATAGCCGGCATCGTCAAATTTGAGGTTTTTCCTCGTTCTTCTTCCAACTGCCATAATGGCCCAATATGACCTACCTACGACTTCTGTACACCTCTGGCGATGTTGTCTCACGTGTACCCATCGAATCAGACACACTGGAGTGAATTTGGAGACATCGAAATTTTCCACTAAAAATCGTATAGCCGGCATGGTCAAATTTGAGGTTTTTCCTCGTTCTTCTTCCAACTGCCATAATGGCCCAATATGACCTACCTACGACTTCTGTACACCTCTGGCGATGTTGTCTCACGTGTACTCATCGAATCAGACACACTGGAGTGAATTTGGAGACATCGAAATTTTCCACTAAAAATCGTATAGCCGGCATGGTCAAATTTGAGGTTTTTCCTCGTTCTTCTTCCAACTGCCATAATGGCCCACTATGACCTACCTACGACTTCTGTACACCTCTGGCGATGTTGTCTCACGTGTACCCATCGAATCAGACACACTGGAGTGAATTTGGAGACATCGAAATTTTCCACTAAAAATCGTATAGCCGGCATCGTCAAATTTGAGGTTTTTCCTCGTTCTTCTTCCAACTGCCATAATGGCCCAATATGACCTACCTACGACTTCTGTACACCTCTGGCGATGTTGTCTCACGTGTACCCATCGAATCAGACACACTGGAGTGAATTTGGAGACATCGAAATTTTCCACTAAAAATCGTATAGCCGGCATGGTCAAATTTGAGGTTTTTCCTCGTTCTTCTTCCAACTGCCATAATGGCCCAATATGACCTACCTACGACTTCTGTACACCTCTGGCATGGTCAAATTTGAGGTTTTTCCTCGTTCTTCTTCCAACTGCCATAATGGCCCAATATGACCTACCTACGACTTCTGTACACCTCTGGCGATGTTGTCTCACGTGTACCCATCGAATCAGACACACTGGAGTGAATTTGGAGACATCGAAATTTTCCACTAAAAATCGTATAGCCGGCATGGTCAAATTTGAGGTTTTTCCTCGTTCTTCTTCCAACTGCCATAATGGCCCAATATGACCTACCTACGACTTCTGTACACCTCTGGCATGGTCAAATTTGAGGTTTTTCCTCGTTCTTCTTCCAACTGCCATAATGGCCCAATATGACCTACCTACGACTTCTGTACACCTCTGCCGATGTTGTCTCACGTGTACCCATCGAATCAGACACACTGGAGTGAATTTGGAGACATCGAAATTTTCCACTAAAAATCGTATAGCCGGCATCGTCAAATTTGAGGTTTTTCCTCGTTCTTCTTCCAACTGCCATAATGGCCCAATATGACCTACCTACGACTTCTGTACACCTCTGGCATGGTCAAATTTGAGGTTTTTCCTCGTTCTTCTTCCAACTGCCATAATGGCCCAATATGACCTACCTACGACTTCTGTACACCTCTGGCATGGTCAAATTTGAGGTTTTTCCTCGTTCTTCTTCCAACTGCCATAATGGCCCAATATGACCTACCTACGACTTCTGTACACCTCTGGCATGGTCAAATTTGAGGTTTTTCCTCGTTCTTCTTCCAACTGCCATAATGGCCCAATATGACCTACCTACGACTTCTGTACACCTCTGCCGATGTTGTCTCACGTGTACCCATCGAATCAGACACACTGGAGTGAATTTGGAGACATCGAAATTTTCCACTAAAAATCGTATAGCCGGCATGGTCAAATTTGAGGTTTTTCCTCGTTCTTCTTCCAACTGCCATAATGGCCCAATATGACCTACCTACGACTTCTGTACACCTCTGGCATGGTCAAATTTGAGGTTTTTCCTCGTTCTTCTTCCAACTGCCATAATGGCCCAATATGACCTACCTACGATTTCTGTACACCTCTGCCGATGTTGTCTCACGTGTACCCATCGAATCAGACACACTGGAGTGAATTTGGAGACATCGAAATTTTCCACTAAAAATCGTATAGCCGGCATCGTCAAATTTGAGGTTTTTCCTCGTTCTTCTTCCAACTGCCATAATGGCCCACTATGACCTACCTACGACTTCTGTACACCTCTGGCGATGTTGTCTCACGTGTATCCATCGAATCAGACACACTGGAGTGAATTTGGAGACATCGAAATTTTCCACTAAAAATCGTATAGCCGGCATGGTCAAATTTGAGGTTTTTCCTCGTTCTTCTTCCAACTGCCATAATGGCCCAATATGACCTACCTACGACTTCTGTACACCTCTGCCGATGTTGTCCCACGTGTACCCATCGAATCAGACACACTGGAGTGAATTTGGAGACATCGAAATTTTCCACTAAAAATCGTATAGCCGGCATGGTCAAATTTGAGGTTTTTCCTCGTTCTTCTTCCAACTGCCATAATGGCCCAATATGACCTACCTACGACTTCTGTACACCTCTGGCATGGTCAAATTTGAGGTTTTTCCTCGTTCTTCTTCCAACTGCCATAATGGCCCAATATGACCTACCTACGACTTCTGTACACCTCTGGCGATGTTGTCTCACGTGTACCCATCGAATCAGACACACTGGAGTGAATTTGTTGACAATGAAATTTTCCACTAAAAATCGTATAGCCGGCATGGTCAAATTTGAGGTTTTTCCTCGTTCTTCTTCCAACTGCCATAATGGCCCAATATGACCTACCTACGACTTCTGTACACCTCTGCCGATGTTGTCTCACGTGTACCCATCGAATCAGACACACTGGAGTGAATTTGGAGACATCGAAATTTTCCACTAAAAATCGTATAGCCGGCATGGTCAAATTTGAGGTTTTTCCTCGTTCTTCTTCCAACTGCCATAATGGCCCAATATGACCTACCTACGACTTCTGTACACCTCTGCCGATGTTGTCTCACGTGTACCCATCGAATCAGACACACTGGAGTGAATTTGGAGACATCGAAATTTTCCACTAAAAATCGTATAGCCGGCATGGTCAAATTTGAGGTTTTTCCTCGTTCTTCTTCCAACTGCCATAATGGCCCAATATGACCTACCTACGACTTCTGTACACCTCTGGCATGGTCAAATTTGAGGTTTTTCCTCGTTCTTCTTCCAACTGCCATAATGGCCCAATATGACCTACCTACGATTTCTGTACACCTCTGCCGATGTTGTCTCACGTGTACCCATCGAATCAGACACACTGGAGTGAATTTGGAGACATCGAAATTTTCCACTAAAAATCGTATAGCCGGCATCGTCAAATTTGAGGTTTTTCCTCGTTCTTCTTCCAACTGCCATAATGGCCCACTATGACCTACCTACGACTTCTGTACACCTCTGGCGATGTTGTCTCACGTGTATCCATCGAATCAGACACACTGGAGTGAATTTGGAGACATCGAAATTTTCCACTAAAAATCGTATAGCCGGCATGGTCAAATTTGAGGTTTTTCCTCGTTCTTCTTCCAACTGCCATAATGGCCCAATATGACCTACCTACGACTTCTGTACACCTCTGCCGATGTTGTCCCACGTGTACCCATCGAATCAGACACACTGGAGTGAATTTGGAGACATCGAAATTTTCCACTAAAAATCGTATAGCCGGCATGGTCAAATTTGAGGTTTTTCCTCGTTCTTCTTCCAACTGCCATAATGGCCCAATATGACCTACCTACGACTTCTGTACACCTCTGGCATGGTCAAATTTGAGGTTTTTCCTCGTTCTTCTTCCAACTGCCATAATGGCCCAATATGACCTACCTACGACTTCTGTACACCTCTGCCGATGTTGTCTCACGTGTACCCATCGAATCAGACACACTGGAGTGAATTTGGAGACATCGAAATTTTCCACTAAAAATCGTATAGCCGGCATGGTCAAATTTGAGGTTTTTCCTCGTTCTTCTTCCAACTGCCATAATGGCCCAATATGACCTACCTACGACTTCTGTACACCTCTGCCGATGTTGTCTCACGTGTACCCATCGAATCAGACACACTGGAGTGAATTTGGAGACATCGAAATTTTCCACTAAAAATCGTATAGCCGGCATGGTCAAATTTGAGGTTTTTCCTCGTTCTTCTTCCAACTGCCATAATGGCCCAATATGACCTACCTACGACTTCTGTACACCTCTGGCATGGTCAAATTTGAGGTTTTTCCTCGTTCTTCTTCCAACTGCCATAATGGCCCAATATGACCTACCTACGACTTCTGTACACCTCTGCCGATGTTGTCTCACGTGTACCCATCGAATCAGACACACTGGAGTGAATTTGGAGACATCGAAATTTTCCACTAAAAATCGTATAGCCGGCATGGTCAAATTTGAGGTTTTTCCTCGTTCTTCTTCCAACTGCCATAATGGCCCACTATGACCTACCTACGACTTCTGTACACCTCTGGCGATGTTGTCTCACGTGTACCCATCGAATCAGACACACTGGAGTGAATTTGGAGACATCAAAATTTTCCACTAAAAATCGTATAGCCGGCATCGTCAAATTTGAGGTTTTTCCTCGTTCTTCTTCCAACTGCCATAATGGCCCAATATGACCTACCTACGACTTCTGTACACCTCTGGCGATGTTGTCTCACGTGTACCCATCGAATCAGACACACTGGAGTGAATTTGGAGACATCAAAATTTTCCACTAAAAATCGTATAGCCGGCATGGTCAAATTTGAGGTTTTTCCTCGTTCTTCTTCCAACTGCCATAATGGCCCAATATGACCTACCTACGACTTCTGTAAACCTCTGGCGATGTTGTCTCACGTGTACCCATCGAATCAGACACACTGGAGTGAATTTGGAGACATCGAAATTTTCCACAAAAAATCGTATAGCCGGCATGGTCAAATTTGAGGTTTTTCCTCGTTCTTCTTCCAACTGCCATAATGGCCCAATATGACCTACCTACGACTTCTGTACACCTCTGGCGATGTTGTCTCACGTGTACCCATCGAATCAGACACACTGGAGTGAATTTGGAGACATCGAAATTTTCCACTAAAAATCGTATAGCCGGCATGGTCAAATTTGAGGTTTTTCCTCGTTCTTCTTCCAACTGCCATAATGGCCCAATATGACCTACCTACGACTTCTGTACACCTCTGGCGATGTTGTCTCACGTGTACCCATCGAATCAGACACACTGGAGTGAATTTGGAGACATCGAAATTTTCCACTAAAAATCGTATAGCCGGCATGGTCAAATTTGAGGTTTTTCCTCGTTCTTCTTCCAACTGCCATAATGGCCCAATATGACCTACCTACGACTTCTGTACACCTCTGGCGATGTTGTCTCACGTGTACCCATCGAATCAGACACACTGGAGTGAATTTGGAGACATCGAAATTTTCCACTAAAAATCGTATAGCCGGTATGGTCAAATTTGAGGTTTTTCCTCGTTCTTCTTCCAACTGCCATAATGGCCCACTATGACCTACCTACGACTTCTGTACACCTCTGGCGATGTTGTCTCACGTGTACCCATCGAATCAGACACACTGGAGTGAATTTGGAGACATCGAAATTTTCCACTAAAAATCGTATAGCCGGCATGGTCAAATTTGAGGTTTTTCCTCGTTCTTCTTCCAACTGCCATAATGGCCCAATATGACCTACCTACGACTTCTGTACACCTCTGGCGATGTTGTTCACGTGTACCCATCGAATCAGACACACTGGAGTGAATTTGGAGACATCGAAATTTTCCACTAAAAATCGTATAGCCGGCATGGTCAAATTTGAGGTTTTTCCTCGTTCTTCTTCCAACTGCCATAATGGCCCAATATGACCTACCTACGACTTCTGTACATCTCTGGCGATGTTGTCTCACGTGTACCCATCGAATCAGACACACTGGAGTGAATTTGGAGACATCGAAATTTTCCACTAAAAATCGTATAGCCGGCATGGTCAAATTTGAGGTTTTTCCTCGTTCTTCTTCCAACTGCCATAATGGCCCACTATGACCTACCTACGACTTCTGTACACCTCTGGCGATGTTGTCTCACGTGTACCCATCGAATCAGACACACTGGAGTGAATTTGGAGACATCGAAATTTTCCACTAAAAATCGTATAGCCGGCATCGTCAAATTTGAGGTTTTTCCTCGTTCTTCTTCCAACTGCCATAATGGCCCAATATGACCTACCTACGACTTCTGTACACCTCTGGCGATGTTGTCTCACGTGTACCCATCGAATCAGACTCACTGGAGTGAATTTGGAGACATCAAAATTTTCCACTAAAAATCGTATAGCCGGCATGGTCAAATTTGAGGTTTTTCCTCGTTCTTCTTCCAACTGCCATAATGGCCCAATATGACCTACCTACGACTTCTGTACACCTCTGGCATGGTCAAATTTGAGGTTTTTCCTCGTTCTTCTTCCAACTGCCATAATGGCCCAATATGACCTACCTACGACTTCTGTACACCTCTGGCGATGTTGTCTCACGTGTACCCATCGAATCAGACACACTGGAGTGAATTTGGAGACATCAAAATTTTCCACTAAAAATCGTATAGCCGGCATGGTCAAATTTGAGGTTTTTCCTCGTTCTTCTTCCAACTGCCATAATGGCCCACTATGACCTACCTACGACTTCTGTACACCTCTGGCGATGTTGTCTCACGTGTACCCATCGAATCAGACACACTGGAGTGAATTTGGAGACATCGAAATTTTCCACTAAAAATCGTTAGCCGGCATGGTCAAATTTGAGGTTTTTCCTCGTTCTTCTTCCAACTGCCATAATGGCCCAATATGACCTACCTACGACTTCTGTACACCTCTGGCGATGTTGTCTCACGTGTACCCATCGAATCAGACACACTGGAGTGAATTTGGAGACATCAAAATTTTCCACTAAAAATCGTATAGCCGGCATGGTCAAATTTGAGGTTTTTCCTCGTTCTTCTTCCAACTGCCATAATGGCCCAATATGACCTACCTACGACTTCTGTACACCTCTGGCGATGTTGTCTCACGTGTACCCATCGAATCAGACACACTGGAGTGAATTTGGAGACATCAACATTTTCCACTAAAAATCGTATAGCCGGCATGGTCAAATTTGAGGTTTTTCCTCGTTCTTCTTCCAACTGCCATAATGGCCCAATATGACCTACCTACGACTTCTGTACACCTCTGGCGATGTTGTCTCACGTGTACCCATCGAATCAGACACACTGGAGTGAATTTGGAGACATCAACATTTTCCACTAAAAATCGTATAGCCGGCATCGTCAAATTAGAGGTTTTTCCTCGTTCTTCTTCCAACTGCCATAATGGCCCAATATGACCTACCCACGACTTCTGTACACCTCTGGCGATGTTGTCTCACGTGTACCCATCGAATCAGACACACTGGAGTGAATTTGGAGACATCAACATTTTCCACTAAAAATCGTATAGCCTGGTCAAATTTGAGGTTTTTCCTCGTTCTTCTTCCAACTGCCATAATGGCCCAATATGACCTACCTACGACTTCTGTACACCTCTGGCGATGGTGTCTCACGTGTACCCATCGAATCAGACACACTGGAGTGAATTTGGAGACATCAATATTTTCCACTAAAAATCGTATAGCCGGCATGGTCAAATTTGAGGTTTTTCCTCGTTCTTCTTCCAACTGCCATAATGGCCCAATATGACCTACCTACGACTTCTGTACACCTCTGGCGATGTTGTCTCACGTGTACCCATCGAATCAGACACACTGGAGTGAATTTGGAGACATCAAAATTTTCCACTAAAAATCGTATAGCCGGCATGGTCAAATTTGAGGTTTTTCCTCGTTCTTCTTCCAACTGCCATAATGGCCCACTGTGACCTACCTACGACTTCTGTACACCTCTGGCGATGTTGTCTCACGTGTACCCATCGAATCAGACACACTGGAGTGAATTTGGAGACAACAAAATTTTCCACTAAAAATCGTATAGCCGGCATGGTCAAATTTGAGGTTTTTCCTCGTTCTTCTTCCAACTGCCATAATGGCCCAATATGACCTACCTACGACTTCTGTACACCTCTGGCGATGTTGTCTCACGTGTACCCATCGAATCAGACACACTGGAGTGAATTTGGAGACATCAAAATTTTCCACTAAAAATCGTATAGCCGGCATGGTCAAATTTGAGGTTTTTCCTCGTTCTTCTTCCAACTGCCATAATGGCCCAATATGACCTACCTACGACTTCTGTACACCTCTGGCGATGTTGTCTCACGTGTACCCATCGAATCAGACACACTGGAGTGAATTTGGAGACATCAAAATTTTCCACTAAAAATCGTATAGCCGGCATGGTCAAATTTGAGGTTTTTCCTCGTTCTTCTTCCAACTGCCATAATGGCCCACTGTGACCTACCTACGACTTCTGTACACCTCTGGCGATGTTGTCTCACGTGTACCCATCGAATCAGACACACTGGAGTGAATTTGGAGACAACAAAATTTTCCACTAAAAATCGTATAGCCGGCATGGTCAAATTTGAGGTTTTTCCTCGTTCTTCTTCCAACTGCCATAATGGCCCACTATGACCTACCTACGACTTCTGTACACCTCTGGCGATGTTGTCTCACGTGTACCCATCGAATCAGACACACTGGAGTGAATTTGGAGACATCGAAATTTTCCACTAAAAATCGTATAGCCGGCATCGTCAAATTTGAGGTTTTTCCTCGTTCTTCTTCCAACTGCCATAATGGCCCAATATGACCTACCTACGACTTCTGTACACCTCTGGCATGGTCAAATTTGAGGTTTTTCCTCGTTCTTCTTCCAACTGCCATAATGGCCCAATATGACCTACCTACGACTTCTGTACACCTCTGGCGATGTTGTCTCACGTGTACCCATCGAATCAGACACACTGGAGTGAATTTGGAGACATAAAAATTTTCCACTAAAAATCGTATAGCCGGCATGGTCAAATTTGAGGTTTTTCCTCGTTCTTCTTCCAACTGCCATAATGGCCCAATATGACCTACCTACGACTTCTGTACACCTCTGGCGATGTTGTCTCACGTGTACCCATCGAATCAGACACACTGGAGTGAATTTGGAGACATCAAAATTTTCCACTAAAAATCGTATAGCCGGCATGGTCAAATTTGAGGTTTTTCCTCGTTCTTCTTCCAACTGCCATAATGGCCCAATATGACCTACCTACGACTTCTGTACACCTCTGGCGATGTTGTCTCACGTGTACCCATCGAATCAGACACACTGGAGTGAATTTGGAGACATCAACATTTTCCACTAAAAATCGTATAGCCGGCATCGTCAAATTAGAGGTTTTTCCTCGTTCTTCTTCCAACTGCCATAATGGCCCAATATGACCTACCCACGACTTCTGTACACCTCTGGCGATGTTGTCTCACGTGTACCCATCGAATCAGACACACTGGAGTGAATTTGGAGACATCAACATTTTCCACTAAAAATCGTATAGCCTGGTCAAATTTGAGGTTTTTCCTCGTTCTTCTTCCAACTGCCATAATGGCCCAATATGACCTACCTACGACTTCTGTACACCTCTGGCGATGGTGTCTCACGTGTACCCATCGAATCAGACACACTGGAGTGAATTTGGAGACATCGAAATTTTCCACTAAAAATCGTATAGCCGGCATCGTCAAATTAGAGGTTTTTCCTCGTTCTTCTTCCAACTGCCATAATGGCCCAATATGACCTACCTACGACTTCTGTACACCTCTGGCGATGTTGTCTCACGTGTACCCATCGAATCAGACACACTGGAGTGAATTTGGAGACATCAACATTTTCCACTAAAAATCGTATAGCCGGCATGGTCAAATTTGAGGTTTTTCCTCGTTCTTCTTCCAACTGCCATAATGGCCCAATATGACCTACCTACGACTTCTGTACACCTCTGGCGATGTTGTCTCACGTGTACCCATCGAATCAGACACACTGGAGTGAATTTAGAGACATCAACATTTTCCACTAAAAATCGTATAGCCTGGTCAAATTTGAGGTTTTTCCTCGTTCTTCTTCCAACTGCCATAATGGCCCAATATGACCTACCCACGACTTCTGTACACCTCTGGCGATGTTGTCTCACGTGTACCCATCGAATCAGACACACTGGAGTGAATTTGGAGACATCAACATTTTCCACTAAAAATCGTATAGCCTGGTCAAATTTGAGGTTTTTCCTCGTTCTTCTTCCAACTGCCATAATGGCCCAATATGACCTACCTACGACTTCTGTACACCTCTGGCGATGTTGTCTCACGTGTACCCATCGAATCAGACACACTGGAGTGAATTTAGAGACATCAAAATTTTCCACTAAAAATCGTATAGCCGGCATGGTCAAATTAGAGGTTTTTCCTCGTTCTTCTTCCAACTGCCATAATGGCCCAATATGACCTACCTACGACTTCTGTACACCTCTGGCGATGTTGTCTCACGTGTACCCATCGAATCAGACACACTGGAGTGAATTTGGAGACATCAAAATTTTCCACTAAAAATCGTATAGCCGGCATGGTCAAATTTGAGGTTTTTCCTCGTTCTTCTTCCAACTGCCATAATGGCCCAATATGACCTACCTACGACTTCTGTACACCTCTGGCGATGTTGTCTCACGTGTACCCATCGAATCAGACACACTGGAGTGAATTTGGAGACATCAACATTTTCCACTAAAAATCGTATAGCCGGCATCGTCAAATTAGAGGTTTTTCCTCGTTCTTCTTCCAACTGCCATAATGGCCCAATATGACCTACCTACGACTTCTGTACACCTCTGGCGATGTTGTCTCACGTGTACCCATCGAATCAGACACACTGGAGTGAATTTGGAGACATCGAAATTTTCCACTAAAAATCGTATAGCCGGCATCGTCAAATTAGAGGTTTTTCCTCGTTCTTCTTCCAACTGCCATAATGGCCCAATATGACCTACCCACGATTTCTGTACACCTCTGGCGATGTTGTCTCACGTGTACCCATCGAATCAGACACACTGGAGTGAATTTGGAGACATCAACATTTTCCACTAAAAATCGTATAGCCTGGTCAAATTTGAGGTTTTTCCTCGTTCTTCTTCCAACTGCCATAATGGCCCAATATGACCTACCTACGACTTCTGTACACCTCTGGCGATGGTGTCTCACGTGTACCCATCGAATCAGACACACTGGAGTGAATTTGGAGACATCGAAATTTTCCACTAAAAATCGTATAGCCGGCATCGTCAAATTAGAGGTTTTTCCTCGTTCTTCTTCCAACTGCCATAATGGCCCAATATGACCTACCCACGACTTCTGTACACCTCTGGCGATGTTGTCTCACGTGTACCCATCGAATCAGACACACTGGAGTGAATTTGGAGACATCAAAATTTTCCACTAAAAATCGTATAGCCGGCATGGTCAAATTTGAGGTTTTTCCTCGTTCTTCTTCCAACTGCCATAATGGCCCAATATGACCTACCTACGACTTCTGTACACCTCTGGCGATGTTGTCTCACGTGTACCCATCGAATCAGACACACTGGAGTGAATTTGGAGACATCAACATTTTCCACTAAAAATCGTATAGCCGGCATGGTCAAATTTGAGGTTTTTCCTCGTTCTTCTTCCAACTGCCATAATGGCCCAATATGACCTCCCTACGACTTCTGTACACCTCTGGCGATGTTGTCTCACGTGTACCCATCGAATCAGACACACTGGAGTGAATTTGGAGACATCAAAATTTTCCACTAAAAATCGTATAGCCGGCATGGTCAAATTTGAGGTTTTTCCTCGTTCTTCTTCCAACTGCCATAATGGCCCAATATGACCTACCTACGACTTCTGTACACCTCTGGCGATGTTGTCTCACGTGTACCCATCGAATCAGACACACTGGAGTGAATTTGGAGACATCGAAATTTTCCACTAAAAATCGTATAGCCGGCATCGTCAAATTAGAGGTTTTTCCTCGTTCTTCTTCCAACTGCCATAATGGCCCAATATGACCTACCCACGACTTCTGTACACCTCTGGCGATGTTGTCTCACGTGTACCCATCGAATCAGACACACTGGAGTGAATTTGGAGACATCAACATTTTCCACTAAAAATCGTATAGCCGGCATGGTCAAATTAGAGGTTTTTCCTCGTTCTTCTTCCAACTGCCATAATGGCCCAATATGACCTACCTACGACTTCTGTACACCTCTGGCGATGTTGTCTCACGTGTACCCATCGAATCAGACACACTGGAGTGAATTTGGAGACATCAAAATTTTCCACTAAAAATCGTATAGCCGGCATGGTCAAATTTGAGGTTTTTCCTCGTTCTTCTTCCAACTGCCATAATGGCCCAATATGACCTACCCACGACTTCTGTACACCTCTGGCGATGTTGTCTCACGTGTACCCATCGAATCAGACACACTGGAGTGAATTTGGAGACATCAACATTTTCCACTAAAAATCGTATAGCCGGCATGGTCAAATTAGAGGTTTTTCCTCGTTCTTCTTCCAACTGCCATAATGGCCCAATATGACCTACCTACGACTTCTGTACACCTCTGGCGATGTTGTCTCACGTGTACCCATCGAATCAGACACACTGGAGTGAATTTGGAGACATCGAAATTTTCCACTAAAAATCGTATAGCCGGCATCGTCAAATTAGAGGTTTTTCCTCGTTCTTCTTCCAACTGCCATAATGGCCCAATATGACCTACCCACGACTTCTGTACACCTCTGGCGATGTTGTCTCACGTGTACCCATCGAATCAGACACACTGGAGTGAATTTGGAGACATCAACATTTTCCACTAAAAATCGTATAGCCTGGTCAAATTTGAGGTTTTTCCTCGTTCTTCTTCCAACTGCCATAATGGCCCAATATGACCTACCTACGACTTCTGTACACCTCTGGCGATGGTGTCTCACGTGTACCCATCGAATCAGACACACTGGAGTGAATTTGGAGACATCGAAATTTTCCACTAAAAATCGTATAGCCGGCATCGTCAAATTAGAGGTTTTTCCTCGTTCTTCTTCCAACTGCCATAATGGCCCAATATGACCTACCCACGACTTCTGTACACCTCTGGCGATGTTGTCTCACGTGTACCCATCGAATCAGACACACTGGAGTGAATTTGGAGACATCGAAATTTTCCACTAAAAATCGTATAGCCGGCATCGTCAAATTAGAGGTTTTTCCTCGTTCTTCTTCCAACTGCCATAATGGCCCAATATGACCTACCCACGACTTCTGTACACCTCTGGCGATGTTGTCTACGTCTACCCATCGAATCAGACACACTGGAGTGAATTTGGAGACATCAACATTTTCCACTAAAAATCGTATAGCCTGGTCAAATTTGAGGTTTTTCCTCGTTCTTCTTCCAACTGCCATAATGGCCCAATATGACCTACCTACGACTTCTGTACACCTCTGGCGATGGTGTCTCACGTGTACCCATCGAATCAGACACACTGGAGTGAATTTGGAGACATCAAAATTTTCCACTAAAAATCGTATAGCCGGCATGGTCAAATTTGAGGTTTTTCCTCGTTCTTCTTCCAACTGCCATAATGGCCCAATATGACCTACCTACGACTTCTGTACACCTCTGGCGATGTTGTCTCACGTGTACCCATCGAATCAGACACACTGGAGTGAATTTGGAGACATCAACATTTTCCACTAAAAATCGTATAGCCGGCATGGTCAAATTTGAGGTTTTTCCTCGTTCTTCTTCCAACTGCCATAATGGCCCAATATGACCTACCTACGACTTCTGTACACCTCTGGCGATGTTGTCACGTGTACCCATCGAATCAGACACACTGGAGTGAATTTGGAGACATCGAAATTTTCCACTAAAAATCGTATAGCCGGCATCGTCAAATTAGAGGTTTTTCCTCGTTCTTCTTCCAACTGCCATAATGGCCCAATATGACCTACCCACGACTTCTGTACACCTCTGGCGATGTTGTCTCACGTGTACCCATCGAATCAGACACACTGGAGTGAATTTGGAGACATCAACATTTTCCACTAAAAATCGTATAGCCTGGTCAAATTTGAGGTTTTTCCTCGTTCTTCTTCCAACTGCCATAATGGCCCAATATGACCTACCTACGACTTCTGTACACCTCTGGCGATGGTGTCTCACGTGTACCCATCGAAACAGACACACTGGAGTGAATTTGGAGACATCGAAATTTTCCACTAAAAATCGTATAGCCGGCATCGTCAAATTAGAGGTTTTTCCTCGTTCTTCTTCCAACTGCCATAATGGCCCAATATGACCTACCCACGACTTCTGTACACCTCTGGCGATGTTGTCTCACGTGTACCCATCGAATCAGACACACTGGAGTGAATTTGGAGACATCAAAATTTTCCACTAAAAATCGTATAGCCGGCATGGTCAAATTTGAGGTTTTTCCTCGTTCTTCTTCCAACTGCCATAATGGCCCAGTATGACCTACCTACGACTTCTGTATACCTCTGGCGATGTTGTCTCACGTGTACCCATCGAATCAGACACACTGGAGTGAATTTGGAGACATCAAAATTTTCCACTAAAAATCGTATAGCCGGCATGGTCAAATTTGAGGTTTTTCCTCGTTCTTCTTCCAACTGCCATAATGGCCCAATATGACCTACCTACGACTTCTGTACACCTCTGGCGATGTTGTCTCACGTGTACCCATCGAATCAGACACACTGGAGTGAATTTATAGACATCGAAATTTTCCACTAAAAATCGTATAGCCGGCATGGTCAAATTTGAGGTTTTTCCTCGTTCTTCTTCCAACTGCCATAATGGCCCAATATGACCTACCTACGACTTCTGTACACCTCTGGCGATGTTGTCTCACGTGTACCCATCGAATCAGACACACTGGAGTGAATTTGGAGACATCAAAATTTTCCACTAAAAATCGTATAGCCGGCATGGTCAAATTTGAGGTTTTTCCTCGTTCTTCTTCCAACTGCCATAATGGCCCAATATGACCTACCTACGACTTCTGTACACCTCTGGCGATGTTGTCTCACGTGTACCCATCGAATCAGACACACTGGAGTGAATTTGGAGACATCGAAATTTTCCACTAAAAATCGTATAGCCGGCATGGTCAAATTTGAGGTTTTTCCTCGTTCTTCTTCCAACTGCCATAATAGCCCAATATGACCTACCTACGACTTCTGTACACCTCTGGCGATGTTGTCTCACGTGTACCCATCGAATCAGACACACTGGAGTGAATTTAGAGACATCAAAATTTTCCACTAAAAATCGTATAGCCGGCATGGTCAAATTAGAGGTTTTTCCTCGTTCTTCTTCCAACTGCCATAATGGCCCAATATGACCTACCTACGACTTCTGTACACCTCTGGCGATGTTGTCTCACGTGTACCCATCGAATCAGACACACTGGAGTGAATTTGGAGACATCAAAATTTTCCACTAAAAATCGTATAGCCGGCATGGTCAAATTTGAGGTTTTTTCCTCGTTCTTCTTCCAACTGCCATAATGGCCCAATATGACCTACCTACGACTTCTGTACACCTCTGGCGATGTTGTCTCACGTGTACCCATCGAATCAGACACACTGGAGTGAATTTGGAGACATCAACATTTTCCACTAAAAATCGTATAGCCGGCATAGTCAAATTTGAGGTTTTTCCTCGTTCTTCTTCCAACTGCCATAATGGCCCAATATGACCTACCTACGACTTCTGTACACCTCTGGCGATGTTGTCTCACGTGTACCCATCGAATCAGACACACTGGAGTGAATTTGGAGACATCGAAATTTTCCACTAAAAATCGTATAGCCGGCATCGTCAAATTAGAGGTTTTTCCTCGTTCTTCTTCCAACTGCCATAATGGCCCAATATGACCTACCCACGACTTCTGTACACCTCTGGCGATGTTGTCTCACGTCTACCCATCGAATCAGACACACTGGAGTGAATTTGGAGACATCAAAATTTTCCACTAAAAATCGTATAGCCGGCATAGTCAAATTTGAGGTTTTTCCTCGTTCTTCTTCCAACTGCCATAATGGCCCAATATGACCTACCTACGACTTCTGTACACCTCTGGCGATGTTGTCTCACGTGTACCCATCGAATCAGACACACTGGAGTGAATTTGGAGACATCAAAATTTTCCACTAAAAATCGTATAGCCGGCATGGTCAAATTTGAGGTTTTTCCTCGTTCTTCTTCCAACTGCCATAATGGCCCAATATGACCTACCTACGACTTCTGTACACCTCTGGCGATGTTGTCTCACGTGTACCCATCGAATCAGACACACTGGAGTGAATTTGGAGACATCAACATTTTCCACTAAAAATCGTATAGCCGGCATAGTCAAATTTGAGGTTTTTCCTCGTTCTTCTTCCAACTGCCATAATGGCCCAATATGACCTACCTACGACTTCTGTACACCTCTGGCGATGTTGTCTCACGTGTACCCATCGAATCAGACACACTGGAGTGAATTTGGAGACATCAAAATTTTCCACTAAAAATCGTATAGCCGGCATGGTCAAATTTGAGGTTTTTCCTCGTTCTTCTTCCAACTGCCATAATGGCCCAATATGACCTACCTACGACTTCTGTACACCTCTGGCGATGTTGTCTCACGTGTACCCATCGAATCAGACACACTGGAGTGAATTTGGAGACATCGAAATTTTCCACTAAAAATCGTATAGCCGGCATCGTCAAATTAGAGGTTTTTCCTCGTTCTTCTTCCAACTGCCATAATGGCCCAATATGACCTACCCACGACTTCTGTACACCTCTGGCGATGTTGTCTCACGTCTACCCATCGAATCAGACACACTGGAGTGAATTTGGAGACATCAAAATTTTCCACTAAAAATCGTATAGCCGGCATAGTCAAATTTGAGGTTTTTCCTCGTTCTTCTTCCAACTGCCATAATGGCCCAATATGACCTACCTACGACTTCTGTACACCTCTGGCGATGTTGTCTCACGTGTACCCATCGAATCAGACACACTGGAGTGAATTTGGAGACATCAAAATTTTCCACTAAAAATCGTATAGCCGGCATGGTCAAATTTGAGGTTTTTCCTCGTTCTTCTTCCAACTGCCATAATGGCCCAATATGACCTACCTACGACTTCTGTACACCTCTGGCGATGTTGTCTCACGTGTACCCATCGAATCAGACACACTGGAGTGAATTTGGAGACATCGAAATTTTCCACTAAAAATCGTATAGCCGGCATCGTCAAATTAGAGGTTTTTCCTCGTTCTTCTTCCAACTGCCATAATGGCCCAATATGACCTACCCACGACTTCTGTACACCTCTGGCGATGTTGTCTCACGTGTACCCATCGAATCAGACACACTGGAGTGAATTTGGAGACATCAAAATTTTCCACTAAAAATCGTATAGCCGGCATGGTCAAATTTGAGGTTTTTCCTCGTTCTTCTTCCAACTGCCATAATGGCCCAATATGACCTACCTACGACTTCTGTACACCTCTGGCGATGTTGCCTCACGTGTACCCATCGAATCAGACACACTGGAGTGAATTTATAGACATCGAAATTTTCCACTAAAAATCGTATAGCCGGCATGGTCAAATTTGAGGTTTTTCCTCGTTCTTCTTCCAACTGCCATAATGGCCCAATATGACCTACCTACGACTTCTGTACACCTCTGGCGATGTTGTCTCACGTGTACCCATCGAATCAGACACACTGGAGTGAATTTGGAGACATCGAAATTTTCCACTAAAAATCGTATAGCCGGCATCGTCAAATTTGAGGTTTTTCCTC
>OU026147.1:50939978-50969978 GCA_907269125.1 Eristalis pertinax
TCTGTACACCTCTGGCGATGTTGTCTCACGTGTACCTATCGAATCAGACACACTGGAGTGAATTTGGAGACATCGAAATTTTCCACTAAAAATCGTATAGCCGGCATCGTCAAATTTGAGGTTTTTCCTCGTTCTTCTTCCAACTGCCATAATGGCCCAATATGACCTACCTACGACTTCTGTACACCTCTGGCGATGTTGTCTCACGTGTACCCATCGAATCAGACACACTGGAGTGAATTTGGAGACATCAAAATTTTCCACTAAAAATCGTATAGCCGGCATGGTCAAATTTGAGGTTTTTCCTCGTTCTTCTTCCAACTGCCATAATGGCCCAATATGACCTACCTACGACTTCTGTACACCTCTGGCGATGTTGTCTCACGTGTACCCATCGAATCAGACACACTGGAGTGAATTTGGAGACATCGAAATTTTCCACTAAAAATCGTATAGCCGGCATCGTCAAATTTGAGGTTTTTCCTCGTTCTTCTTCCAACTGCCATAATGGCCCAATATGACCTACCTACGACTTCTGTACACCTCTGGCGATGTTGTCTCACGTGTACCCATCGAATCAGACACACTGGAGTGAATTTGGAGACATCAAAATTTTCCACTAAAAATCGTATAGCCGGCATGGTCAAATTTGAGGTTTTCCCTCGTTCTTCTTCCAACTGCCATAATGGCCCAATATGACCTACCTACGACTTCTGTACACCTCTGGCGATGTTGTCTCACGTGTACCTATCGAATCAGACACACTGGAGTGAATTTGGAGACATCGAAATTTTCCACTAAAAATCGTATAGCCGGCATCGTCAAATTTGAGGTTTTTCCTCGTTCTTCTTCCAACTGCCATAATGGCCCAATATGACCTACCTACGACTTCTGTACACCTCTGGCGATGTTGTCTCACGTGTACCCATCGAATCAGACACACTGGAGTGAATTTGGAGACATCAAAATTTTCCACTAAAAATCGTATAGCCGGCATGGTCAAATTTGAGGTTTTTCCTCGTTCTTCTTCCAACTGCCATAATGGCCCAATATGACCTACCTACGACTTCTGTACACCTCTGGCGATGTTGTCTCACGTGTACCCATCGAATCAGACACACTGGAGTGAATTTGGAGACATCGAAATTTTCCACTAAAAATCGTATAGCCGGCATCGTCAAATTTGAGGTTTTTCCTCGTTCTTCTTCCAACTGCCATAATGGCCCAATATGACCTACCTACGACTTCTGTACACCTCTGGCGATGTTGTCTCACGTGTACCCATCGAATCAGACACACTGGAGTGAATTTGGAGACATCGAAATTTTCCACTAAAAATCGTATAGCCGGCATGGTCAAATTTGAGGTTTTTCTTCGTTCTTCTTCCAACTGCCATAATGGCCCAATATGACCTACCTACGACTTCTGTACACCTCTGGCGATGTTGTCTCACGTGTACCCATCGAATCAGACACACTGGAGTGAATTTGGAGACATCAAAATTTTCCACTAAAAATCGTATAGCCGGAATGGTCAAATTTGAGGTTTTTCCTCGTTCTTCTTCCAACTGCCATAATGGCCCAATATGACCTACCTACGACTTCTGTACACCTCTGGCGATGTTGTCTCACGTGTACCCATCGAATCAGACACACTGGAGTGAATTTGGAGACATCGAAATTTTCCACTAAAAATCGTATAGCCGGCATCGTCAAATTTGAGGTTTTTCCTCGTTCTTCTTCCAACTGCCATAATGGCCCAATATGACCTACCTACGACTTCTGTACACCTCTGGCGATGTTGTCTCACGTGTACCCATCGAATCAGACACACTGGAGTGAATTTGGAGACATCAAAATTTTCCACTAAAAATCGTATAGCCGGCATCGTCAAACTTGAGGTTTTTCCTCGTTCTTCTTCCAACTGCCATAATGGCCCAATATGACCTACCTACGACTTCTGTACACCTCTGGCGATGTTGTCTCACGTGTACCCATCGAATCAGACACACTGGAGTGAATTTGGAGACATCAAAATTTTCCACTAAAAATCGTATAGCCGGCATGGTCAAATTTGAGGTTTTTCCTCGTTCTTCTTCCAACTGCCATAATGGCCCAATATGACCTACCTACGACTTCTGTACACCTCTGGCGATGTTGTCTCACGTGTACCCATCGAATCAGACACACTGGAGTGAATTTGGAGACATCGAAATTTTCCACTAAAAATCGTATAGCCGGCATCGTCAAACTTGAGGTTTTTCCTCGTTCTTCTTCCAACTGCCATAATGGCCCAATATGACCTACCTACGACTTCTGTACACCTCTGGCGATGTTGTCTCACGTGTACCCATCGAATCAGACACACTGGAGTGAATTTGGAGACATCAAAATTTTCCACTAAAAATCGTATAGCCGGCATCGTCAAATTTGAGGTTTTTCCTCGTTCTTCTTCCAACTGCCATAATGGCCCAATATGACCTACCTACGACTTCTGTACACCTCTGGCGATGTTGTCTCACGTGTACCCATCGAATCAGACACACTGGAGTGAATTTGGAGACATCAAAATTTTCCACTAAAAATCGTATAGCCGGCATGGTCAAATTTGAGGTTTTTCCTCGTTCTTCTTCCAACTGCCATAATGGCCCAATATGACCTACCTACGACTTCTGTACACCTCTGGCGATGTTGTCTCACGTGTACCCATCGAATCAGACACACTGGAGTGAATTTGGAGACATCAAAATTTTCCACTAAAAATCGTATAGCCGGCATCGTCAAATTTGAGGTTTTTCCTCGTTCTTCTTCCAACTGCCATAATGGCCCAATATGACCTACCTACGACTTCTGTACACCTCTGGCGATGTTGTCTCACGTGTACCCATCGAATCAGACACACTGGAGTGAATTTGGAGACATCAAAATTTTCCACTAAAAATCGTATAGCCGGCATGGTCAAATTTGAGGTTTTTCCTCGTTCTTCTTCCAACTGCCATAATGGCCCAATATGACCTACCTACGACTTCTGTACACCTCTGGCGATGTTGTCTCACGTGTACCCATCGAATCAGACACACTGGAGTGAATTTGGAGACATCAAAATTTTCCACTAAAAATCGTATAGCCGGCATGGTCAAATTTGAGGTTTTTCCTCGTTCTTCTTCCAACTGCCATAATGGCCCAATATGACCTACCTACGACTTCTGTACACCTCTGGCGATGTTGTCTCACGTGTACCCATCGAATCAGACACACTGGAGTGAATTTGGAGACATCGAAATTTTCCACTAAAAATCGTATAGCCGGCATCGTCAAATTTGAGGTTTTTCCTCGTTCTTCTTCCAACTGCCATAATGGCCCAATATGACCTACCTACGACTTCTGTACACCTCTGGCGATGTTGTCTCACGTGTACCCATCGAATCAGACACACTGGAGTGAATTTGGAGACATCGAAATTTTCCACTAAAAATCGTATAGCCGGCATCGTCAAATTTGAGGTTTTTCCTCGTTCTTCTTCCAACTGCCATAATGGCCCAATATGACCTACCTACAACTTCTGTACACCTCTGGCGATGTTGTCTCACGTGTACCCATCGAATCAGACACACTGGAGTGAATTTGGAGACATCAAAATTTTCCACTAAAAATCGTATAGCCGGCATCGTCAAATTTGAGGTTTTTCCTCGTTCTTCTTCCAACTGCCATAATGGCCCAATATGACCTACCTACGACTTCTGTACACCTCTGGCGATGTTGTCTCACGTGTACCCATCGAATCAGACACACTGGAGTGAATTTGGAGACATCGAAATTTTCCACTAAAAATCGTATAGCCGGCATCGTCAAATTTGAGGTTTTTCCTCGTTCTTCTTCCAACTGCCATAATGGCCCAATATGACCTACCTACGACTTCTGTACACCTCTGGCGATGTTGTCTCACGTGTACCCATCGAATCAGACACACTGGAGTGAATTTGGAGACATCAAAATTGTCCACTAAAAATCGTATAGCCGGCATGGTCAAATTTGAGGTTTTTCCTCGTTCTTCTTCCAACTGCCATAATGGCCCAATATGACCTACCTACGACTTCTGTACACCTCTGGCGATGTTGTCTCACGTGTACCCATCGAATCAGACACACTGGAGTGAATTTGGAGACATCGAAATTTTCCACTAAAAATCGTATAGCCGGCATGGTCAAATTTGAGGTTTTTCCTCGTTCTTCTTCCAACTGCCATAATGGCCCAATATGACCTACCTACGACTTCTGTACACCTCTGGCGATGTTGTCTCACGTGTACCCATCGAATCAGACACACTGGAGTGAATTTGGAGACATCAAAATTTTCCACTAAAAATCGTATAGCCGGCATGGTCAAATTTGAGGTTTTTCCTCGTTCTTCTTCCAACTGCCATAATGGCCCAATATGACCTACCTACGACTTCTGTACACCTCTGGCGATGTTGTCTCACGTGTACCCATCGAATCAGACACACTGGAGTGAATTTGGAGACATCGAAATTTTCCACTAAAAATCGTATAGCCGGCATCGTCAAATTTGAGGTTTTTCCTCGTTCTTCTTCCAACTGTCATAATGGCCCAATATGACCTACCTACGACTTCTGTACACCTCTGGCGATGTTGTCTCATGTGTACCCATCGAATCAGACACACTGGAGTGAATTTGGAGACATCAAAATTTTCCACTAAAAATCGTATAGCCGGCATCGTCAAATTTGAGGTTTTTCCTCGTTCTTCTTCCAACTGCCATAATGGCCCAATATGACCTACCTACGACTTCTGTACACCTCTGGCGATGTTGTCTCACGTGTACCCATCGAATCAGACACACTGGAGTGAATTTGGAGACATCAAAATTTTCCACTAAAAATCGTATAGCCGGCATGGTCAAATTTGAGGTTTTTCCTCGTTCTTCTTCCAACTGCCATAATGGCCCACTATGACCTACCTACGACTTCTGTACACCTCTGGCGATGTTGTCTCACGTATACCCATCGAATCAGACACACTGGAGTGAATTTGGAGACATGAAAATTTTCCACTAAAAAACGTATAGCCGGCATCGTCAAATTTGAGGTTTTTCCTCGTTCTTCTTCCAACTGCCATAATGGCCCAATATGACCTACCTACGACTTCTGTACACCTCTGGCGATGTTGTCTCACGTGTACCCATCGAATCAGACACACTGGAGTGAATTTGGAGACATCGAAATTTTCCACTAAAAATCGTATAGCCGGCATCGTCAAATTTGAGGTTTTTCCTCGTTCTTCTTCCAACTGCCATAATGGCCCAATATGACCTACCTACGACTTCTGTACACCTCTGGCGATGTTGTCTCACGCGTACCCATCGAATCAGACACACTGGAGTGAATTTGGAGACATCAAAATTTTCCACTAAAAATCGTATAGCCGGCATGGTCAAATTTGAGGTTTTTCCTCGTTCTTCTTCCAACTGCCATAATGGCCCACTATGACCTACCTACGACTTCTGTACACCTCTGGCGATGTTGTCTCACGTGTACCCATCGAATCAGACACACTGGAGTGAATTTGGAGACATGAAAATTTTCCACTAAAAATCGTATAGCCGGCATCGTCAAACTTGAGGTTTTTCCTCGTTCTTCTTCCAACTGCCATAATGGCCCAATATGACCTACCTACGACTTCTGTACACCTCTGGCGATGTTGTCTCACGTGTACCCATCGAATCCGACACACTGGAGTGAATTTGGAGACATCGAAATTTTCCACTAAAAATCGTATAGCCGGCATCGTCAAATTTGAGGTTTTTCCTCGTTCTTCTTCCAACTGCCATAATGGCCCAATATGACCTACCTACGACTTCTGTACACCTCTGGCGATGTTGTCTCACGTGTACCTATCGAATCAGACACACTGGAGTGAATTTGGAGACATCGAAATTTTCCACTAAAAATCGTATAGCCGGCATCGTCAAACTTGAGGTTTTTCCTCGTTCTTCTTCCAACTGCCATAATGGCCCAATATGACCTACCTACGACTTCTGTACACCTCTGGCGATGTTGTCTCACGTGTACCCATCGAATCAGACACACTGGAGTGAATTTGGAGACATCAAAATTTTCCACTAAAAATCGTATAGCCGGCATGGTCAAATTTGAGGTTTTTCCTCGTTCTTCTTCCAACTGCCATAATGGCCCACTATGACCTACCTACGACTTCTGTACACCTCTGGCGATGTTGTCTCACGTGTACCCATCGAATCAGACACACTGGAGTGAATTTGGAGACATGAAAATTTTCCACTAAAAATCGTATAGCCGGCATCGTCAAACTTGAGGTTTTTCCTCGTTCTTCTTCCAACTGCCATAATGGCCCAATATGACCTACCTACGACTTCTGTACACCTCTGGCGATGTTGTCTCACGCGTACCCATCGAATCAGACACACTGGAGTGAATTTGGAGACATGAAAATTTTCCACTAAAAATCGTATAGCCGGCATCGTCAAACTTGAGGTTTTTCCTCGTTCTTCTTCCAACTGCCATAATGGCCCAATATGACCTACCTACGACTTCTGTACACCTCTGGCGATGTTGTCTCACGTGTACCCATCGAATCAGACACACTGGAGTGAATTTGGAGACATCAAAATTTTCCACTAAAAATCGTATAGCCGGCATGGTCAAATTTGAGGTTTTTCCTCGTTCTTCTTCCAACTGCCATAATGGCCCAATATGACCTACCTACGACTTCTGTACACCTCTGGCGATGTTGTCTCACGTGTACCCATCGAATCAGACACACTGGAGTGAATTTGGAGACATCGAAATTTTCCACTAAAAATCGTATAGCCGGCATGGTCAAATTTGAGGTTTTTTCCTCGTTCTTCTTCCAACTGCCATAATGGCCCAATATGACCTACCTACGACTTCTGTACACCTCTGGCGATGTTGTCTCACGTGTACCCATCGAATCAGACACACTGGAGTGAATTTGGAGACATCAAAATTTTCCACTAAAAATCGTATAGCCGGCATGGTCAAATTTGAGGTTTTTCCTCGTTCTTCTTCCAACTGCCATAATGGCCCAATATGACCTACCTACGACTTCTGTACACCTCTGGCGATGTTGTCTCACGTGTACCCATCGAATCAGACACACTGGAGTGAATTTGGAGACATCGAAATTTTCCACTAAAAATCGTATAGCCGGCATCGTCAAATTTGAGGTTTTTCCTCGTTCTTCTTCCAACTGTCATAATGGCCCAATATGACCTACCTACGACTTCTGTACACCTCTGGCGATGTTGTCTCATGTGTACCCATCGAATCAGACACACTGGAGTGAATTTGGAGACATCAAAATTTTCCACTAAAAATCGTATAGCCGGCATCGTCAAATTTGAGGTTTTTCCTCGTTCTTCTTCCAACTGCCATAATGGCCCAATATGACCTACCTACGACTTCTGTACACCTCTGGCGATGTTGTCTCACGTGTACCCATCGAATCAGACACACTGGAGTGAATTTGGAGACATCAAAATTTTCCACTAAAAATCGTATAGCCGGCATGGTCAAATTTGAGGTTTTTCCTCGTTCTTCTTCCAACTGCCATAATGGCCCACTATGACCTACCTACGACTTCTGTACACCTCTGGCGATGTTGTCTCACGTATACCCATCGAATCAGACACACTGGAGTGAATTTGGAGACATGAAAATTTTCCACTAAAAAACGTATAGCCGGCATCGTCAAATTTGAGGTTTTTCCTCGTTCTTCTTCCAACTGCCATAATGGCCCAATATGACCTACCTACGACTTCTGTACACCTCTGGCGATGTTGTCTCACGTGTACCCATCGAATCAGACACACTGGAGTGAATTTGGAGACATCGAAATTTTCCACTAAAAATCGTATAGCCGGCATCGTCAAATTTGAGGTTTTTCCTCGTTCTTCTTCCAACTGCCATAATGGCCCAATATGACCTACCTACGACTTCTGTACACCTCTGGCGATGTTGTCTCACGCGTACCCATCGAATCAGACACACTGGAGTGAATTTGGAGACATCAAAATTTTCCACTAAAAATCGTATAGCCGGCATGGTCAAATTTGAGGTTTTTCCTCGTTCTTCTTCCAACTGCCATAATGGCCCACTATGACCTACCTACGACTTCTGTACACCTCTGGCGATGTTGTCTCACGTGTACCCATCGAATCAGACACACTGGAGTGAATTTGGAGACATGAAAATTTTCCACTAAAAATCGTATAGCCGGCATCGTCAAACTTGAGGTTTTTCCTCGTTCTTCTTCCAACTGCCATAATGGCCCAATATGACCTACCTACGACTTCTGTACACCTCTGGCGATGTTGTCTCACGTGTACCCATCGAATCAGACACACTGGAGTGAATTTGGAGACATCGAAATTTTCCACTAAAAATCGTATAGCCGGCATCGTCAAATTTGAGGTTTTTCCTCGTTCTTCTTCCAACTGCCATAATGGCCCAATATGACCTACCTACGACTTCTGTACACCTCTGGCGATGTTGTCTCACGTGTACCTATCGAATCAGACACACTGGAGTGAATTTGGAGACATCGAAATTTTCCACTAAAAATCGTATAGCCGGCATCGTCAAACTTGAGGTTTTTCCTCGTTCTTCTTCCAACTGCCATAATGGCCCAATATGACCTACCTACGACTTCTGTACACCTCTGGCGATGTTGTCTCACGTGTACCCATCGAATCAGACACACTGGAGTGAATTTGGAGACATCAAAATTTTCCACTAAAAATCGTATAGCCGGCATGGTCAAATTTGAGGTTTTTCCTCGTTCTTCTTCCAACTGCCATAATGGCCCACTATGACCTACCTACGACTTCTGTACACCTCTGGCGATGTTGTCTCACGTGTACCCATCGAATCAGACACACTGGAGTGAATTTGGAGACATGAAAATTTTCCACTAAAAATCGTATAGCCGGCATCGTCAAACTTGAGGTTTTTCCTCGTTCTTCTTCCAACTGCCATAATGGCCCAATATGACCTACCTACGACTTCTGTACACCTCTGGCGATGTTGTCTCACGCGTACCCATCGAATCAGACACACTGGAGTGAATTTGGAGACATGAAAATTTTCCACTAAAAATCGTATAGCCGGCATCGTCAAACTTGAGGTTTTTCCTCGTTCTTCTTCCAACTGCCATAATGGCCCAATATGACCTACCTACGACTTCTGTACACCTCTGGCGATGTTGTCTCACGTGTACCCATCGAATCAGACACACTGGAGTGAATTTGGAGACATGAAAATTTTCCACTAAAAATCGTATAGCCGGCATCGTCAAACTTGAGGTTTTTCCTCGTTCTTCTTCCAACTGCCATAATGGCCCAATATGACCTACCTACGACTTCTGTACACCTCTGGCGATGTTGTCTCACGTGTACCCATCGAATCAGACACACTGGAGTGAATTTGGAGACATCGAAATTTTCCACTAAAAATCGTATAGCCGGCATCGTCAAATTTGAGGTTTTTCCTCGTTCTTCTTCCAACTGCCATAATGGCCCAATATGACCTACCTACGACTTCTGTACACCTCTGGCGATGTTGTCTCACGCGTACCCATCGAATCAGACACACTGGAGTGAATTTGGAGACATCAAAATTTTCCACTAAAAATCGTATAGCCGGCATGGTCAAATTTGAGGTTTTTCCTCGTTCTTCTTCCAACTGCCATAATGGCCCAATATGACCTACCTACGACTTCTGTACACCTCTGGCGATGTTGTCTCACGTGTACCCATCGAATCAGACACACTGGAGTGAATTTGGAGACATCGAAATTTTCCACTAAAAATCGTATAGCCGACATCGTCAAATTTGAGGTTTTTCCTCGTTCTTCTTCCAACTGCCATAATGGCCCAATATGACCTACCTACGACTTCTGTACACCTCTGGCGATGTTGTCTCACGTGTACCTATCGAATCAGACACACTGGAGTGAATTTGGAGACATCGAAATTTTCCACTAAAAATCGTATAGCCGGCATGGTCAAATTTGAGGTTTTTCCTCGTTCTTCTTCCAACTGCCATAATGGCCCAATATGACCTACCTACGACTTCTGTACACCTCTGGCGATGTTGTCTCACGTGTACCCATCGAATCAGACACACTGGAGTGAATTTGGAGACATCAAAATTTTCCACTAAAAATCGTATAGCCGGCATGGTCAAATTTGAGGTTTTTCCTCGTTCTTCTTTTAACTGCCATAATGGCCCAATATGACCTACCTACGACTTCTGTACACCTCTGGCGATGTTGTCTCACGTGTACCCATCGAATCAGACACACTGGAGTGAATTTGGAGACATGAAAATTTTCCACTAAAAATCGTATAGCCGGCATGGTCAAATTTGAGGTTTTTCCTCGTTCTTCTTCCAACTGCCATAATGGCCCAATATGACCTACCTACGACTTCTGTACACCTCTGGCGATGTTGTCTCACGTGTACCCATCGAATCAGACACACTGGAGTGAATTTGGAGACATCGAAATTTTCCACTAAAAATCGTTAGCCGGCATGGTCAAATTTGAGGTTTTTCCTCGTTCTTTTTCCAACTGCCATAATGGCCCAATATGACCTACCTACGACTTCTGTACACCTCTGGCGATGTTGTCTCACGTGTACCCATCGAATCAGACACACTGGAGTGAATTTGGAGACATCGAAATTTTCCACTAAAAATCGTATAGCCGGCATCGTCAAATTTGAGGTTTTTCCTCGTTCTTCTTCCAACTGCCATAATGGCCCAATATGACCTACCTACGACTTCTGTACACCTCTGGCGATGTTGTCTCACGTGTACCTATCGAATCAGACACACTGGAGTGAATTTGGAGACATCGAAATTTTCCACTAAAAATCGTATAGCCGGCATGGTCAAATTTGAGGTTTTTTCTCGTTCTTCTTCCAACTGCCATAATGGCCCAATATGACCTACCTACGACTTCTTTACACCTCCGCCGATGTTGTCTCACGTGTACCCATCGAATCAGACACACTGGAGTGAATTTGGAGACATCAAAATTTTCCACTAAAAATCGTATAGCCGGCATGGTCAAATTTGAGGTTTTTCCTCGTTCTTCTTCCAACTGCCATAATGGCCCAATATGACCTACCTACGACTTCTGTACACCTCTGGCGATGTTGTCTCACGTGTACCCATCGAATCAGACACACTGGAGTGAATTTGGAGACATCGAAATTTTCCACTAAAAATCGTATAGCCGGCATGGTCAAATTTGAGGTTTTTCCTCGTTCTTCTTCCAACTGCCATAATGGCCCAATATGGCCTACCTACGACTTCTGTACACCTCTGGCGATGTTGTCTCACGTGTACCCATCGAATAAGACACACTGGAGTGAATTTGGAGACATCGAAATTTTCCACTAAAAATCGTATAGCCGGCATGGTCAAATTTGAGGTTTTTCCTCGTTCTTCTTCCAACTGCCATAATGGCCCAATATGACCTACCTACGACTTCTGTACACCTCCGCCGATGTTGTCTCACGTGTACCCATCGAATCAGACACACTGGAGTGAATTTGGAGACATCGAAATTTTCCACTAAAAATCGTATAGCCGGCATGGTCAAATTTGAGGTTTTTCCTCGTTCTTCTTCCAACTGCCATAATGGCCCAATATGACCTACCTACGACTTCTTTACACCTCCGCCGATGTTGTCTCACGTGTACCCATCGAATCAGACACACTGGAGTGAATTTGGAGACATCGAAATTTTCCACTAAAAATCGTAAGCCGGCATGGTCAAATTTGAGATTTTTCCTCGTTCTTCTTCCAACTGCCATAATGGCCCAATATGACCTACCTACGACTTCTGTACACCTCTGGCGATGTTGTCTCACCTGTACCCATCGAATCAGACACACTGGAGTGAATTTGGAGACATCGAAATTTTCCACTAAAAATCGTATAGCCGGCATGGTCAAATTTGAGGTTTTTCCTCGTTCTTCTTCCAACTGCCATAATGGCCCACTATGACCTACCTACGACTTCTGTACACCTCTGGCGATGTTGTCTCACGTGTACCCATCGAATCAGACACACTGGAGTGAATTTGGAGACATCGAAATTTTCCACTAAAAATCGTATAGCCGGCATGGTCAAATTTGAGGTTTTTCCTCGTTCTTCTTCCAACTGCCATAATGGCCCACTATGACCTACCTACGACTTCTGTACACCTCTGCCGATGTTGTCTCACGTGTACCCATCGAATCAGACACACTGGAGTGAATTTGGAGACATGAAAATTTTCCACTAAAAATCGTATAGCCGGCATGGTCAAATTTGAGGTTTTTCCTCGTTCTTCTTCCAACTGCCATAATGGCCCAATATGACCTACCTACGACTTCTTTACACCTCCGCCGATGTTGTCTCACGTGTACCCATCGAATCAGACACACTGGAGTGAATTTGGAGACATCAAAATTTTCCACTAAAAATCGTATAGCCGGCATGGTCAAATTTGAGGTTTTTCCTCGTTCTTCTTCCAACTGCCATAATGGCCCAATATGACCTACCTACGACTTCTGTACACCTCTGGCGATGTTGTCTCACGTGTACCCATCGAATCAGACACACTGGAGTGAATTTGGAGACATCGAAATTTTCCACTAAAAATCGTATAGCCGGCATGGTCAAATTTGAGGTTTTTCCTCGTTCTTCTTCCAACTGCCATAATGGCCCACTATGACCTACCTACGACTTCTGTACACCTCTGGCGATGTTGTCTCACGTGTACCCATCGAATCAGACACACTGGAGTGAATTTGGAGACATGAAAATTTTCCACTAAAAATCGTATAGCCGGCATGGTCAAATTTGAGGTTTTTCCTCGTTCTTCTTCCAACTGCCATAATGGCCCAATATGACCTACCTACGACTTCTGTACACCTCTGGCGATGTTGTCTCACCTGTACCCATCGAATCAGACACACTGGAGTGAATTTGGAGACATCAAAATTTTCCACTAAAAATCGTATAGCCGGCATGGTTAAATTTGAGGTTTTTCCTCGTTCTTCTTCCAACTGCCATAATGGCCCACTATGACCTACCTACGACTTCTGTACACCTCTGGCGATGTTGTCTCACGTGTACCCATCGAATCAGACACACTGGAGTGAATTTGGAGACATCGAAATTTTCCACTAAAAATCGTATAGCCGGCATGGTCAAATTTGAGGTTTTTCCTCGTTCTTCTTCCAACTGCCATAATGGCCCACTATGATGACCTACCTACGACTTCTGTACACATCTGGCGATGTTGTCTCACGTGTAACCATCGAATCAGACACACTGGAGTGAATTTGGAGACATCAAAATTTTCCACTAAAAATCGTATAGCCGGCATGGTCAAATTTGAGGTTTTTTCTCGTTCTTCTTCCAACTGCCATAATGGCCCAATATGACCTACCTACGACTTCTTTACACCTCCGCCGATGTTGTCTCACGTGTACCCATCGAATCAGACACACTGGAGTGAATTTGGAGACATCAAAATTTTCCACTAAAAATCGTATAGCCGGCATGGTCAAATTTGAGGTTTTTCCTCGTTTTTCTTCCAACTGCCATAATGGCCCAATATGACCTACCTACGACTTCTGTACACCTCTGGCGATGTTGTCTCACGTGTACCCATCGAATCAGACACACTGGAGTGAATTTGGAGACATCAAAATTTTCCACTAAAAATCGTATAGCCGGCATGGTCAAATTTGAGGTTTTTCCTCGTTCTTCTTCCAACTGCCATAATGGCCCACTATGACCTACCTAGGACCTCTGTACACCTCTGGCGATGTTGTCTCACGTGTACCCATCGAATCAGACACACTGGAGTGAATTTGGAGACATCGAAATTTTCCACTAAAAATCGTATAGCCGGCATGGTCAAATTTGAGGTTTTTCCTCGTTCTTCTTCCAACTGCCATAATGGCCCACTATGATGACCTACCTACGACTTCTGTACACATCTGGCGATGTTGTCTCACGTGTAACCATCGAATCAGACACACTGGAGTGAATTTGGAGACATCAAAATTTTCCACTAAAAATCGTATAGCCGGCATGGTCAAATTTGAGGTTTTTCCTCGTTCTTCTTCCAACTGCCATAATGGCCCACTATGACCTACCTACGACCTCTGTACACCTCTGGCGATGTTGTCTCACGTGTACCCATCGAATCAGACACACTGGAGTGAATTTGGAGACATCGAAATTTTCCACTAAAAATCGTATAGCCGGCATGGTCAAATTTGAGGTTTTTCCTCGTTCTTCTTCCAACTGCCATAATGGCCCACTATGATGACCTACCTACGACTTCTGTACACATCTGGCGATGTTGTCTCACGTGTAACCATCGAATCAGACACACTGGAGTGAATTTGGAGACATCAAAATTTTCCACTAAAAATCGTATAGCCGGCATGGTCAAATTTGAGGTTTTTCCTCGTTCTTCTTCCAACTGCCATAATGGCCCAATATGACCTACCTACGACTTCTGTACACCTCTGGCGATGTTGTCTCACGTGTACCCATCGAATCAGACACACTGGAGTGAATTTGGAGACATCGAAATTTTCCACTAAAAATCGTATAGCCGGCATGGTCAAATTTGAGGTTTTTCCTCGTTCTTCTTCCAACTGCCATAATGGCCCACTATGACCTACCTACGACTTCTGTACACCTCTGGCGATGTTGTCTCACGTGTACCCATCGAATCAGACACACTGGAGTGAATTTGGAGAAATGAAAATTTTCCACTAAAAATCGTATAGCCGGCATGGTCAAATTTGAGGTTTTTCCTCGTTCTTCTTCCAACTGCCCATAATGGCCCAATATGACCTACCTACGACTTCTGTACACCTCTGGCGATGTTGTCTCACCTGTACCCATCGAATCAGACACACTGGAGTGAATTTGGAGACATCAAAATTTTCCACTAAAAATCGTATAGCCGGCATGGTCAAATTTGAGGTTTTTCCTCGTTCTTCTTCCAACTGCCATAATGGCCCACTATGACCTACCTACGACTTCTGTACACCTCTGGCGATGTTGTCTCACGTGTACCCATCGAATCAGACACACTGGAGTGAATTTGGAGACATCGAAATTTTCCACTAAAAATCGTATAGCCGGCATGTCAAATTTGAGGTTTTTCCTCGTTCTTCTTCCAACTGCCATAATGGCCCACTATGATGACCTACCTACGACTTCTGTACACATCTGGCGATGTTGTCTCACGTGTAACCATCGAATCAGACACACTGGAGTGAATTTGGAGACATCAAAATTTTCCACTAAAAATCGTATAGCCGGCATGGTCAAATTTGAGGTTTTTTCTCGTTCTTCTTCCAACTGCCATAATGGCCCAATATGACCTACCTACGACTTCTTTACACCTCCGCCGATGTTGTCTCACGTGTACCCATCGAATCAGACACACTGGAGTGAATTTGGAGACATCAAAATTTTCCACTAAAAATCGTATAGCCGGCATGGTCAAATTTGAGGTTTTTCCTCGTTTTTCTTCCAACTGCCATAATGGCCCAATATGACCTACCTACGACTTCTGTACACCTCTGGCGATGTTGTCTCACGTGTACCCATCGAATCAGACACACTGGAGTGAATTTGGAGACATCAAAATTTTCCACTAAAAATCGTATAGCCGGCATGGTCAAATTTGAGGTTTTTCCTCGTTCTTCTTCCAACTGCCATAATGGCCCACTATGACCTACCTACGACCTCTGTACACCTCTGGCGATGTTGTCTCACGTGTACCCATCGAATCAGACACACTGGAGTGAATTTGGAGACATCGAAATTTTCCACTAAAAATCGTATAGCCGGCATGGTCAAATTTGAGGTTTTTCCTCGTTCTTCTTCCAACTGCCATAATGGCCCAATATGACCTACCTACGACTTCTTTACACCTCCGCCGATGTTGTCTCACGCGTAACCATCGAATCAGACACACTGGAGTGAATTTGGAGACATCAAAATTTTCCACTAAAAATCGTATAGCCGGCATGGTCAAATTTGAGGTTTTTCCTCGTTCTTCTTCCAACTGCCATAATGGCCCAATATGACCTACCTACGACTTCTGTACACCTCTGGCGATGTTGTCTCACGTGTACCCATCGAATCAGACACACTGGAGTGAATTTGGAGACATCAAAATTTTCCACTAAAAATCGTATAGCCGGCATGGTCAAATTTGAGGTTTTTCCTCGTTCTTCTTCCAACTGCCATAATGGCCCAATATGACCTACCTACGACTTCTGTACACCTCTGGCGATGTTGTCTCACGTGTACCCATCGAATCAGACACACTGGAGTGAATTTGGAGACATCGAAATTTTCCACTAAAAATCGTATAGCCGGCATGGTCAAATTTGAGGTTTTTCCTCGTTCTTCTTCCAACTGCCATAATGGCCCAATATGACCTACCTATGACTTCTGTACACCTCTGGCGATGTTGTCTCACGTGTACCCATCGAATCAGACACACTGGAGTGAATTTGGAGACATCAAAATTTTCCACTAAAAATCGTATAGCCGGCATGGTCAAATTTGAGGTTTTTCCTCGTTCTTCTTCCAACTGCCATAATGGCCCACTATGACCTACCTACGACTTCTGTACACCTCTGGCGATGTTGTCTCACGTGTACCCATCGAATCAGACACACTGGAGTGAATTTGGAGACATCAAAATTTTCCACTAAAAATCGTATAGCCGGCATGGTCAAATTTGAGGTTTTTCCTCGTTCTTCTTCCAACTGCCATAATGGCCCAATATGACCTACCTACGACTTCTTTACACCTCCGCCGATGTTGTCTCACGTGTACCCATCGAATCAGACACACTGGAGTGAATTTGGAGACATCAAAATTTTCCACTAAAAATCGTATAGCCGGCATGGTCAAATTTGAGGTTTTTCCTCGTTCTTCTTCCAACTGCCATAATGGCCCACTATGACCTACCTACGACTTCTGTACACCTCTGGCGATGTTGTCTCACGTGTAACCATCGAATCAGACACACTGGAGTGAATTTGGAGACATCAAAATTTTCCACTAAAAATCGTATAGCCGGCATGGTCAAATTTGAGGTTTTTTCTCGTTCTTCTTCCAACTGCCATAATGGCCCAATATGGCCTACCTACGACTTCTGTACACCTCTGGCGATGTTGTCTCACGTGTACCCATCGAATCAGACACACTGGAGTGAATTTGGAGACATCGAAATTTTCCACTAAAAATCGTATAGCCGGCATGGTCAAATTTGAGGTTTTTCCTCGTTCTTCTTCCAACTGCCATAATGGCCCAATATGACCTACCTACGACTTCTGTACACCTCTGGCGATGTTGTCTCACGTGTACCCATCGAATCAGACACACTGGAGTGAATTTGGAGACATCGAAATTTTCCACTAAAAATCGTATAGCCGGCATGGTCAAATTTGAGGTTTTTCCTCGTTCTTCTTCCAACTGCCATAATGGCCCAATATGACCTACCTACGACTTCTGTACACCTCTGGCGATGTTGTCTCACGTGTACCCATCGAATCAGACACACTGGAGTGAATTTGGAGACATCAAAATTTTCCACTAAAAATCGTATAGCCGGCATGGTCAAATTTGAGGTTTTTCCTCGTTCTTCTTCCAACTGCCATAATGGCCCAATATGACCTACCTACGACTTCTGTACACCTCTGGCGATGTTGTCTCACGTGTACCCATCGAATCAGACACACTGGAGTGAATTTGGAGACATCAAAATTTTCCACTAAAAATCGTATAGCCGGCATGGTCAAATTTGAGGTTTTTCCTCGTTCTTCTTCCAACTGCCATAATGGCCCAATATGACCTACCTACGACTTCTTTACACCTCCGCCGATGTTGTCTCACGTGTACCCATCGAATCAGACACACTGGAGTGAATTTGGAGACATCAAAATTTTCCACTAAAAATCGTATAGCCGGCATGGTCAAATTTGAGGTTTTTCCTCGTTCTTCTTCCAACTGCCATAATGGCCCACTATGACCTACCTACGACTTCTGTACACCTCTGGCGATGTTGTCTCACGTGTACCCATCGAATCAGACACACTGGAGTGAATTTGGAGACATCAAAATTTTCCACTAAAAATCGTATAGCCGGCATGGTCAAATTTGAGGTTTTTCCTCGTTCTTCTTCCAACTGCCATAATGGCCCAATATGACCTACCTACGACTTCTGTACACCTCTGGCGATGTTGTCTCACGTGTACCCATCGAATCAGACACACTGGAGTGAATTTGGAGACATCGAAATTTTCCACTAAAAATCGTATAGCCGGCATGGTCAAATTTGAGGTTTTTCCTCGTTCTTCTTCCAACTGCCATAATGGCCCACTATGACCTACCTACGACTTCTGTACACCTCTGGCGATGTTGTCTCACGTGTACCCATCGAATCAGACACACTGGAGTGAATTTGGAGACATGAAAATTTTCCACTAAAAATCGTATAGCCGGCATGGTCAAATTTGAGGTTTTCCTCGTTCTTCTTCCAACTGCCATAATGGCCCAATATGACCTACCTACGACTTCTGTACACCTCTGGCGATGTTGTCTCACGTGTACCCATCGAATCAGACACACTGGAGTGAATTTGGAGACATTAAAAATTTTCCACTAAAAATCGTATAGCCGGCATGGTCAAATTTGAGGTTTTTCCTCGTTCTTCTTCCAACTGCCATAATGGCCCACTATGACCTACCTACGACTTCTGTACACATCTGGCGATGTTGTCTCACGTGTAACCATCGAATCAGACACACTGGAGTGAATTTGGAGACATCAAAATTTTCCACTAAAAATCGTATAGCCGGCATGGTCAAATTTGAGGTTTTTTCTCGTTCTTCTTCCAACTGCCATAATGGCCCAATATGACCTACCTACGACTTCTTTACACCTCCGCCGATGTTGTCTCACGTGTACCCATCGAATCAGACACACTGGAGTGAATTTGGAGACATCAAAATTTTCCATTAAAAATCGTATAGCCGGCATGGTCAAATTTGAGGTTTTTCCTCGTTCTTCTTCCAACTGCCATAATGGCCCAATATGACCTACCTACGACTTCTGTACACCTCTGGCGATGTTGTCTCACGTGTACCCATCGAATCAGACACAATGGAGTGAATTTGGAGACATCAAAATTTTCCACTAAAAATCGTATAGCCGGCATGGTCAAATTTGAGGTTTTTCCTCGTTCGTCTTCCAACTGCCATAATGGCCCACTATGACCTAGCTACGACTTCTGTACACCTCTGGCGATGTTGTCTCACGTGTACCCATCGAATCAGACACACTGGAGTGAATTTGGAGACATCAAAATTTTCCACTAAAAATCGTATAGCCGGCATGGTCAAATTTGAGGTTTTTCCTCGTTCTTCTTCCAACTGCCATAATGGCCCAATATGACTTCCTACGACTTCTTTACACCTCCGCCGATGTTGTCTCACGTGTACCCATCGAATCAGACACACTGGAGTGAATTTGGAGACATCGAAATTTTCCACTAAAAATCGTATAGCCGGCATGGTCAAATTTGAGGTTTTTCCTCGTTCTTCTTCCAACTGCCATAATGGCCCAATATGACCTACCTATGACTTCTGTACACCTCTGGCGATGTTGTCTCACGTGTACCCATCGAATCAGACACACTGGAGTGAATTTGGAGACATCAAAATTTTCCACTAAAAATCGTATAGCCGGCATGGTCAAATTTGAGGTTTTTCCTCGTTCTTCTTCCAACTG
The DNA here is from genome assembly GCA_907269125.1 of Eristalis pertinax. Classification (NCBI taxonomy): domain Eukaryota; kingdom Metazoa; phylum Arthropoda; class Insecta; order Diptera; family Syrphidae; genus Eristalis; species Eristalis pertinax. The sequence goes on from OU026147.1 coordinate 50,959,893, forward strand.
CCATAATGGCCCAATATGACCTACCTACGACTTCTTTACACCTCCGCCGATGTTGTCTCACGTGTACCCATCGAATCAGACACACTGGAGTGAATTTGGAGACATCGAAATTTTCCACTAAAAATCGTATAGCCGGCATGGTCAAATTTGAGGTTTTTCCTCGTTCTTCTTCCAACTGCCATAATGGCCCAATATGACCTACCTATGACTTCTGTACACCTCTGGCGATGTTGTCTCACGTGTACCCATCGAATCAGACACACTGGAGTGAATTTGGAGACATCAAAATTTTCCACTAAAAATCGTATAGCCGGCATGGTCAAATTTGAGGTTTTTCCTCGTTCTTCTTCCAACTGCCATAATGGCCCAATATGACCTACCTACGACTTCTTTACACCTCCGCCGATGTTGTCTCACGTGGAGTGAATTTGGAGACATCAAAATTTTCCATTAAAAATCGTATAGCCGGCATGGTCAAATTTGAGGTTTTTCCTCGTTCTTCTTCCAACTGCCATAATGGCCCAATATGACCTACCTACGACTTCTGTACACCTCTGGCGATGTTGTCTCACGTGTACCCATCGAATCAGACACACTGGAGTGAATTTGGAGACATCGAAATTTTCCACTAAAAATCGTATAGCCGGCATGGTCAAATTTGAGGTTTTTCCTCGTTCTTCTTCCAACTGCCATAATGGCCCAATATGACCTACCTACGACTTCTGTACACCTCTGGCGATGTTGTCTCACGTGTACCCATCGAATCAGACACACTGGAGTGAATTTGGAGACATCAAAATTTTCCACTAAAAATCGTATAGCCGGCATGGTCAAATTTGAGGTTTTTCCTCGTTCGTCTTCCAACTGCCATAATGGCCCACTATGACCTAGCTACGACTTCTGTACACCTCTGGCGATGTTGTCTCACGTGTACCCATCGAATCAGACACACTGGAGTGAATTTGGAGACATCAAAATTTTCCACTAAAAATCGTATAGCCGGCATGGTCAAATTTGAGGTTTTTCCTCGTTCTTCTTCCAACTGCCATAATGGCCCAATATGACCTACCTACGACTTCTTTACACCTCCGCCGATGTTGTCTCACGTGTACCCATCGAATCAGACACACTGGAGTGAATTTGGAGACATCGAAATTTTCCACTAAAAATCGTATAGCCGGCATGGTCAAATTTGAGGTTTTTCCTCGTTCTTCTTCCAACTGCCATAATGGCCCAATATGACCTACCTATGACTTCTGTACACCTCTGGCGATGTTGTCTCACGTGTACCCATCGAATCAGACACACTGGAGTGAATTTGGAGACATCAAAATTTTCCACTAAAAATCGTATAGCCGGCATGGTCAAATTTGAGGTTTTTCCTCGTTCTTCTTCCAACTGCCATAATGGCCCAATATGACCTACCTACGACTTCTTTACACCTCCGCCGATGTTGTCTCACGTGTACCCATCGAATCAGACACACTGGAGTGACTTTGGAGACATCGAAATTTTCCACTAAAAATCGTATAGCCGGCATGGTCAAATTTGAGGTTTTTCCTCGTTCTTCTTCCAACTGCCATAATGGCCCACTATGACCTACCTACGACTTCTGTACACCTCTGGCGATGTTGTCTCACGTGTACCCATCGAATCAGACACACTGGAGTGAATTTGGAGACATCAAAGCCGGCATGGTCAAATTTGAGGTTTTTCCTCGTTCTTCTTCCAACTGCCATAATGGCCCAATATGACCTACCTACGACTTCTGTACACCTCTGGCGATGTTGTCTCACGTGTACCCATCGAATCAGACACACTGGAGTGAATTTGGAGACATCAAAATTTTCCACTAAAAATCGTATAGCCGGCATGGTCAAATTTGAGGTTTTTCCTCGTTCTTCCTCCAACTGCCATAATGGCCCACTATGACCTACCTACGACTTCTGTACACCTCTGGCGATGTTGTCTCACGTGTACCCATCGAATCAGACACACTGGAGTGAATTTGGAGACATCAAAATTTTCCACTAAAAATCGTATAGCCGGCATGGTCAAATTTGAGGTTTTTCCTCGTTCTTCTTCCAACTGCCATAATGGCCCAATATGACCTACCTACGACTTCTGTACACCTCTGGCGATGTTGTCTCACGTGTACCCATCGAATCAGACACACTGGAGTGAATTTGGAGACATCAAAATGGTCAAATTTGAGGTTTTTCCTCGTTCTTCTTCCAACTGCCATAATGGCCCACTATGACCTACCTACGACTTCTGTACACCTCTGGCGATGTTGTCTCACGTGTACCCATCGAATCAGACACACTGGAGTGAATTTGGAGACATCGATATTTTCCACTAAAAATCGTGGATTTGAGGTTTTTCCTCGTTCTTCTTCCAACTGCCATAGTGGCCCAATATGACCTACCTACGACTTCTGTACACCTCTGGCGATGTTGTCTCACGTGTATCCCTCGAATCAGACCCACTGGAGTGAATTTGGAGACATCGAAATTTTCCACTAAAAATCGTATAGCCGGCATAGTCAAATTTGAGGTTTTTCCTCGTTCTTCTTCCAACTGCCATAGTGGCCCAATATGACCTACCTACGACTTCTGTACACCTCTGGCGATGTTGTCTCACGCGTATCCATCGAATCAGACACACTGGAGTGAATTTGGAGACATCGATATTTTCCACTAAAAATCGTGGATTTGAGGTTTTTCCTCGTTCTTCCTCCAACTGCCATAATGGCCCACTATGACCTACCTACGACTTCTGTACACCTCTGGCGATGTTGTCTCACGTGTACCCATCGAATCAGACACACTGGAGTGAATTTGGAGACATCAAAATTTTCCACTAAAAATCGTATAGCCGGCATGGTCAAATTTGAGGTTTTTCCTCGTTCTTCTTCCAACTGCCATAATGGCCCAATATGACCTACCTACGACTTCTGTACACCTCTGGCGATGTTGTCTCACGTGTACCCATCGAATCAGACACACTGGAGTGAATTTGGAGACATCAAAATGGTCAAATTTGAGGTTTTTCCTCGTTCTTCTTCCAACTGCCATAATGGCCCACTATGACCTACCTACGACTTCTGTACACCTCTGGCGATGTTGTCTCACGTGTACCCATCGAATCAGACACACTGGAGTGAATTTGGAGACATCGATATTTTCCACTAAAAATCGTGGATTTGAGGTTTTTCCTCGTTCTTCTTCCAACTGCCATAGTGGCCCAATATGACCTACCTACGACTTCTGTACACCTCTGGCGATGTTGTCTCACGTGTATCCCTCGAATCAGACCCACTGGAGTGAATTTGGAGACATCGAAATTTTCCACTAAAAATCGTATAGCCGGCATAGTCAAATTTGAGGTTTTTCCTCGTTCTTCTTCCAACTGCCATAGTGGCCCAATATGACCTACCTACGACTTCTGTACACCTCTGGCGATGTTGTCTCACGCGTATCCATCGAATCAGACACACTGGAGTGAATTTGGAGACATCGATATTTTCCACTAAAAATCGTGGATTTGAGGTTTTTCCTCGTTCTTCTTCCAACTGCCATAGTGGCCCAATATGACCTACCTACGACTTCTGTACACCTCTGGCGATGTTGTCTCACGTGTATCCCTCGAATCAGACCCACTGGAGTGAATTTGGAGACATCGAAATTTTCCACTAAAAATCGTATAGCCGGCATAGTCAAATTTGAGGTTTTTCCTCGTTCTTCTTCCAACTGCCATAGTGGCCCAATATGACCTACCTACGACTTCTGTACACCTCTGGCGATGTTGTCTCACGCGTATCCATCGAATCAGACACACTGGAGTGAATTTGGAGACATCGAAATTTTCCACTAGAAATCGTATAGCCGGAATGGTCAAATTTGAGGTTTTTCCTCGTTCTTCTTCCAACTGCCATAATGTCCCAATATGACCTACCTACGACTTCTGTACACCTTATTGTGTCTACCCCTTTCAATGGATTTATTAAGGTAAACATTAATGAATCGGGGTAGTTTCAGAAGTAAAAGACGGTAGATAATCATCACCTATTAAGGACACAATGGTACCAAAATGTTGGACTAACTGAGCCACATCCGCAACAAAGTCATAAGGCCACATATATGCCTACATACCGAACGTGGAATGCAACACTTTAACAACTGGTCGAATAAATCTCTCTTACAACTCGGGAACAACGAGGAGGGACATCCACACTGAACAAAAAAAATGATCACGGTCGATCAAGGAGAACCAAGAAGGCCCTAAAACTGAACAAAGCCACCTGCACAAAATGGAGCACGTCAGTTCAGAAAGCTGTAGTAACTATGAATCACTTCTTCATCGCGACGCAGTGATTCAGCTGGCGGAGATCAAGAAGTCAACCTGATTACCAACCAACAAGTCTGCCAGTAGCTCACGGCAGTCTTGAAACCTGACACCTTTTGAGCGGCTCCAATTCAGCTTTAGGGCTAAAAAAGCGGTATTTAATTAATTTAAATGCGCACGAGTCATTTCCCAGTCAAGCACAAAGTTGTCCGGTTCCCACCGATGCCCGACCAGCGAACGTAGCCACGTCCAAAGTTTCGAAGGACGCATTCATCAAGAGACTCATCACAAATCGCTTGCATTCTCGACAAACAACCAGGCAGCTGCATCCGAGACAACAAATTGGCCAATCGATCACCTCTGTCGGCCAGTGTACGACCCATTAAAGGGCACCATCCACTAGACAAGTTCAAAACCAGTTCGCCTTCAGGAATATTGGCCAAGTTTACTTGAAGCTCCAACCCGTTCTCGTGTTACACTGGATTATGTCACATCTCTTGACAGCTTGAGTGCAAGCACTGATTAATGATCGTCATTGGCAGCATCGTCCCCCGGTTGCGCGAGCAACTGTTCATGTTTTCATACCGCTCCAGCGCGAGACGATCCAGTCTCGAAGTGCCACTTAGTCTTTACCTGAGATGCATACGTCGCGGCTGATTGATTGCATTTTGATACTCGGCGCACTCGTGGAATGCCACGCCTTTCAGACGTTGACTGTGTGTGAGTGTCGCGTTTCTTGTGGATTTTGTGAATGAAAACGTAAGTTCGTGCAGGTGTACATTCAATTGAAATCGGGATCAATTAAGAGTCTCGTGTGAGATAAGAGCCGAGCAAATATTGTTCCAGCAAGCAGGAAGTGTGGGGCAGGTTTGTTGTCCGAACGTAATCGAATGACCGTTTGGCCGTATTGAGTGAAGAACGAGGGCAACTGGAGTGATGTTGTTGTTTGCGCAGAGGAGAGTTGAGATCTGTGGCAAGCAGTGCTTCAGCGTCGTCCAGTCTGAGTCAAGAGGATGGTGTTGCTGATTTTGTTTCTGGGATTTGTTGGAGTAGCCAATGTTTGGTCGATTAAATACCTTCCCATTGTTGAAACGAATCTCGGCGACAGTAGTCTGATTTGTTATCTCAAAAGTGACGTAATCCGGTTTCAGGATATTAATGGACTAAAATATGTTCATCTGGAGAGAACTAGTTCATTTCTGCTCATGACTCCTTCGTTATTGTTTTGTAAAGGGTCTTCCAATAGGGACTTCTGCAATTTGACAGTTGATAGCGGCCATGTTGTTGAAGCTACAGCTGTCAAATTGGCTGTCATTTATTTAGTCTATTTTGCCAAATCACTGTGGATGGATATAGCTCTCAGCAACACGTGCAAATGGCGAAATTGTTTTAGGGTAATGCGCCGCGCGCTTCGCCAATTTAACGGTCGCCAAAAGATGAGTCACATATCTGGAGGAATGGGTATTTGAACAAGCAAAATTGTAGAATTTGGGACGATACCAATCCAGATGAAATTTAAAGTGTCCGAAAAAGTCACCGTTTGTGTGGAATTTGGGCGTTGGCCGCGTCAACGGTCCATATTTGTTTGGGAGCGACGTTGGCCATGCCCTCACCGTCAATGGCAAGCGCTATAGGTCGATGATTACCAACTTCTTTTGGCTTGAATTAGATGATATGGACACCAACGACATGTGGTTTCAATAGTACAGCGCTACGTGCCACACAGCTTTTGCACGAGCGATTCGAGAAGATGGTCATCTCACGTGGAGGTGATGTCAACTGGCCAACGAGATCGTGCGATTTTATGGTTTTCTGAAGTCGCAAATAAGCCACAAGCCACAGCGGCACTCAAAGCGAACATAACCCGATCATCGGTCAAATTCTGGCAGAGTCATGGCAAACTGCCCTACAGCTTCACTCATTCTCGCAGTGGTTCGTTTTCAGTTGGCAGACGGAAATCTTAGGAAAATTGGAGAACATGGCCAAAAACATGGAGATCATGGCTCAGGTGGAATGTAACACCCGCTGTCCAGAAAGCTCGTAGTGAAAAATGTCAGTGTGACTTTTGCAGGGACAATCAAAATTAAAAATGGTGTACCACAGGGAAGTGTTAATTCGCCGATACTTTTCATAACTTTTATACTAGTAGCTGGTTTGATAGGATCTGTTCAACATGAATCTATGAATGAACAAGTCTTGACATTGTCGTGATTGGCCGAAGACAGACAGCCGTCAATGAGCCGTTTGTTGTCGTTTATTTGTGCTCAAGAGGCAATTTAGTGACAGAGTCGTCACTGGACGTATCAAGTTGACTTTATACAAGGTGGGACAAAATTAATCATCCTATCTGAAGATGTTATCAATTTTACAAATGGCGTTGAACGTCAATCGTATTTGACACTTCTTTTGAACTAGATAGCAAACGGAGTAAACAAACAGACAACCTATGGATCGCATGAGTATCAACAATCATCTCAGCAACGAAGAGGGCGATTTTGTGTCGAAATATCGTCACAAGCGACGAGGGGCATTTCCACTTAAGTGGTTAAGTCGATAAGCAAAAGCTTCGTTTCTGGGATGAAGAGGCATTTCATCAACTCAAGGCCACTGTTGTGTGGCGTTCACGTGGGAGGAGTAATTGAGCCGTATTTTTTTGAGGACGCCATCTGCAATACGGTCGTTGTTACTGGCGAATGCTACAGGCCATGATGAAAGACTTCTTACTACCGGAATTGGATGAGCGGGGTTTGGTGATCATGTGCTTTCAACAAGATGGTGCAACCGCACACACAGCACGGGCCACAATGTATATTCTTGTCGCTACTTGAAGTCGCGGGCTTGTGCCAAAAAGACTCAGACAATTGCATTTTTTTGAGGACGCCATCTGCAATACGGTCGTTGTATATTCTTGTCGCTACTTGAAGTCGCGGGCTTGTGCCAAAAAGACTCAGACAATTGCAGCTCTTAAGGAGAATATTCGACAGGAATGCGAACGGGATGACGGCATCTGAAGGAAGACAGTCAGCCACAAACTATATGCGCTGCACAACGACATGAGCTTAGCCACGCGTCTGCTGATCCAACGCCGGCTGAACTAAATAGAGCGCATGGACAAGATAGTCCGTGTCTAGGTAGGTAGATAGGTAGTGGCATTAACATCCATGTGGATGTACAAACAGAGAGAAAGAAAGTGTGGCATTCCTTAAGCCTGCTTCGATGCTAAAGCCGCGATCGACCTTGACGATCCTGATGGACCTTCATGGAACATCCAGAAATCTACATCGTCTATTTGCGCTGCGTAACGAGTCCGACGACTGTCAAAACTAGACTAGACTGTCACTCTGGCCGAAAAAGTCGACGAAAATATGTCGATCTGCACTTCTTGGGTATTTTCTAGGAGTTTGAACATGAACCACAGTGGACAGCACTTGCCTTAAAGTACACTGATAAGGACCTGCTTAATGGCAAACTGCCTCAAGCGATCACACGAAACGACAGAGATCACAGGCGCAGTCAAAGGAACTCATTTGCAGCAGGACGGACATCAGGACAACAATACAATCCACTGTCTAAACGATTAAACCAGTTGCACTGCCAGCACCGACAGCTTCGTCTCGTGGCAAGACTCCGTGCCTGCCTTTGCCACATCACACACAAGTTGAAGGAATTTCTTGCATAATTCACGGAAAGTTACTCAGAACAACTAACAGCATTCGCCTTGAACGTCCACTTGCCATCGAGGTACGAGACAATCTGTGAAGTCCACCAACAAAATCCCATTTCAATCGCATTCCAGCCCCGCCAAACCGGAACACTCGCTCAGCACCGACTGGCTGACCCAGTATCGCCAAAAGATGGCCAAATCGAATGCAATTATGACATAAGCTTGATTGGAAAAGTTGCTCCCATCTGCTCACGCCGCCAGAGAGAATAGGACTGCTTATGAAATCGCTTGCAGTTTTATTGCTCTCGAACCAGTTTCGTCAATTCATTTCGGGCGCAACTCTAACGGGTTGCGTCTGCCTCATCCTGGCGAACTTGACCTTTGCAAGCCGCCGCATCCACCAGTGCAAGAGAAAAAGAGAAAACCAATTCAACGTACCATAAATTGTGTGCCATCAAGTTCAATTTCGGGTTTTGGTGCGGTTCACTTTCGGCATTTTGTGAAGTGAGTGTTCACCGAGAGCAAAACGGCTCCACTCCACTTGTATAAATTAGATTGTGTCACCCAGTTAGGATCATTCAGTAATCAGTTATCTCAAAGCTAACTACAAGCCCACCAGCCAAAAAAAACCCAAACTCAAGATGAAGTACGTTATCGTTTTCGCTGCCCTCTTCGCCGTCGCCATGGGCGCTGCCTTGGACTCAAAGTCTGCTGAGACCCTCCGCTACGACAACGACAACATCGGCATTGACAAATACTCCTATGCGTAAGTATACACATAAAAGGACACAAAGAAAGGACATTACTCAGACAGGATTTCGATTTCTTTCCTCCTCTTGCAGTGTAGAGACCAGCGATGGCAAGTCCGTCAGCGAACAAGGTCAATTGAAGAACGTTGGCGCTGAGAACGAGGCTATCTCCGTTACAGGATCATTCAGCTACATCGGTGAAGATGGTATCACCTACACCGTCAACTACGTCGCCGATGAGAACGGTTTCCAACCACAAGGTGCCCATTTGCCAGTTGCCCCAGTCGCATAAGGACCTCCATCTAGTCCCTTCTCACGAAAGCACTATGTTGAGCTGACCGATTACCGATTACCGAATGTCGTAAGGCTACAGCAGACTGTTATGTAGTTTTAGTGATGTTGATTTGAAATAAAAGCATGAAATGAGTTTTAAAAATTCTAACCACCGTCTTTCTGTTCGCCCTTAAGTTCCTGTCCTAGGCTAGGCATCGGCTGTTGGTCTGCCAGGCACTCAGTTGGCTAACAGGACTCAACTAATCCTGGTTCGAGTGCATTCAGTAAATGTCAAGTCGTGCAACAGAAGTCGGATATTTGCGGGGCCGCCTTAAACCAGAACTCGTCTGGCTGGTGGTGGAGCAGCATAACTTTAAGAATCTAGTTTGTCAATTTGTGTGGGGATTATTAAAATGCTGACATTTGCATGCGCAAGCGGATGATATGACATTTCAGTGGAATTCGGCGTCAAGCCGTTTGTCTTGATTCGACAGCATTCAAGCAGCTCAAGGTCACATTGCCACTCTCCGGGCTCCCCCCCGTCGGGGAATGTAGAGTGCATTCGAAATGTCAGTGAAATGACGTCAAAAAAACGCACGTCGGTAAGGCAGGCCATCTTGTCAACGCGCCATCTGTTCACACTCGACCGAACTAATTCGCACACATGTCAGTTTGACAGTTTCGCTTTGTTTATTTCTCGCCAATTTACATCACACTGAGCATCATGCGATGTCGAAACTGGTTTATGGATGTTGATAATCGAAGTTGCGTGCGTTGCGGGACAAGTCAATAGCTTGTCACCGGGCCACAGTGAATGATGCGCATACCATCTGATCAGTCGATAGAGACACTGGGCGTCACTTTTCGAGTTGTTTTCTTTGCTTTTTTTCTCTTTTTTCTGATCTCAATCGGCTCAAGGCCGTCCTGAGCGCTTTAACACTTGTCGCAAGTTGCAACAGTTTAACGATGCGAATGTTCGAGAGATGACACTTTCTTCAGTCCACTTGGCGCGCCAATCACAATCCTTGTGCACGCTTCAAATCGCCGCTGATC